>CM053415.1:5578406-5689963 GCA_028644305.1 Xerus rutilus
GGCTCCAGGAGAGTCTCTGTGAATGTCAGAGACACAGAATGGAGGCTTCTCTGCCTCCACAGTGCAGGAGACCCTTCTCCTCCCACAGTGGACCTACTCCAGCCTTGCCTGGCCTGGAGGCCATTTCTCAGGGCCTGAGGAAGGTGTGGCCATGTGGCCCTGGTGATCTTCAACTTGCCTGCTGGATAAACAGGTTCTGAATCCCACCAGGACCTTGAAGTGACACCAGGCTTGTGCTAAGTTTCCAAGAAGTTAAAAGCTGCCCCCCAAATTTTCACTGTAATCCCAGTGATTTGGGAGGCTGAGGCAGGAGGCTCTCAAATTGGAGGCCAACTTTGTGAAGCCCTGTAGCTCAGTGGTAGTGTTCCCAGCACTGCAAAAATACATAAATAAAAATCAAAAATAAATAAAAGTTGCCTCCAGTTCAGAGAGGGTGGACCATGGGCCTACCTCCCTGGACTCAGCCCCTGATGTGGGGACGTTCACCTCAAAGCCGTTTTCTCCTACTCCCACCTTTCTATGGGCCCCTGCTTCCCGTGTCATCATCCTCTCCAGGCTGTGTGCGCTCTGGTCACTGGTAGAGGCACCACTTAGCTATGGTCTCTAGCTGAGGCGGGTGAGTGGAATACAGAAAGACAGATCCCAAGCAGACTGTCCTGAAGTCCCTGAGAGGAGCCCGGGGCTGCAGGGGAACATTCTGTTCCCTTTGAGGGAAAGAGCTTTCTCCAGTCAACACAGTGGGCCCCTCAGCTGTAAGCGATGGCCCTGGCCATGTCCATCCCACATGGTGGACAGAAGCCAGACCAGATACCCAGAGGACTGCCCTGCTCTGCAGATCACAGGACAAACGATCTGGAATTTTTGCATCTGGGATGCTGGACAGAGTTGGAGGAGGACCCCGGTGGGCCCCCTGGGGAGGTGTTGGGAATAGATGTGATGTGCCTGGGGAGGGACAACCATAAGAACTGACATGTGTGGATTGTGTTCTTTTTCTTTTTCTTTTCAGAACTGGGGATTGAACTCAGGGGCACTCGACCACTGAGCCACATCCCCAGCCCTATTTTGTGTTTTATGTAGAGACAGGGTCTCACTGAGTTGCTTAGCGCCTCACCATTGCTGAGGCTGGCTTTGAACTCGCGATTCTCCTGTCTCAGCCTCCCAAAGTGCTGGAACTGCAGGTGTACACCACCTTGCCCGGCCATTGTTCTTTTCTCTCTCTCTCTCTCTCTCTCTCTCTTTCTTAGTTGTAGTTTGACACAATACGTTTATTTTATTTATTTATTTATTTTTATGTGGTGCTGAGGATCAAACCAGTGCCTCACAAGTGCTCTACCATTGAGCCACACCCCCAGCCCTGGGCCCAGTGTTCCCACGCCTGCCCTGGGATCCAGCAATTCTCGCTCCTAGGTATATATTTCCCAAGAGAGATGAATGCTTTTATGTCCCCAAAGACATGTGCAAGGACATTCGTAGCAGGTTTGCACATAACAAAACCAATGTCCAGGCTGGGCATGGTGGCCCACGCCTGTAATTCTAGCAGCTCGGGAGGCTGAGGCAGGAGGATCACAAGTTCAAAGCCAGCCTCAGCAACTGAGAGGCGCTGAGCAACTCAGTGAGACCCTGTTTCTATATAAAACATAAAACAGGGCTGGGGGTGTGGCTCAGTGGTCGAGTGCCCCTGAGTTCGATCTCCGGTACCCAAACAAAACAAAACAAAAGAAAACTAACATTCACCTACAGGTGACTGGAAAAGCAAATGGTGGGACCTTTTTCTAAATCACAGCACATTCTTCAACGACAACAAAAGGAGCTTTGAACCATTGGTGCACACAGCTGCGCGGACATCGTCTTGAGTGAAAGGCACTAGGTGCAGTAAATAAATAAAATAAAATACAGGAGTCCCTTCATCTGCAGGGGATACATTTCAAGACCCCCAGTGGTCACCTGTGACCTGGATTGCCTGGAATCCTGCAGACATGCTCTGTGACACTACGACCCTGGATCTGCTAACCCTGACAGCTACTGCTTGACGAACCTGTAGATATGACGTCCAGCGTGGATGCTGCTGAACACCCCGGGCAGGACAGAGAGGGACAGTGGAAAATTTCATCACAGTACTCAGGACAGAACAGAATTTAACACTTATGAATTGCTTAATTTCTGAATTTCTCTATTTTAATATGTTGGGGGCCACATTTGACCCTGGGTAACTGTGGAAAGTTGAACCCTGGATAAGGGGGAACAACCATAGACCTGTATGATTCCATTTATACAGAGATCTAAAGCAGATGAGAGCCAGGCATGGTGGCACACACCTGTAATCCTAGCACTCGGGAGGCTGAGGCAGGAGGATGGGGACTTCAAAGCCAGCCTCAGCAACTTAGTGAGGTCCTAAGCAACTTACTGAGACCCTGTCTCTAACTAAAATGTAAAAAAAAGGGCTGGGGATGTGGCTCAGTGGTTAAGCATCCCTGGATTCAATCCTTGGTGTACACACGCACACGCACACGCACACACACACACACACACACAAAGCAGATGAGACTGCTTCATGGTGACAGGTTGGGCAAGGTTATCTCTGGGGCTGGTGGCGATGGAATGGGGCAGAAGAAGCCCTGCTGGGGCTGAAATGTTCTAGGCCTTGACTTGGGCATGCGTAAAACCTCCTCTCTTAGGATATGTGACTTTTGCTGTATGCAAATGAGCCTGTGTTCATTCAGCCAAAACCCTTGGGGCATTCTAGAGAGGCCTGTGTCTGGAGGACCCTGGGTGGGCCTGGCCTGGGAGGGACGGGGACAGTCATAGAAATTCCCAAGTAGAGCAGAGATGCTAGTGGGGGATGGCAGGGTCCTGCTGGGGGCAGGTAGGGCAGGGGGACCCAGTGAGCTGGAGGGCTGGGCTTACCCAGAGGCGAGGGTCCCCGTTGCCCACACTATACCAGGAGCTGGAGAAGCACAGGATGGGGTGGCTGTGGGGCAAGCAGGCCCAGAGGGGCTCTTGGATGTGCCGTAGGCCCAGCCCCTCTGGGCAAGGGCCAGGGTGAGAACCAGGAGCCACGGCCTCCTGGCTCCATCCTCCACCCAAGCCTCCTGGGTCCTGCAGGCCCCGCCAGGGCCTGTCCCTGCTCCAGGAGGCCATGGCGCCAGAATCCCTGACAGGTTTACAAAGCAGCTGCAGACGACTGGCCTGGTCCCAAGTCCCCTTGCTCACACACACCCGTCTCCCGGAGGAGCCAGGAGAAGCCTGGCCAGGGCCCTGTGAAGGCTGGTCCTGCCCCGAGTCCCAGGAGCCAGGTTCTCCTCAGGATCAAGCTGTCATCCCAGCCCCGGGTGGTCTCGGCTTCCCTCCTGGCCCTCTGCCCTCTCCCCCACCTGGTGCCACCACTTCCAGGAAGCCCGCTCCCCTCGTCTTCGAGGAGGAGTGTGCCCTCGGTTGCTCCCAGAGACAATGACATGGTTCTGGATCCAAGACTCTGGTGTCCCTGTAACCTCAGTGGCTCAGGAGGCTGAGGCAGGAGGATCACGAGTTCAAAGCCAGCCTCAGCAACTTGGTGAAATCCTGTCTCAAAATAAAATGTAAAAAGGGCTGGGGGGCTAGGGTGGTGGCTCAGTGGTGGAACGCTTGCCTGGCATGTGGGAGGCACTGGGTTCGAATCTCAGCACCACATACAAATAAATAAATAAAATTTATTTATTGAACACAAAATTTTTTTAAAAAAATAGGAGAGGCTGGGGATGTGGGTCAGTGGTTAGCGCCTCCGAGTTCAATGCCTTGGTCTTAAAGCAAGACTCTAGTGCCACCTGCCCTGGGCTGGCAGGTGACCTCTAGGACTCCACGGCTCTCACTTGCTTGGCCAAGCCTCAGTCTCCCACTTTGGGGAGGAACAGCCGTGGGGGGTGGGCTGAGGGGCTTCAGGGCAAAGACCACGCAGACCATCTCCTTCCCTCAGGGCTGGGCTCCTCCTGTAGACGTGCTCTCCCACTGTTAGTATCCCCACTCCCCAGGGCATCTGAGGGACACTCGTGCTGCCTCCAGCTACCTCGGCCTCTGCTGAAGACCATTCTCAGTCACCCCAAGGTGTCGAGACTCAGCTGCACAGAGGAGAGGCTAGGTCCACGGTTTGCTCACTCATAGAAGTAGGGTGGTGGGAGCAGCCCCCGCTCCTGGGAGGACTAACAAGAGCCTCAAGAAGATACTGTTTATGGCCACTAGCACCCTACTTTAGTGATTAGGCAAATGAGGTTCAGAGAGGCTGAATAACTTACCTATAGTCACACAGTAAGCTCTTTTAGTAATGGACCCAGGATTTGAACTCTGGTTCCAGACTCCACACTCTTTACGGTGGGCCTGTTTTTAAAAAATGTTGTTTAATGCTATCTGTCTAAATGAGGTGGGCAGGGTGTCAGGATTGATGGGGACAGTTCCTTCTGACCTATGGATGATTCTCTGCCTGTTCCTCCAGGCTCTTCATGACTGACAAGTCCAGACATCTTGGCACACTGCTGTCCCTCAGCCTAGAGCCTGCCAGGGCTCCCTGTGCTCCTGGGTGGAGGCCAGACTCCTGTGCTGGCACATCCATAGCTGGGTCCCCTGGCCTTTGTGTGGCGGCTGCTCTTGGCACCTCGGTGCCTGCCACCCAGCTTCTGTCCTGTCCTCTGAAGTCTGCCTCCTTCCAGAGGTCCCCTCCTCCTAGAAGGCTCGGCACCAGCAGGACAGGAGCAGGAGCCACTGTCTGAGGGGAGGGTGAAGGTGAGGCGGGAAGGTCTGTCCTCTGGGAGGGGCAGCTCTTTCCAGGAGGCACTGGACAGGAAGCCCCCGCGGCATGACAGTCCTGGAGCTCTGAGGTGACAAAAGCAGTAGCTCCAAAATATTAAAACCACAAAATAAAAAAAAAATGTTTACTTAAATGTCTTCTCAACGTAACATGAGGTCAGTTTCATCCATTGTTAAATTTAGTATCTCCAAGTGCGTCACTGCACACGAAAACAATTTGTAGGTCACATTTTCTTACTTTGGGAGAATCCCCAAGATTCCCAAGAATGCATGATGTTAGCAGAGGAGTCAAGGCCAGCAGCAAATCAAATGGGTCCCTCGTATCCAAATAACTTTGAAAGGTAAAATATTTACCATCTCTTTTTTTTTTTTTGCAGCCTGAGGATGGAACTCAGGACCTTGTTCATATTAGGGAGGTGTCCTCTCTATGACTGAGCTACATTCCCAGCCCCAAGTTTACTGTTGTAATCATTATTTTATTTTTATTTATTTTATTTTATTTTTTTTGGTACCAGAGATTGAACTCAGGGGCACTCGACCACTGAGCCACATCCCCAGCCCTATTTTGTGTTTTATGTAGAGACAGGGTCTCACTGAGCTGCTTAGCGGCTCGCCGTTGCTGAGACTGGCTTTGAACTCACGATTCTCCTGTCTCAGCCTCCCAAAGTGCTGGGATTACAGGCTTGCGCCACCGCGCCTGGCTTATTTTTATTTTTATTTTGGCACCAGGGATGGAACCCAAGGGCGCTTTACCACTGAGCCACATCTCCATCCCTTTTTATGTTTTATTTAAAGACAGGATCTCATTGAGTTGCTTTGGGCCTTGCTAAGTTGCTGAAGCTGGTTTTGCACTGGGGATCCTCCTGCCTCAGCCTCCCAAGAGGCTGGGATTACAGGCGTGTGCTCCATGCCCGGCCTCATCATAACCCTTATTAAGTGTAGAGTAATACTTACAATCACATCACTGTGTGAAGGTTCTCTAGATCTTTCTCATTTTATCAAACGGAAACCCCTCTGTCCCATAAACCATCCTCTCCTCCATCCCCTGGTAACCCCAATTCTACTTTCCATTTCTATAAATTTTACTATTCTAGACATCTCCTAAAAGTGAAATGCTGCAGTCTTTGTCTTGTTTTCTGTGCGTGGCTTGTTTCACTGGGCATCATGCCAGCCAGTTCTATTCCTGTTGCAACATGTATCAGAGCTGAGTAGTTTTCCAAGGTAGGTACAGGCCACCTCTGGCTGCTCCATTCATCTGATCATGGCATTTGGGTTGGTTCTACCTCTTGCCTGCTGTGAATAATGCTGCACAAACACGGAAGTACAAATGTCTTTGGAGACCCTGTTCTCAATTTTTTTTTTTTTTGGTACTGGGAATTTAACCCAGAGGTGCCTAGCCACTGAGCCACATCCCCAGCCCTTTTTAATATTTTATTTAGAGACAGGGTCTCACTGAATTGCTTAGGGCCTCACTAAGTTGCTGAGGCTGGCTTTGAACTCGCCATCCTCCTGCCTCAGTCTCCTGAGCCGCTGGGATTATAGGCGTGTGCTACGACACCCGGCTGTCTTCTCAATTCTTTTGGATTTTTACCCAGAAGTTGGATTGCTGGATCATACAGTAATTCTTTTTTTTTTTTTTAATATTTTTTTAGTTGTAGATGGACACAATGTCTTTATTTTATTGCTTTGTACGTGGTGCTGAGGATCGAACCCAGAGCCTTACGCATGCAAGGCAAGTGCTCTACCGCTGAGCTACAATCCCAGCCCCTCATACAGTAATTCTATTTTTTAATTTTTTTTTGGTACCAAAAATTGAACCCAGAGGTGCTCAAATTCTGAGCCACATCCCCAGCCCTATTTCTTTTTTATTTTGAGACAGGATCTCTCTAAGTTGCTGAGGGACTCCTTAAGTTGCTGAGGCTGGCCTTGAACTTGGGATCCTCCTGCCTCAGCATCTGGAGTCGCTGGGATTACAGGCGTGTGCCAATGGATCTAGCTCTATTTTTAACTTTTTGAGGAACCTGATAGTAGTGCATTCTAAGATGTTTATTGGAGTGTAAGGTGGAGCTTGGCTGATGCTAGTCCCAAAATAAGCCTGACTGATGGGCAAGGTACGAAGCACAGACACTTGGCTTATTTTCTCAAAGCAAAACTTTATTTTTTGATCAATTTAATTGAGATTAAGTCTTCATCCCTCATCTCAGTCAATTCAGCTTCTGATCCCATCTCTGGGTAGTGCCAAAGTGTTAGCGGAGGCTAGGCTGGTGCCACTGGTCCTGGGGGCTCCTCCAGAGTTCTTCTGATGCTCAAAGACCAAGATTCTTGCAACTCAAATACTTTTTTTTTCTTTTTTTGGTACTGGGGATTGAACTCAGGGGCACTCGACCACTGAGCCACATCCCCAGTCCTATTTTGTGTTTTATGTAGAGACAGGGTCTCACGGAGTTGCTTTTCGCCTCGCTGTTGCTGAGGCTGGCTTTGAACTCGTGATCCTCCTGTCTCAGCCTCCCAAAGTGCTGGGATTACAGGCGTGCGCCACTGTACCCGGCTTACTTTTCTCTTTTATTGTGATTGATCTGCTGTGAATTTCAAAAGCATGAATTAGATCTTAAAATGTGCCCCCTGTCTGTGGCTGGGTACAGTAGCGCTTCTTCATGGGGCAGGCTCAACTGCTTTGCTAGAAGAGGAACACCCGCCAGGCTAGACTCTTTATTACATAGTCATTATTGTTTTATTCATTTTTTCCCCTTCTGATTGTAAAAGAAATGAAAAGATTTTTGTGGGTCCCTAAAATCATGGGCACAGGGATATTCCAGGCATTTCCCCAGGTGGGTGATGGGCACAGGAAGCTGGAGGCAAAGAGGCGCACGTATTTACCCTTTGAAATGTACCCCACCCTGCACTTCCAAAACCTGAGACCCCCACATCACGCCTCATCTCCAGATCTTTCTTGAGAAATATCCAAGCCCTGGTCCTCCATTGGTTGGTCCCTGGCTGCTCCTCCAGTCATGATGAGGGCCCTCTAGAGCCCTAAGGTGGCCCCAGGCATCACAGGATGGAGCAAAGCATGGCTCCTCCGCAGACCTCATTCATTTCCCTCCAGCGTCTTCATCCACCTTTTACGCTCATCCTTCCGTTCAGTGCCGTGAGTTGGCTTTTCCCTGGATCCCCAGTGCCCAGCACAGAACTTCGCACACAGCAGGTACATAACCAGATGACCGAGTGAATAAATGCATGAGCGAATGAATGAGGGAGACAGTTGGGGAAAAAAGGTGGTCTTCTCAGCGCAGGTCCCCTCTGCAGCCACCACAGAGGTGGGTATAGACCGAATGGTGCGGCCCTGGCTGAGCTCCCCTCCCGGCCTCACCCTCTGACTCACCCCCTCCCCGGAGACTTGTTTCTGGGAACTGGCTGAAAGCATGGCTCCCCCCACTGAATCCTGTGTTGACCCTGTTCTGCCCTAGGAGTCCCCATGTCCCCAGGCTGTGCTCCTAGGCCACTGGGGCACATGGAGAGAAGGGCCTCACAGGTCAGCAGCTGGGGACACAGGGAGGGCCATCAGCATGGCAGGTCCAAAGGCAGAGCCTGAGAACAGCTCAGCAGTCCCCAGGCAGGGAGCCTTGCACCCGCCTGAAGTGGACCCTGCCACGGAAGGCCAGGTACGTCACAGGACCCTGGGGAGAAATGGGGACAGCACAGAGACTGTCACGAGAATCAAAGGAGAAGACTGTGGGCGCCTGGAGACCAGGTGACATCTAGTCACTTGGGATGCCATTTGGGGTGTGACATGGAGAAGCTGGAGATCCTTCCGTGACTATTGTCACTAGGCTGTCCCCTTCCTTTCTAGCAGCCTGCCCTCTGTACCTCCCAGCACAGATGCTGGTCATCGTCACTGACTTTCTGGTCCCATAGTCCCATGGTGATGGGAGGAGGGGTGCAGTCCCTCATCCAGTGTCCTATGAGGTGCAGAGCCTAGCGCCATGGCCAGTGGTGGAGGTCTCTGCACTAAGCCACTTCTGGAATGTGATGTGGGGCATTGCTCCTGGCCATGTGTGGCCTTTGGACCTGGTTGTCTGGCCTCCCAAAAGACCTGTGGATAGGCTCCTAATGAATCCCTTTTTGTTTAAATTAGTCAGAGCTAGTTTCTATTGTTTGGGACCAGAAACCATAGAGGAGCCGGCGCGGTGGCTCAAGCCTCTAATCCCAGCACTTAGGGGGGCTGAGACAGGAGAATCGCGAGTTCAAAGCCAGCCTCAGCAACAGCAAGGGCTAAGCAACTCAGTGAGACCCTGTCTCTACATAAAACACAAAATAGGTCTGGGGATGTGGCTCAGTGGTCGAGTGCCCCTGAGTTCAATCCCCAGTACCAAAAAAAAAACAAACAAAAAAAGAAACCATAGAGGTGTGGCCCCACAAAGCTAAGGGGATTACAGGTGGCATCACAAGGGTCCAGGGTCCAGGAGGGAGGGTTAGGTATGCTCAAGTCTGCTTTGTGCAGCCCAGGGCACAGCAGGGGTCCCGTCCCTGCTCTGGGAGCTCACTCTACAAGGCCTGGTGATCAAGTGGCCGCTGGGCAGGAGCCTCGTCATTGTGGGGTCTAGAGCTGCTGCTGAGGGAGGGGAGTCTGGCTTAGAGCAGAGGAGGCTGAGGCTCTCAGGGAGGGACGAATGTGCCAGTTGTACTGTTCTGGGGTCACTCTGGAGTGTATGGGGTAAGGGTCCAAGCCTTAGCCACAGCCAGAATCATCTGAAGGTGGACAGAGTTGCCTTACAAAGAGAAGATGAGCTTCCCAGGACCAGAAGCAAGCAAGCAAGGGACCCTGAAGGGGGTAAAAGCAACCCAGTGGAGAAGGTCCCTCCAACCTGGGCTTCCCTGGGCCAGTCTTGGGATGTGCACTTGCAGGCTAGAGGGGATCAGCCTGCATCCTGACGTTGGATGTGGCCAAGGCCTCTCTGCCCCAATCCACCAATCAGACCTAAGAACAAGTCCAAGGTGGCCTGAAGGTGTAGCTCAGTGACAGAGAGCTTGCATGAGGTCCTGAGTTCATCCTTGGCACTACAAGAATTCTTTAGAAAAAGAAGAAAAGAAGAAATAGCCCAAGCTTGGGGCAATGAGCCCCCACAAGAAGCCAGCCAAGGTGGGTGCAGTGGCGCATACCTGTAATCTCTGCAGCTCAGGAGGCTGAGGAAGGAGATTGCAAGTTCAAAGACAGCCTCAGCAATTTAGTGAGGTCCTAAGCAACTTAGGGAGACCTTGTCTCAAAATAAAAAATAAAAAAGTCTGGGGATGTGGCTCAGTGCTAAAGTGCCCCTGGGTTCAATCCCAAATAAAAAAAGTCATAAGAACTAATGAGAAGTCATTAGATTCTCCTGATCATACCAAGATCACAAGATTGACACAGTGAGCTGGTGAGGACATGGGGGATCTGGGGCTCTCCTATGTGAGTGGCCCTGAACATGGGGACAACCGTTGCAGCAAGACCGTTAGCCATCCTAGGGAAGTCTCGCACACACGTGCCTTCTGACTCGGAATTTATCCTCAGCTGCTCATGTGCAACATGTGACCCAGGCCATTGCCTGGTGACAGCAAATGACTGCAACAGACTGCCTGTCCACTTACCGCGGACTCTGATCTGTGGAAGAGTTGACAGTAGGTCCACAAAATGACAGAGAATAGGATCTTTGCACGTGTAGATATGCCCAGCTCTCCAAGATGAAACAAGTGGATTGTAAGAGTAAACAGTAAGCTACTATTTGTGTACAAAAGAAAGCAACATATGTCTGCAGCTGAATTATAGGCAGAGATTAACTCCAGAAGGATGCGCAAGGAACTGGGAATCGTGAATGCCTTGGTGAAGCCAGTATGTGTGGCTGGGAGAGAAGAGACTTTCCACTGCCGATCTTCAATATCCTCTGAACTTGGTAGAGTGTGTATGTAGTGTATAAATAACGAAATAGGAAAACAAACACACACGCACACCATCTCCTGCATATCTTTGACAGGTGCGGCTGCTCCTGTCACCTCTTTGTGATGAAATGGAACCAGTCCATAGAAGCTCAGGAAGCCACCCAGGGCCACCCAGTAAGGAAGTGGCAGAGCTGTTTGGGACCCAGACCTGCAGGTAAGGCTTAGAGCAATGAGGAGGAGAGGGCCTCACATAGAGGGAGGGTCACAGCTGCCCAGGGACAGCAGCCTTCAGATTGGGGAAGGAACTATAAAGATGGACAATTCCAGAAACTCAACTCTGGAACTGGGTCTTCGTGGAGGACCGCGCCTCAGCGGAACCACCTGCAGTCGTGTATTGGAGAGTCTGGTCCTGCCAAGGGCCACCTGTGTGACTTCTCAGTCTCCGGCAGGTAATCTTCCCTCCAAAAACCAGAGCACCTCAACCTCAGGTCCCCACTGCAGAAGGTGCAGGAGTAGAAAATGAAATGACAAGCGAGAAAACCCCCTTCTCCCAAAGTGGATGCTCCAAAAAAAAGCAACCCAGATCGTTTAGTCTGGGGGTCTCAAAATCTCTGGGCTCCCGGGGCTGTCACGGCCTCCTGAGTTTCACACACACACACACCACGTTGCTCGATAAATTCGTCCGTTCGCTCATGCACACTTATGCAGGGCCTCTGCAAGAGGCCCTTCCTCGCCCGTCCCCAAGCCCGCGTGTCCCCTAGCACGGGCAGACCACCGCTCACTGAGCGCTTTGGCACTTGCCGAAGGGACCCGGCGCCCCGGGACTCAGACCTTCAGCTGCACCTCAAGCCCCCCAAGGGAGCCAGCCGGGGATCGACGCCTCCGATCAGGCCACACCTCCCCGCCCCAGGCAGCCAATGAACGCAGTTTCTGGATATGGCCCCGCCCCCCCAGGGAACCCCGGCCGCTGATTGGCCCGCCCGGCGCAGTGTCCCCGCACGTGGGGCGGGGGCGGGGTGAATGAAGTGGAAGCGAGTCCCCCGCCCCCGCGCTCCCTCCCGGCCCGCCGCCCGCCGGCTGCCCCGGACCCTGGCGTCTGGCTTCCACCCGCCAGGCTCCCGCGTCACGGACTCGCGATGGCCAAGCGCAGTTCGCTGTCCATCCGCATCGTGGAGGGGAAGAACCTGCCCGCCAAAGACATGTGAGCGCGGCCAGGGGTGGGCGCCCCAACTTTCCGGGAAGGGGCGCTGTCCCCCTTACGCCTGACCTTCCCGGGGTCCACGCGGCCCGCCCACACGTAGAAGGGTGGCGAGGGCGTGGCGACTGCGGCGGCGGCGGGGGACTGGCAGAGGAAATGGGGACAGTGAGAAGATGTGCTGCGGGCTTCGGATAGGGGTGGCAGTAGGAGGAGAAGGCCAGGAGCGCGGGGGGACGAAGGCGTCGGGGCGGGGATCGGCGAGGGGGCCTAGCGGAACCCGCAGGGAGCGAACGCGGCTCCCGAGGGAAGGGCTGTGATAGGAGAGGATCCAGCACCGGGTGACAGGTAGGGAGAACGGGCTAGGGCGTGGCTGGCAGGGGAGGAGGTGCCCCCTAGACTCAGGGATCTTCCTCCCTAATTCCGGAGCCCAGAGTACCCCGAAGTTTGTGCCTGACAGGCGCTGGGGCCAGGGGCTGTCCTGAGCCTTCCCGCCGCCCTGCACTTGAACAGGGAGGGACTAGTGTAAGAGTGGGGTGCAGGTCGCGAGGCCAAGACTGGTGCAAGATGAGGAGAGTGTGGGTGCCTGGTGGCAAACGTTGCTTGTGCCCTTGGCTTTGCCTGAGCCATACATTCATCCCTACAACCAGCCAGCGCTCAGTGTTCCATTTTCTGGATGAGAAAACCGAGGTCAGAGGCATGAAATCCCGGCTCCAGGTAGCAGAGCAAGGCTTTGGGTTTAATGGCTCTTAAGAGGTGCTGACAGGTCCCTGGCCAGATCTGGGGGGTTTTCAGGGGCCCCTTGCATCTTTCTTATTGTGTCCCAGGGCTGAGCTGTGGGACCCCTGGCTCCCCATCTCCACTCTGCCCGGGTTTCCTCTGTGCAGCTGTAGGCAGTTCCTTGCTGGGAAGCCTGCGATCCCTCCGGAGGGAGAGGTGCAGAGCCCAGAGCTGGAGGGCCCCTGTAAGGAGGGGGAGGGAAGAGGAGCCCAGAGGAGGCCCAGGGTCCAAAGTCTGCAGGGTTGGACCTTTCCTGCCCCTGGGCTCCTCAGCAGGCTCCCGGATGCAGAGAAGTGGCGGCCCGCAGCGGGAGCGGGAGCGGGAGCGAGGGCATCTCTCTGGCATGCACAAACAGTGGCCTGAGTAAGCTTCCCAGCACGCTCAGCGCCGGGAGCGGTTCCAGTTCAAGGCCCCCTGGGCCTGAGGAGGCCGAGCTCAGCAGTTGCCATGGCAATGGTGAGGGAGCGGGTGGGCGATCTGTGGTGGGTTTCTGTGCATGAGAGGAGGGAGGGCGGGATGCACAGAAATCCGGAAGCCGGTGAGCTGTGAGAAGGGTCTCTAGAAGGGTCTCAGCCCCCAGGCCTCACCTTGGAGCACCCCCACCCTGGCACTGATAACTAGGTCATCTTGGTCTCCTCTGGTTGGTGGTGGCTGGAAGGAGCAGTCCCCCCCCCCCCCCGTCTGTCGCCTCCCTCCCCAACCCAGCAGCAGCTGGCTCTAGTGCCAGGCTCTGGGCTCTTAGCAGCCCAGAGCCATGAAGCTCTTGGGCTGTGCCCACCTGGCAGGCCAGATGTGGAGTTCCCTGTCCCCTGCAGAGCTAGGGACTCTGGGCAAAGGATGTCCATCCCAAAGGTCACCACATCCTATTGAGTCTGCCTCCAGAATCTTTCCCCACCCTGTTCCCCATCCCTGCCCCTCATCTCTCTTCCCCAGGTGGCTGGCTTAACTTGTCAACTTCCCCCCAGCTCCAGCGCCATCTCATAAGCTCCACCCCCACCTTAGGCCACACCCTCTGAGGCCCTGCCTCTGATGGTAGGGGTTTTCTGTTTTCCTTAGTGGCCTTCAGAGCCCTGCAGACAGCTCAGCCCCTCCCCAGGGCTGTCCCTGGTGCCCCAGGCGGGGGTCATGGCTCCTGTTCTTGTCCTCCAGCACTTTGGTCAGCTGGAGGAAGCCCTTGGTGTGGCAGTGGCCCCTTCAGGAGCTGCCTGTCCCCTCCAGCTGTGTGGGCAGACACTGTGACTCTTTCCTCCTGGTACTGTGGGTGGCCGGAGGGACCTGGTCCATGGTAGAGGAGAGTAAAAGGTGTCGAGGACCTTCCCATTGGCCTCCCTGAGCTCCCTGAGGTAGATTCCTGAATTTGCAGATGAGGAAGCTGAGGCTCAGCTCCCACAGCAGGTGGGCAGAGAAGTGAGGATTCAGACCCACTCTGTCCACTGCTGACAAGCCAAGCACTGTGGTGGCCTCATCCAGGCTGCAGACTTGCCAAGGGGTTTTGGGGCCTGAGCCTCAAGATCCCAGGCAGAGCACTTGGCTATAAGGCTTGCAGGGCTTGGAGATCCCAGGGGGCCTCAGCAAGCTCGCAAGGCAGGGGGGTGGCTTGCTTTGTCTCACCAGCCCTGGGCCCATCTCCTGAGCAGCATCCCGGCCAGCCAGAGTTGCATACCTCTGAGGACAGGGAGCTCACTACCCCCCTGGTGGCCCAGCCTGAGTAAAGCATTTATGCAGAGGGACCCCCTCCTTGCGAGCCGCCTCCTCCCTCCTGCCCCTTCCATTTGTGAGTTTTCACTCTGCCGGACCCAGAGCACAGCTGCCTTTCCATCACCAGCAGCTTTCAGGACCTCCCTGCCTCTGATTGCTCCCTGCTGGCTCCCATCTCCAGTACCTAGGTCAGCGGACAGGAGCTGGGTCCCACAGTGACCAGTGACCCACTGGTTCCCACACCCAGTGGCCCTGGGGACAGGCCCAGGTCTATTTTGGGGTTTGCCCTCTCTTTCTTCTTCCCCAGCCTAGAAACTGCCAAGGCCCTAAATATAGAGCCCCATAAGGAGCCAGACCGGGCCAGTGGGACCTGGTTGGGGTAAGGACAAGTGGGAGAGGGGCCCAGCCCAGGGTTGTCACTAGGGTGGAGAACACGGGCAGGGGACAGGTCCCAAGAATTCACCAGGGCACGCAGTTGGGCCCCGGTCCTTACCCCTGGCCGCAGCCTACCCTTGACGCTGTCTGCTCCCAGCCCTCCGGGCCAGTCGCCCAGTCAGCACTGCCCGTCGCCCAGTCAGCACTGCCCTGCACACCCCTTCTGCCTCTGCCCCCAAGCCCGTGCCCACTCCAGCCACCCTGCCTGCCAGCCTCCCTGTTCATCCCTGCATCCATCCAGAGTGGGAGCTGAGCAGAACAAGAGGTCTCCTGCCCCGGGGGGCCCCGAGGTCAGCAGGCAGTAGTAGCAGGGCAGAGGGGACACTATGGTGGGACACTGCCCAAAGAGCCAGAACTGACCTCCGCCTGCTGCTTCTGAGTGTGGCTCTGGGGCCTGCAGCCAGCCCAGCCCAGGGACACACGGGGCCTGACTGAGGCCTGGAGCTGCCCAGCTTGGGGCTGGTGAGATGCAAGCGCTGGGGTCACACACCCTGGAGGAGCTCTTGGGTGATGGCGTGGGGTGGGGGGAGGTTGCTGTGCTGAGCTTGCTCTACAGAGGCCAAATCAGGCCTGGCGGATATCTCCTAGGTCACGAGGGTCTTTGGAGCTGTTGCTCCAGGGAGTCCTCTGCCGGAAGAGCCCCTTTATAGAACTGGGAAGTAGCAGGGGGATTCCCCAGCCTCCAACATATAAACATACTTCCTTTTTTTTTTTTTTGGCACTGGGGATTGAACTCAGGGGCAGTCTACCACTGAGCCACATCCCCAGCCCTATTTTGTGTTTTATGTAGAGACAGGATCTCACTGAGTTGCTTAGGGTCTCACTGAGTTGCTTAGCAACTTGCTGAGGCTGGCTTTGAACTCGTGATTCTCCTGTCTCAGCCTCCCTAAGTGCTGGGATTACAGGCTTGAGCCACTGCACCTGGCTAATATACTTCCTTTTTTTTTGGTACTCAGGGGCACTCGACCACTGAGCCACATCCCCAGCCATATTTTGTATTTTATGTAGAGACAGGGTCTCACTGAGTTGCTTAGTGCCTTGCCTTTGTTGAGGCTGGCTTTGAACTCACTATCCTCCTGTCTCAGCCTCCCAAAGTGCTGGGATTACAGACGTATGCCACTGCGCCCAGCTAACATACTTCCTTTTTGTGGCGGCCAGGCCTGAGGGACAGTTCTATAGATGGTGAGCATTTTTGCCCAGTAAGCACCCTGGGCTGGCTGGAGGCCCCTCTCAATCCCACGAACCCCCCACCCACCCATCTGAGATTGGTGGATCCCAATAGGGCCTGGGAACTGTTCCCTTCTTTCTTCCTTCCTTCCTTCACTCAGTGAGTGAGTAAACACCTAGGGGGCCCCTGTCTTGTGCCAAGCCCTGTCCTGGGCCCTGGGGACACGGAAGTGGTCCCCACCCTCAGGTAGCTCTGGCAGGTGTGGGAGGCTGGGAGGCCTCCCTCACTCCCAGGGCTGGGAGGAGACAGCGGGGGTGGTGGCAGACCCGCCAGGGATACCTTGCTCTCTGTCTGAGAGGCAGAGGAGGGGCCTGGGGACAGTCCTGGCAGCAGGGACAATAGGAGCAAAGGCTCGGAGGGGACATTAAAGGACTGGGCTTGTGTTGAGGGTTGGGGTGCTGGGAGGCGCTGGGGCTGTTGTCTGGACAGTTTTGGAGCGAGGTGGAGGTGGGGTAGGAAGCTCCAGCCCAGATGCGGCACCTGGCCCTTGGTGGCCCTGTCTTCTTCCTGGGGTCTCCCAGAGTCTCTGGCAGAGGAGGGGCTGCCCAGGAGGCCCCGCCCCGCCAGCTCCACCCCTCGTCTGTCTGTCCTACAGCAACGGCAGCAGCGACCCCTACTGCATCGTCAAGGTGGACAATAAGCCCATCATCAGGTACTGCGCAGCTCCCTCCCCAGCCACCTGCTCCTCCCAGAGACCCGCCTGCGTCCCCTCACCCATCAGCTAGGCGTTGAGAAAGAGCCACCTGTGGGCTGGGGATGAGACATGATGCATATAGCCCTGGGTTCCATCCCCAGGGCCACAAAGAGAAGAAAGACACAAAGAAGAAAAAGAAAAGACTAGAAGACTCACCTGTTACAGGTCTTGCTGGTGCTTGACCTCACGCTGGCCTCTGCGGCCCACGGGGCACCTGACCCAGGGCCTTGCACCTGCCTGTTGGTCACTGCAGTCTTTACAGCCCCCAAGAGAGGGGTCACGATGCGTGGTCACAGTGCTGTCACTTACGGGGCACAGTCTCGCCTGGCCTGGAGCCAAGGCTTTGCTAGCATTCAGTTCATTACAGGGAGCTGGATATGCTGTCATTAAGTCCCACCAGATAAGGCCACAAGTATCAGACTGAGTAACTCTCCCAGGTCACACGCCTAAGTACGTGGCAAAGCCGTACGTACGAGATCTCAAGTCTGGAAGGCTCAAGCTGAGCCCTCCCTTCTCCCCTGCCCGGTCCTTGCTCCGACTTGGGGCCCTTCTGTCCTGTAATTGCCCCTCAGTGAGGCCTGCCTTTCTCTGGGCCCAGAAGACTGCATCTCCCTGATGCCCTGCCCATCTGCTCTCTGTGATCTGCAGGCTGTGTCTTTGCTGTCCCTCCCCTCCTTTGCCCCAGCTGTTGCCTCTAAGTTTGTGGCCAGAGTGGCTCCCCTTTCTGCACACTGGAGTGGCCGCTGCCGACCCCAGCAAGGCCACCGGCTCACAGTTCTCCCCACCTGCAAGCAGTGGCCCAGCCTTTCTCCAGGCCCTGGAAGAAAGCTCTGATGGTCTCAGCAGAGACAGCAAAACCAAGGCCCCAGAGTCTACGTGGCTTGAGAAGTGGTGGGTGGGGAGAGGGTGGCCCCCGAACCTTCATTCAGGGGCACCAGTCCCGTGCCCTGCTGAGTCCTACGAGTTGAAGGTGCTGATCTTAGAGGTGAGGCTGGGAGGCTAGGTTTGTAGTCCCCTTTTCTTCTTTTTTTTTTGGCACTGGGGATTGAACCCAAGGGCACTTTACTGAGTCACATCCCCAGCCCTTTTTTGTTTTTTGTTTTGAGATAGGGTCTCACTAAGTCACTTAGGGCCTTGCTAAGTTGCTGAGGCTGGCCTTAAACTTGTGATCCTCCTGTCTCAGCCTTCCGAGTTGCTGGGATTATAAGCATGTGCCACCGCATCCAGCCAGGCTTGTAGTGCCTGGCCTCCTGCTTCCCTGCTGTGTGACCTGAGGCCACCTGCTCCCAACTATGGGACTAGTACCCTACATAAATGTCCTGTGCCTCATCGAGGACAGGGGAAGGTCAGGGAGTAAAGATAGGTGGTGGACGGTGGGGACAGATGAGGAAGTGTCCAACACACAGCCTGCATTGCCTAGGGTGGAAGATGTAAAGAAGAGGCTTGACTCCCGTGGCCCTGCCTTGCCCCCACCCAGGACCTGGGGGTGGCCTGGGCAGGTGCTGAGGGTCCTCTCCCGTAGGACAGCCACTGTGTGGAAGACCCTGTGCCCCTTCTGGGGCGAAGAGTATCAAGTGCACGTGCCACCCACCTTCCACGCCGTGGCCTTCTACGTCATGGACGAGGACGCGCTCAGGTAGGTGTGCCCCTCTGCCCGTGGCCACCTGCCCCATCTCCAGCCCACTGTGGGCCTGAGAGGAGGCAGGGCTTGAGTGCGCACCCATGCGTACGTGCACGCAGGCACAGGTGAGCAGGGATGGGGCTGAGATGGGCCCGGGGCACGCATAGGCACGTGGGTGGGTGTTCACAGTGGTCCACGTGCTGGGGCATCATGCACCCCCGAGAATGTCCAGGATCCAGGTCATGGGTCCAGCTGCACTGGCTGGCGCTCACTCCTCCCACAGGGGGCCCTGAACTTGGGTGGTGTGCTGGGCTCCCAGGGAGCAGGTACCACTGCCCTGCCTGGCTCTGACTGCATCTCCCCCCGTAGCCGGGATGACGTGATCGGCAAGGTCTGCCTCACAAGGGACACCCTGGCCTCCCTCCCTAAGGGTAAGATCTGGAGGGAGTCCCTGCCGGCTCCAGCCTCCCTGTCTTGCCCTCCCCCTGTCCCCACTGGTCTGCCCAGCCCCTGGCTTCCCGCCCACGCTGACGCTTTCCCTGGGGGCTCCCGCAGGTCCTGAGCTTGGGGAGAGCCATTTCCACCCTTTCTGGAAGCCTTGGCCCCTGGCCATCCTTATATCCCTGGCTGTATGTCCTGGGCCTCCAGGTTGGGACTGTACCTCCACCCTCCTGGGGCAAAGAGGGGCTGCCAGTGGTGGGATCTGAGTCCTCTGTAGACAGAGGAAGGGACCTCCTCATACGCCATTGCTTATACAGCAGCCTCTCTACCCCATGGGGTCTCCTCCGTCTGCATTCTGTTCTAAGCCTGGGGGGTTGGCCTATGGCTGATCCAGGCTGGAGAGCCCCTTGGATTATTCTGGGATGCAGACCGTGTATTGAGGTGTCAACCCTGCCCCAGCCTTGCTGTGTGACCTGGGGCAGGTCTTGCCTTCTCTGGGCTTGTCCGAGGATTCAGACAAGGAGTTCCTGGGTGTTTCAGACCCTACTGCCTGAGCCTCTGTGACCCTCTTGCTGGCTTCCCCCATGCACACCTGCTCCCATCTGTGAGCCTGGGGCTGGCGGGCCTGTGGGGGCGGTCGGTTCTGCTGACTCATGGAGCCTCGTGACCTGCCAGGCCAGAGGCTGCCTCTGCTGCAACCCCAGCAGCCCCTCTGGGGTCCAGGTGCCCCAGTGATGCTGTTCTTGGGGTCCCTCGTTTCTTCCTTGTCTGGGCCTCAGCTCCTCCCAGCAGCCCTAGGGGGAGCCTCTGGCCTCCTGTTTCAAGGTAGGAAAGTGAGCACAGAGAGGCAGCCCTGTGACCAGTCGGTCAGGACCACCAGGTGCAGGTGGCTGCAGAGAGGTCGCAGGCCGTGGGGTCACCCCTTAGGTTCCAGTCCTAGCTGCTGCTGTTCAGCGTCTGGGCCTCAGTTTCTCCAGCTGCCCCTGGGGTAGCTGCTTATCCCTCACAGGTGTCTGAGAGGTTCCAAGGGGACCTTGGGGGCTGAGGCTGGGGTGTGGAGGGGACGGGCCAGGCCCCGGCTAAGCCGCAGCCCCACAGGTTTCACCGGTTGGGCCCACCTGACGGAGGTCGACCCCAACGAGGAGGTGCAGGGCGAGATCCACCTGCGGCTGGAGGTGGTGCCGGGAACCCCGGCCTGTCGGCTGCGCTGCTCTGTGCTGGAGGCCAGGTGAGGTGTGGGGAAGGGGGACAGGGCCTGTGACACTGGGCCGGCTGTGGAGGTCGGGCTTCCTCCCCTCCTCCACCCCTGGGTCCCTGGCCCACCTCCCACCAGAGCTTGCTCTCCAGAGAGTCTGGGGGGTCTGTCCTGACTCAAAGATGTCGCCTGGGTGACCTCCACCCGGGGTGTGGTCCTTCAGGGAAGGGATGGTGTTCTGACAACGGAGCTCCAGGCACCCTAGAGCAGGGGATGGGGTGCAGGGGGCCCTGAACTGGGCTGGGACATCCCGTGTCCTGGTTAACCCCAGCATGAACTTGGCCTGCTGGGTGTCAGGTGTCCGTCCTGGGTCCTGCTGGGAGAGGAGTTGCTTCTGCTCTGGGGTGGGGGTGGTCATCGCCAGGAGGGACAGTGGCTGGGATGGCTGTGGGCCTGAGTCACCTGTAGCAGGGCCACCTCCCGCCCTCAGGGTATTTTTAGCTTTGGGGCCCCACTCCCGCCTGGGGCGGGTGAGTCACACACATGTTCCTTGAGTAGCGCCTTCCCCTCTGGCTCTAAACCCTCTCCCTGGAATCCCCATCCCTGGGCCAGTGGGTGGCCGGCTAGCACCCTGGGAGGACGATGTCTCTCCTTCAGGGAGGGCTGTGGTTGGGTGACCGACACTTTGGGCATCCTCTACCTTGCCTGCATTATTTTTGGCCCCGGGGCTGGACTTGGGCAGCGCCGCCCCCATGCTCCCCATCCGTCCCTGCCCCCGGCCCCTGCCCACCCACTTCCTCTGTTCTCAGCCTTGCCTGGCCCCAGGTTGTCTGGGGCACTGGTGCGCCCACACGTGCACACACACGCGCACAGTGAGCCCTGGACTCCCAGGCTGCTGCTCACTGGCCCTGGTCCCCAACCCCAGGGATGGGAATCACCGAAGCCCTTCTCCCAGGCTGCCCCTCTCTCCAAACCCCGCCTCTCCCAGCCCTCTCCTCTTGGAGACTGGGGAAGACCTGGCGGCTGGCTCAGTCTGGCTGCTTCCTAGCAAGTCCTGGTAGGGGGAGGGGTGGTCCAGGCCTCTCTTTAGAGTGAGGGGAAGGGACCTGTTCCCTACTGTCCTCAGTGAATGCCATGGAGCCCCCAGGCAGCGTGAGAAAGCTTGTTTGCTGCTCAGGGAAACAGAACATTTTCTCCTTACTCTGGGCAGAATCTCAAGGCCAGACCCTGGAGTTGTTAGACAGGTGTGTTTTGCGTTTTGCGGGCTGGGGAGGAGCTCAGGGCCTCTAGCATGCCGGGCAAGCGCTGTACCACTGAGCTGCACCCCAGCCCCTTAGACTGGCTTTTTTTTTTTTTTTTGTATTTTATTTAGAGACAGGATCTTGTTGAGTTGATCAGTGCCTCGCTAAATTGCAGAGGCTGGCTTTAAACTCACTATCCTCCTGCCTCAGCCTCCCAAGCTGCTGGGATTATAGGTGTGCACCACCACACCCAGCTCCTTAGACATTTTTAAGGGGGAAAGAAAGGAAGGCATGAGAATCTTAAAACTTAAAATACGTAAAAAGAAGCAGGCAGGAAGTATTTATAGCAGATAGAAGAAGGGTGGACTTTGTTCTTCTACGGGGGATCCAAGGCTGGGGGTGCCAGGCCCAGATTTGGGCTTTGTAAAGATCCATCTATGGAGAGAGGAAAGGGTGACTGATCAGGACTGCACATCACCCACCTCAAGCAGGGGGGCATTTGGCAGGCCTTCTAGTCCATTATGTCACCAAACCTCAGTGGGGTAGGTCTCATTTTCTCCATTGTACTGATAAGGAAACAGGTCTGAGGGGTGGCCCTGACCAGGACCGCTGGGGGAGCAGGGCACGGGCGTGACTTGTCTTCCTTCCCCACCCCAGGGTCAGTGCAGCAGCTGGTCTGTGGCGGCCCAGTCAGGAGGAGCCGTGGCCTCCCCCATGGGGCATTCTTGGCCATGGGGGGAGCATGGGGTGACCGTTGTGGGAATAGGAGCTCAGGAAGGGGACAGGTGCTGTGCACAGCCAGCTTGCCAGGGACAGGACGAGCCCAAGCCTTTCCAGCCTGGTGTGTTTACCTCGAAGTGATGACAGGCGGGGGCAGTGGACCCCAGGTGACACGTGGGTGATCTGCTGCCCCTCTCCCGCCATCAGGGACCTAGCCCCCAAGGACCGGAATGGCGCATCTGACCCTTTTGTCCAAGTTCACTACAATGGCCGGACGCAGGAGACCTCGGTGAGGAAGCTGGGGGGCCACGGAGGCTCAGGGACCCTCCCACCAGCCCTGCCCTCACCGCCCACCCCCTCCATCCTCTGAGAAGCCAGGTTGGAACGGGTGTCTCGGAGGCAACAGAACAGGTCCCAGCCTCTCTGTTGCCAACTCCTTTCATGCCTGGCCATGCAGGAGAGGGCGGGGAGTCGATCAGGATGATCTGAGAAGTCCCACAGCTTCCCATCCACCTTTCGTCACTTCCAGGAGATAGTAGGGTGGGGGGCACAGTCCAGGGGGTACGTGCTGAGATCCAGGTTCTCAGTGCCATTTGCTGTGTGGCTTTGGAAAAGTCTGTTTCCCACTCTGGGCCTCAATTTTCCCATCTGTGAAATGGGTGGAGCCTTGACCAAGAAGTTTGTTTTGCTTTGTTTTTGTTTTTGGCACGGAGATTGAACTCAGGGGTATTGGACCACGGAGCCACATCCTCAGCCCCATTTTGTGTTTTATGTAGAGACAGGGTCTCACTGAGTTGCTTAGCGCCCTGCTGTTGCTGAGGCTGGCTTTGAACTCGCGATTCTCCTGTCTCAGCCTCCCTAAGTGCTGGGATTATAGGCTTGCGCCACCGCGCCTGGCTTTGTTTTTGTTTTTGTACTGGGAATTAACTCAGGGGCACTTTACCACTGAGCCATGTTCCCAGCATCCCCCTTCCCCATTGAGATAGGGTCTTACTAAGGTGCTGAGGCTGGCCTCAAACTTGTGATCCTCCTGCCTCAGCCTCCAGAGTCACTGGGATTACAGGTGTGCACCACCGTGCTCAGCTTTGTACAGGAAGTTTTTACCTCTGCCATTGCAGAGCCAGGGACGGTGTCGAGGGCGACTCTGCCCTTAGCTGGGCCTGGGGAGCCCTATGGAGTAAGCCCCACCCCTGCCTACCCCTTTCTGAACAGGTTGTGAAGAAATCCTGCTACCCTCGCTGGAATGAGACATTTGAATTTGAGCTGGAAGAGGGGGCTGCGGAGGCTCTGTGCATTGAGGCCTGGGACTGGGACCTTGTCAGCCGAAATGATTTCCTGGGCAAGGTAACACCCCTCCATTCCCTGTGCAAGCACGTGCGCACACACACACCCGGGGCTGCACCTGGTGTCCATTCCAACCATCCTGCCCTCAGGGACCTCCTGCCGTTTCTCCAGAGTGGAGCACCCAGGAAGCCGGGTGCTGTCCAGGACCAGCAACTGCCCCCTACTGCCACTGGTACTCAGGCACCCTTGGAAGAGAACAGTATCTGGCAGGGTAGAGGCCTGAGTGTCCAGCCCCTGTCTGTCCTGCCCCCAGGTGGTGGTCAGTGTGCAGAGGCTGTGCGCAGCCCGGCAGGAAGAGGGCTGGTTCCGGCTGCAGCCCCACCAGTCTAAGAGCCCGCGGGGCGAGTGAGTGCGGGCAGCGGGCCCTGGGGCGGGACTGAGATTTGGGAGCTGATTGCTGGCCACCAGGCAGGAGATGGGCAGGGGGCTCAGCCAGGTCTTCCTTCAACCTTGCCAGCCGGGCCAGGCCCTCTCATCCGGGCGGGACCCACCTCTTGCCCTGTCCCCGTGTCCTGTGCTCAGCCTGGTGCTCTGAGCTCCGGGCTTGCACAGCTCCCCTGCCTTCTGGCAGTTTCTGGCACAAGCCCTCAGATCCTTTCCCTTTAAGGGCTTGTCCACAGGCCTCAGACCAGCGTGCAAGTGTCCTAGAGTCAGTGTCTCTCAGAGCCATAAGCCTCGAGCCCCTCCCCAGGCTTCTGCAGGTATAGGGTTGCCAGATAGAGGACAGGACACCTGGCAAAGCAGGGAACTCCAGATAATGGAAGAATGACTATGGAATATTCAAGATACTTGCACTAAAAATGTTAAAATTGAACTGTCTTTTTTTTTTTTTTTGGTACTGGGGATTGAACTCAGGGACACTCGACCACTGAGCCACATCCCCAGCCCTATTTTGTGTTTTATGTAGAGACAGGGTCTCACTGAGTTGCTTAGTGCCTCGCCATTGCTGAGGCTGGCTTTGAACTTGGGATTCTCCTGTCTCAGCCTCCCTAAGTGCTGGGATTACAAGCGTGAGCCACCGCGCCCAGCTTGAACTGTCTTGTGTCTTTTGCTAAGTCTGGCAGCCCCGCCCAGGAAGCCCCTTAGCTGGTTCTGCTTTGTGGCTGCAAAAGTTTCCCCACGACCCCCGATTCACATTCTCATCAGGGAGGAGCAGGTGGCTGGGTGTCCAGCCCAAGGCATTTCCATAGAACTGGCCCAGGGTCTCGCGTGACAGCTTCTGCTGTGCGTGGGGCGTGTGCTGGCCAGTGTGGGCGCTGAACCCTGCCAGGGCTGCGTGAGAGGAGGGCGGTGGGAGCCATGGAGAAGGTTAAGCCCTGGCGGGCGCCCTCACCCACAAGAGTCTGAGCAAGGAGGCTTAGAGGTCAGATCTCCTGTGACAACTTGCTTAACCAGCCTGAGCCTCAGTTTCCCTGGCGGGTTATGGTGGGGACTGGGGATTTGCTTCCAGGGTAAGGTGTATGTGTGAAGGCGCCGTTTTTGGAAGTTGGCGCATGCTAGGCAGGTGCTCTGCTGTTAAGCTGTCTACCCCCGGCTCCCGCTGGGAGTTTACACATTCAGGGTTGGGGAGGTTGGCATGCCCACTTGAGCCAAGCCCAGGGGCCACAGGAGTCCGGAGGCAGCAGGGTGCCAGCCTTGAGGAAGGATGGAGTTCCCGCAGGAAGGGCCTTAGGGAGAGGAGCAGGCAGAGCCGGGGGCAGGGCTGGGGCAGAGACTGCGAGGCGTCAGTCATGCTGGGGGGGATGCTGCCCGGGGTGGTCTGCCTCCCTGGTGGAGAGGTCACAGGACACCCATTCCAGGGGCAGCCTGGGCTCCTTGCAGCTGGAAGTGCGGCTGTGGGATGAGACGGTGCTGCCCTCCCGCTGCTACCAGCCCCTGGTGCAGCTGCTGTGCCGGGAGGTGAAGCTGGGCACTCAGGTGAGGGGCCCTGGAGGAAGGTGGGAGGGTCCAGGGTTGGTGGACCTGCCCTGCCTGTCCTAAACCCATCCTGAGAGCAGTGTGTGGAGCTGGCCAGTGCACAGGGCCTTGCCTTGCTGTGATGCTCTGAGGTCCTACAGTGGAGGGTTTGGGCCCCCCAGGGCCTCCCAGCCCTGCCTCCCCCTGCCACCTCCTGCAGGGCCCAGGGCAGTTGATCCCCATCATCGAGGAGACAACCAGCACGGATCGTCGCCAGGAGGTGGCCACCAACCTGCTCAAGCTCTTCCTGGGGCAGGGGCTAGCCAAGGACTTTCTGGACCTGCTCTTCCAGCTGGAGCTGGGGCGAACTAGTAAGGCCCCCCCAGGAGCTGACACCGGGTGGGGGAGGGTCCTTAGCAGGTGCATGGGTCTAACGGAGAGGGGTGAGCAGAGGTGGGACAGAGTTGGGAGGTGGCCAGGAGGCCTTTACTGAAGGGCCACTTAGAGCTCCCAGCCCCAAGGTCCTCTGTCCTCCTGCTCCCCACAAGCCTTGTACCAGCTGCCGTCTCTCAATGGGACCTCTGCTTGTAGGTGAGGCCAACACGCTGTTCCGAAGCAACTCTCTGGCCTCAAAGTCCATGGAATCTTTTCTGAAGGTGAGGTCACATGGTCTATCGTCCTCATCTTGTGAATGACACAACAGGTTCGGAAAGGCCAGTTTTATCTCTGTGTCTAGAGCCCTTGAAGGCCGGGAGTTTCATTCACTCATGGAAAAGCAGTCTGAGTCCCCTGGTTGTGCACCTGGCCCCATCCTGGGCGGATACTGTGGGCAGGTGGTGCACAGGGTGACTGGGGGGGAAGTGGGCAGCTGGACGCGGGAGTCTTGACCCGTGCGGCTCGTGGTGGCCCCCAGGTGGCGGGGATGCGGTATCTGCACGGCGTCCTGGGCCCCATCATTGACAGGGTGTTTGAAGAGAAGAAGTACGTGGAGCTGGACCCCAGCAAAGTGGAAGTGAAGGATGTCGGGTGAGGCCGGCGGTAATCCCCGGGGTGCAGCGGTGGGGAATCCGGCCTGTCTGCAAGTATGTGCTGACGGCTCTTTCTGCCTGGGTTTGCGGGTTGTTGCTTTGCCCATCTGTGTGGTCTCTCTCCGCGTCTCTGCTGATGCCTTTCGGCTCCTGTGTCTTGTTCACCTGCCCCGTCCCACGCAGGTGCTCGGGGCTGCACCGCCCGCAGACCGAGGCCGAGGTGCTGGAGCAGAGCGCGCAGACGCTGCGCGCCCACCTAGGGGCGCTGCTGAGTGCGCTCTGCCGCTCGGTTCGCGCATGTCCCGCGGTGATCCGCGCCACCTTCCGCCAGCTCTTTCTGCGCGTGCGCGAGCGCTTTCCCAGCGCCCAGTACGAGGTGTGCCCCTGCTGGCAGGCCTGGGGCGGAGCTGACGGGGTGGGAGGGTTTCCGGGGGGCGGGGGCGGGGCCGAGGCCCAGGCTAAAAGGGAGCCGGACTGCCCGGAGCTTGGGCCAGAGGGAATCCAGCCCCACTCTCCAAACCTTTCCAGAACGTGCCATTCATCGCAGTCACCAGCTTTCTTTGCCTGCGCTTCTTCTCTCCCGCCATCATGTCGCCCAAGCTCTTTCACCTGCGGGAGCGGCACGCCGACGCCCGCACCAGCCGTACACTGCTCCTGCTGGCCAAGGTGCGGGCCTGTGGACAGAGGCGGGAGGGGCGGTTTGATATTGCATGGGGGCACTGGCCTGGACTACAGTGTGTCCCCCACTGCCTCCGAGAGGGCCTTACAGCCAGTCCCCTGATACTTTAATGGAAGTGGACTTCACCGTTCACAAGGCTTTCTCGTGGTCACCCCCACAAAGCGCATCTCACAGATAACGGGACGCTTTGCTGAGGGATAGAGGAAACCCACAGTCAGGGCCTTTCAACCCGGGTCTTCTTACTCCCAGGCTGCACTTGTCTGCCCACCCCGGGGCCGGGGCACCCAGGGCAGCAGTCTGATATTAAACCTGCAGAGGAAGGTCAATAGATTGGGCTCCAGTGGTCTTAATTATCAAGTGCCAAAGGCGTTGTCATATACCATGATCCATTCACCCTGGTCACCTGTAGGGCTGGGGTGGGCCCATGGGCAGGGTCTCTGCTGTTTCTGCCTCTATAGCTGGACCTGGGTGGGGGACAGTGGCCAGGTCCCTGACCCCGCAAAGCCTGGTCCTTCCTGCTGTCACCCCCAGGCAGTCCAGAACGTGGGCAACATGGACACGCCAGTTTCTAGGGCCAAAGAAGCTTGGATGGAGCCACTGCAGCCCACCGTGCGCCAGGGTGTGGCGCAGCTGAAGGACTTTATCACTAAGCTTGTGGACATAGAGGAGAAGGAGGGTGAGCCCTGCCCTGCGCGTGTCCTCGGTTCACTCTGCCCCGCCAGAGCCTCCTGGCCCGTGGCTCCGCCCGCGCTCGCCTGTGTCTCCTGGCCTCACCTGCCGCCGCCCCCACCGCCTTCTGTTCTGGTTGGCTCGGTCCCTGGGCCTTCGGCCCCACCCATGGTGGCTGGTGTCTCGTAGCACCGCCTGCCGCTGCCCGGGCCTCGCGCTCGCATTCCCTCCGCTCCGCCCCGCCCTGGCCCCGCCCGTAGCCCCGCCCACAGCCTCGCGTTCACGTTTGCTCCGCCCTACTCCCCGGCTGCAGAGCTGGACCTGCAGCGAACCCTGAGCTTGCAGGCACCGCCGGTGAAGGAGGGGACGCTCTTCATCCACAGGACCAAGGGCAAGGGCCCCCTCATGTCCTCCTCCTTCAAGAAGCTCCATTTCTCCCTCACCACCGAAGCCCTCAGCTTCGCCAAGACGCCCGGCTCCAAGGTGGGTAAGGAGGGAGGCTGGGGATGAGTTAGAACACAGAAGGCACCTGTGCCCTTCCCGGGAGCCCACCCCAGGACCACCTGCGTTGGAGAAGGAAGCCAGGCTAGCTGGGCTTCTGGCGTATGATTTGCAGGTCAGCTACAATGTCACTCAAGGCTGAGGAGGATGGAGGCTTCTGCCCCCAGGCACGAGGCAGCTGCGGTCCAACCCTGGGTGCTTGGTCAGGTGCACTGAGTTGGGTTGGGGGGCTTGGGGGGTGCTTCAGGGGAAGCAGGGCGGAACTGAAAGGTTCTGAGAGGAGCCAGGACAGGCATGGAGTTTGAGCATTCAGCCCTAGCTCAGCCTGTGTACATAGAAGCGTCACCTCTCTGATCTTTGGTGTCTCAGCTTGTAAATTTGGGAAAATCGTGCCTACTTGCTGGGTTGCTGAGACTTAAAGAGGCAATCTTTCCAAAGGTCCTAACCTCATCCCGAGAAGAACTGCGAGCATGCTTTTCTGATGGACCTGTTGACCCCTTGATGGCTCACCTAACCCCAGCGGGGGTGCCATGCCCACCCCTGAGCATGTGGGTGTGGGCTGGGGCAGGTGATTGAGCTGATCACCTGCTACCCTGAAGGAATCGGCTGAGGGGTCCCACGAGATGAGGGGCCCAGCATCTCCCCTGCCAAGGAACCCACAGATTATCATAATGATCCCTGACCTCCAGAATTGAAAGATTCTGCCTTGTAGGCATTATTTCATTCTGGTCCCCTTATCTGTCAATCATCAGCCTTTGACAGGCAGTTAGGAGGCTTGATGAGACGCTTGAGGCCACAGCTGTAATTTCTGCCCTGCGCAGGGCTTCCCCTCAACTGCCCTCTGGGGAAGCCCACCTCCTCCTGAGAGGTCTGCAGGAGCGAGGCTCACGGCCCCCATGGAGACCATCCTGGGAGCTGCTTGCTGTGGTCAGGCCCTGTTGCCTCACACCTATCTAGTCTTCCTGTCCAACCTGGCCAGATCGCTGGTGTTAGTCCCAAGCATAGAAACCTGGGTTCAGAAGCGCAGAGGGACTTGTTTGAACCATGTCGTCAGGTGTGGCACTGAGGTGTGTCCCTGTCCACCTTCCTGCACCCTGCTTCTCCTCACCATGCTGCTGACTGCCAGCTGGGACCCTCGATCCTGCATGGTGGCCAGTGGTGCACATGCTCTGGAGTCCTGGGGACGTGTTTGAAGCAGGAGCAAACCAGGTCCCACATAGTGGCTGGGCCCTGAAGACCGCTAGAGAGGAAGGCGGGGACAACCAGAAACAGCTTCCTGAAAAAGATGGGGATGTAGAATTGCCAAATCTTAGTTCTGGGAAGGATCTCGAAGATGGTCTTGTCCAGCCCTGCCTGGGTCCTGGGTCACCCCACCAGGATACCCCAAAGACTGTATGCCACCAGTGACGATGACAGGGACCTCAGCATCATAAATGCAGCCGGTTCTGTGTTGGCAGCTGATAGAAAGTTCCTTACCTTGAGCTGAAGTCCGCTTGCTTCTCTGATCTCGGCTTGACCACTCTGCCTTAATGTAGCAGAGATCATAGACCAAAGTGCGGTCTCCAGAATCCCAGCACCCCTGCGCTTCCTACCCCTTCTCCATCTCTTCTTGCTTTCGTTGCCAGGTTCTCTTAGACTGTGGCATCCAGAGCTGTGCACACGATTGTTATCAGAATACTGAACGGCCGACTGGATTACCACCTCCCTGATTCTGGCTCCCATACCTCTATTAGTATTGCTTTGCCTCTGTTGCTATTGTTACATCTCACAATAGATTCAAACTCAACCTTCTGAGACTGAAGTGATTTTTTATTTTTTTGAGAAAAGAAAGACCCAAAAGCAGGGCCTAGTATTTATTCTTCTTAAGCTTGATCTTGTTTCAGTCTGCCCTTGGCTCTAGCTGGCTCAGATCTTCTCTGGTTCTGATTCCGAGCCGTGGGTCCTTCCTCAGGTCACACTCATGAACCCAGTGCTTCAGGAGCCAGGGCAGAGCTTGGGGCCTGTTCCTGAGGCTCCCCAGGTGAGGAGGGCGTGCTCCATTAAAGCCGCCTCTGTGGTGGGTCCACATTCCGCTTTCGTGGCAGCTGCAGAAGAAGCATGCTCAGAGAGGAAGGTCCCCAAGGCTTCCCGTTGGCCATGCCCGCCATCTCTGATAAGCCAGTCACAGCTGTGTTTGCCCAGGTCCGCTCTTCGGCACATCTTCTGTGCCCTTTTCCTACTATAATGGCCTCTTTTTCCCCCACCTGTCAGTGAGAACATGCAGTATCTGTCTTTCTGTGCCTGATCTATTTCACTTAACACAATGTCTTCCGGTTCCATCCCTGTTGATGTGAATGACAGAATTCCATTCATTTTTGTGGCTGAGTAATATTCCACCGTAATGGTCTCGATGTGTGCGCACCTGCCCTCTGACCTGCTGCTCTCTGTGGTCCTCGTCTCACACTGGCCATCTGCCCCTCTTGTCCCTGCTCGCGGCATCCCTCCAGCCTTTCTGGTGTGAAGCACGTCTCCTCTGGTCCTTTGTCCCCAGCCTCCCACTGGCCAGTTTCTTTAGCTCTGTGCAGATGCCATCCCTGGGGTCCCCTCTGCAGTTTCCCCATCCTCAAGTCTGGGCCACCTTGTGCTCCTTGGCAGACAGCGTGGGCGTGGCCTGTGCAGGACTGCCACCCATGGCCTCCCCTCTGCCTCCCTCCCCTCGGGCAGGCACACCCCGGCTGGAGCAGTGCTCTGGGCTGGCCGGAGGACACCATGAGAGAGCTCGGACATGTGCCCCCAAGAGTGCCCGTGCTGCTCTTGTCACCGAGGCCAGCAGGGTGGCGGGCTTGGATGCCAGGCTAGGGAGTGTAGGCATTATCATGGGGCCCAAGTGAGTTCTTTCAGGCGGGTATTCAAGAGGCAGGCCGAAGCTTGGTGCAGTGGTGCATGCTTGTGATCCCAGCTGTTTGGGAGGCTGAGGCAAGAGGATTGCAAGTGTGAGGCCAACAAGTTGGAAGTCAGCCTGGGCAATATAGTAAGATTGTGTCTCCAAAACAAAACAAAATGAAAAACCAAACAAAGAAACATACCTGGGCGGGCAAGGAGTTGGGAGTGGAGATTTGGCTTTGGCAGGTTGGGGACCCCTCAGGAATGTGGGTATTTAGATCCAGCTTCTCTCTGTCCCAGGTGTGTGTCTTCAGATCCAGTAATGGCTGGGGTAGGGCTGGAGAGGACTGAGGGCCAGGGAAGGCAGAGGTGAGGTGGACATGGAGCAGTGTAGAGGCACAGCCTGGGCCACCTGAGACCAGTGTCCTGGCAATGCTGGGTCCAGATGCTACTCCCGAGCTCCACCCTCCAGGGCCTGCTGGGAACCCCAGGGAACCAGGCTTCCCTCCCAGTGGCTGGGCGCTTGGGCACCATCAGTCTGCTGTGTGTCCTGGCTGAGGTTGCTCACCCCACAGGCCCCTGGGAGCAGTCACCACTCTGAGTCCCCCGTGCCAATCCCTGAGATTGCAGAAGGGAGGCTGATGTCCCAAGACACGAAGTGGAGTGGCCCAGCTGGCCCTGAGCCTCCCTCCCCTGCCTATCCTAGAAGAGCACCCTCATCAAGCTTGCCAACGTCCGCGCAGCAGAGAAGGTGGAGGAGAAGAGCTTCGGCAGCTCGCACGTCATGCAGGTCATCTACACGGACGATGCCGGCCGGCCTCAGACTGCCTACCTGCAGTGCAAGGTGCAGCCCCGGGAACGGGTTCAGGGAGAGGGTGTGCGTGTAACCTGGGGTCTGAGTCCCTGGACGCCATGGCCCACGTCTTGCTTGGTCATCCTGGGTAGATCCCGGGTAGATTATTGTAGTTGAGCATGGCTGTGCACACCCACAATCCCAGCGACGCGGGAGGCTGAGGCAGAAGGATCGCAACTTTGAGGCCAGCCAGGGCAACTTAGCAAGACCCTGTGTCCTTGGGTTTCATCTCTGGCACCCCAAAAATCTCACAAAATTTATTAAGCATCTTCTGGGTTCTGCACACAACTTCAGGTGCAGGGATGCAGGGGCAGATGAAGAGGGTCCCTGCTTTTATTCCAGGGGAGAAGGTGGACCAATAAGTAAATATTTTAAATGTCAGATGGTGGTAGAGCCTGGAAGGGGACTGGGGGACTCTAAGAGCGAGGGCGGCTGCTGTTGTATGTGGGGTCGTCAGGGAGGGCCTCTGGCAGGTGGCGTTGGAGCAGGGACATTGCCAGGAGTGAGCAGCTGTGCGTCTGGGGGAGGACACATGGAGCAAGCAGGCTCCTTCCCGGGAGCGGCAGTCCTGGGCTGATGCAGGAGGCCACAGACTCGCCCTCTGGGCTTGCTCTCTGCTTCCCTTTTGGGTCAGGGTCCACAGCCATAGGAAAAAAGTGGTGACAGGGCCACCGCATGCAGGTGGCAGGTTCTGGAACGCCCAGGGGTCTGAGTCCAGAGCATGCATCGCAGCCTGCTCCACTCGCCAAGCCACCTGCCCGGCGTGGCTGTGACCCTGTGGGGAAGGGTGGCCCCAAGCTGCTGGGGCAGATGAGAAGCGTGGTGTCCAGGTGGCCCAGGAGCTCCGGGGAGGGCGGCTTCCTGTGGCCGTCCCCTGGACCTGTGTCCCCTGGACCTGCGTCCCTGCAGTGTGTGAACGAGCTGAACCAGTGGCTGTCGGCACTGCGCAAGGTGAGCGTCAACAACACCGGCCTGCTGGGCGCCTACCACCCCGGCGTCTTCCGCGGGGACAAGTGGAGCTGTTGCCACCAGAAGGACAAGACAGGTGGGAGGGGAGGCCTCGGCCCTGCTCTGCATCTGTCCCCAGCCGGCTGCGGGCCTTTGAGCCCAGCCTCACCAGCCTGTCTGGGAAGCCACTGGAAGGGACCGACCCAAGGAAAGCCAGCTCTCCAGCTGCTCTGGGAACAGAGGGTTTCATGACCAGGCGGCTGGGGACACATGACAAGTGTGGCGTCCGTGAATGACCGTGTCGAGCCTCCGAGGAGACCTGAAACCTCGAGACCTACTTTAACCTAGCATTTAACCTAGCATTTCCCAAACTCCTTCCACAGGGAACCCTAGGGAGCCCCGCTCTTGCAGTGGTGGTCCAGGAACACACTCTGGGAGTCCCCTGCTCCTGACGCCAGAGAGCACCTAAGTTTGCACAGTCCCCTGCCACTGGTAGCCTGATACCAGAGCTGCAGGCGGGGGGAACTGGGCCCTGGGCTCCTGGAACCCCGGGCAACTGTGGAAGTGCTGTGTGTCCACCCGGCTCTTACTCCGGCCATCGGCACGTGGCTGGAGCACTTAGAATGTGTCTAGTGAGGCCAAGAAACTGGGTTTTAAATTTTTTAAAAAGTTTTATTTAACTTTAAACAGGCTTGTGGGGCTAGAGGCTCCGCTAGTGGCCTGAGCAGTTCTGGAACTTCCGGGACCTTCCCCATCTCCTCCCCGCCTGCTTTATAGCTCGGGCCCAGCATTTGGAGCCCCCTGGCCCGAGCCTAGCCCAGGAGAGGCCATCCACCCCGGCCCACCTGTGCCAGCTGCGCCCTGGGCTTGCAGTGGAGCAGTGGGTGGGGACCATGGCTCACTAGAAGGGCATAGTGGCTGCCTGACCAGCCTGCAGCCTGTGGCTGTGACCACGGCAGCAACACTGTCACTGGTGAAGTAGCCCGTGAAGCAAGGCCCAGTGTCCCAAGTCACAGGGAGGAAGCCCAGACTAGGGGCAGGTAGCAGGGCCAGCTCGTTCCACAGCCCACAGCCCCACGCCTGCCTCACCGTGATCTCTAGGTTCACGCGGTCCCTGGGCAGCTGCCTTCCAGAACGTGCGTGGCTCCCTGGCTCTGCGCTCCAGTCACCTACCCCGTGGTTCAGGAGCCCAGACCCATAGGAGCTGCGTCAGCCAGAGGGGTGGGGACCCTGGAGGGCCCAGCCAGACACACCAGCCCCGCCTTTCTCCGGGCTTGTTGTACCCTCCACATGACCAGGCAGTGGCTGGAGAGGTTCTGGGGTAACTCTGCCCTCCCTCTGCTGCCAGGTCGGGGCTGTGATAAAACCCGGTCACGGGTGACCCTGCAGGAATGGAATGACCCTCTCGACCACGACCTGGAGGCCCAGCTCATCTACCGGCACCTCCTGGGTGTGGAGGCCCTGCTGTGGTGAGGAGGCCCCTGCGGAGCTGGGCATCCTTCGGGGCCCCTTCCAGGGGCAGCAGGTCCATGGGCAGCTGTGTGTCCTGGGGGTCGGGGCCAGGGCTAGTGTTGGGCTGGGCACTGCTCTGCAGCAGCTGATGACCTTCCTCCTACGGGGGCCCAGCACCTTCCCTTCTTCCCAGCCATGTCTGAACAAGGCCTCTCTGAAATAGGAGGCTGGTTTCTCTTAGGCCACAAGGGTCAGTCAGCACCATGGCTCCTTCCTGCCCTGCATGGACGTAATGGTGGCCCTGGGACAGAGGGCTTGCCTTCAGCCAGCTCCGAGCTGCTGGCCATCTTGCTGATCCAGTGGTGCTCAGCCTTGGTTATAGTCTGGAAAAGATGATTTAAAAATATATATATATTTTTGAGGTGTTGTGGACCCAACCCAGGGCCTGGTGCATGCCAGGCAAGTGCTCCACCACTGAGCCACATTCCCAGCCCAAACAGGGTGCTTTTTAGAAACAAAGTTGAAAAACAGGATGTCTGGCCCCCATAGCCTCACCCTGGCCGTGGGGCTTTGAGGTGAGCTGAGCCTGCACCCCTCACCCTGGCTGTGGTGGGGCTGGGCCTCCACTGTCCCTAGGAGCACTCGCTCCCCTGAGGGCTGCTGTCCCCAGCAGTCTTGCCACTGTGGCCACCTCTCTGATGGTATGGTTCTGGCCCTGGCCCACCCCCATTTCTACCCCATTGAACCTGACCCACTTTTGTCAGCCCTGCCCTGGGCTGGTGGCTCTACAGGGGCATTGCTGGCCGGTGGACTTGACCTGCAGCCTGGGGCTGTGACCCTGACCGCAGGGTCCTCATCACTGGCCACAGCCCCAGCAGGAGGTGCCTCTCCCCTCACCCACCTGGCCCACGGCTTCAGCCTGGCGCCCGGCCTCCTGCCGCCTCCTCCGGGTAAACCACTGACCCCTCCAGCTGGCCATCCGCGTCAGTGCTCCGTTATCTCCAGTAACCCCGGAAGTGGACCCGCTGACCCAGCCGCCTGTCCGCTGTTCCTGGCTGCGCTCGTTAGTGTCCAGCAACTTCAACAACCAGTTACCGCGGACTTGGCGACTGAAAGGAATAGATTCCTTCTCTGGGTTCTGGACGTCTTTAAGGGCAAAATCTGTCCCAGGGGCTGAAGTCAAGGTGTTGGTGGGGCTGGCTCCTCCTGGTGGCCAGAGGGGGAATCCATTTCCTGGCCTCTTTCAGCTTCTAAAAGCCACTTGTCCCAGGTCCACATCCATCCCTACCCTTCGGCTGCCTCATCTAGCCCTGCCCTTCTTGCCTCCCTCCTCTGAGGACCCTTGTGATCACATACAGTCCGCCCTGGAGCGCCCGGCTTCCTCTCCCCAGAAGGGACATTTGCAAAGTCCCTTCTGTCCTGTCTGGTTACATTCCCAGGGTCCAAGGATTAGGACCTGGTTTCCCCCAGGAGACCACTGCTTGGCTTCCACGGCCACCCTGCGTGTCCCTGTGTCCCCTCCTTCCACTCTCCAGCCCATCTGGTCGGGCTCTCCCTGCACTTCTCTGTCCAGGTCATAAGTGACCTCCAGGCAGCCAGTCCAGGCCACACTGTCTTCACCCTCTTCCCTGGCAGTTGGCAGGCTCTGTCGAGGCCTGGCTCCTCCTCCTCACCTGGGCCTGCCTTCTGCCCGCGGCCATGCAGGCCCTCACTCCCTCGCTCTCAGGCAGCCACGTCCACCCTCTGAAAGTCTTCCTGATTTTCACTGAGTCCAGATCTGACCCCTTCCCTCCCTCTGGCCTGAGCCTCTCCCACCTCCTACTGCCTGGGTCTCCTCGCTGTCTCCCTGGCCGCCTGCTGCCTCCAGGATCTGCTCTCCAGGGACTGTGGGGCAGGAACAAATGACACTGCTGCCTGCTTACGGCCTCTGCTGCCCACATACTCGAATTCCAAAGTCATTGCAATGGCCACTGAGCCCCGTGGGCCCGGGCTGGCCTCCCTCTCAGCCTCATCTTCCACCACCACCACCACCCCAGGCCCTTTGCCTGAAGGCTCTTCCCAGGTGTTCACCTGTCCGTCTCTTGCCCACTTCTGCCCTCCACTCTGATGTCACCATGTCAGAGAGGCCTCCCCTAACCTGTTACCCCAAGGGACTTGTCACCCTTGAACTGAGTGCTATGTTTCCTTGGTGCTTATTCCTCAACTGTCTCCTGACGACCCTGAGCAACATGAGGGCAGGACTCATTCTCCCCTCGATCCCAACAGCAAGGACAGTGCCTGGAACATTCCAGGCCCTCAGACATGGAGGAGTGGAGGGCAGATGGCACTGGAGCTGGCCTGTGAAGCTGGCAGAAGGCAGAGCAGGGAAGGGTGTTTCAAGCAGGGACAACACGGCAAAAGGGTGACGTGCCTGTCCCAGAGGAGCAGGAAGGCGTGCGGGGCCAACCCTGCAGGGCCCAGCAGGCCCCCCGGGGCAGCAGTCTTGCAGACCTCAGCAAGGGACGTGTCCTCCCAGAACAGCCAGGGAGGCCTGTAAGGAGCTTCAGGGGCTGCTCACCTCCTCACCCAGCTCCCGGGGAATGGGATTCGGAAGGGCCTAGGGTCTCCGGTGAATCCCGATAGGAACTGTGCTGTCACTGTGTCCTGTCCCTTTAGGAAATTTAGGGTGGGCTTTTCTTCCCATTTGCCGTTACAAAATTGTGTGAAAGGAAGGAGGAGGGGGGAAAAAGAGAAGGGAGAAGTGGTCTGCTCTCCTTTAGCAAGGTTCCAATCTAATTGAGAGACAATATGCATCTGGAAACCCCAGCGCAAAGCAGAGCACTCACGGCCAGGTGGCCCGGTCAGCTGATAGATCATTTCACAAAGCAGGCTGAAAAGTAAAACAGCCACTTTATGCAGAATATTTTATCACTTATTTTTTTTTTTTTTTTTTTTTTTTTAAATATTTTTTTAGCTGTAGATGGACATAATGTCTTTATTTTATTGCTTTGTATGTGGTGCTGAGGATCGAACCCAGGGCCTCACGCATGCGAGGCAAGCGCTCTACCGCTGAGCCACAATCCCAGCCCTATTTTATCACTTATTAGGTGACAAAATATGTCGGTTTCAAATGAAGAGCAAGGAACTTGGGTGGGGGGGAATGAAGGGCTGGGATACACCTCTGACTGAGTACGTGCTTAACATGTGGAACGTTCTGGGTTTTACCCAGCACCAGACAAAAGAAAAAAACCATTTCATGACCAGTTGATACTAGGGGACTTTCAGGCCCCCGTAGGCTGTATTCTCATAGATAGGCCCTGCAAGATCAGAGCGACATGGCTTCAGTTTGGTATGAAAAAAGCCTTCTGGTTGGGCACGCCTGTCATCCCAGCAGTTTGGGAGGCTTTTGTGAGTTCAAAGCCAACCTCAGCAACTTAGCGCGGCACTAAGCAACCGGGTGAGACCCTGTCTCTAATAAAATACAAAAAAGGGCTGGGGATGTGGCTCGGTGGTTAAGTGCTCTGAGTTCAGTTCCTAGTATCAAACAAACAAAAACTTTCTGGTTGACCCACATTTGGGGCAGGGGAGAAGGGGAGAGAGTGGCTGGAAGAGGGAAAGTGGAAGGTGACCAGGGTCCAAGGCCTGCCCCCCCCCGCCCCCGACTGAGTCAAGCCCTTCCCCACGCAAGCTGCCTCTACTTCAGAAGGCCAATATGGGGTCACTGGGCTTTCCAGCAAGGTGGGATGTGGCACAGGTCCTTACTCTGTCCCCTACCCCCCAGGGAGAAGCACCGTGAGCTAAGTGGGGACACAGAGGCAGGCACCGTGCCTGTGGGCCCTGGTGAAGGTAGGTTTCTCCACCTGGGATGCCTGTGTTTACCCGAGACCCTGACTGCTGCCCTTACACCTGCGTCTGCTCGCAGCTACTGAAGACCCACTGGCCCAGCTGCTCCAGGTGCTGCAGGACCTCCGGGAGGCCCACAGCTCCAGCCCGCCCGGACCACCCCCCTCAGAGCCCAACCACCTCCTGGAGCTGCAGACGTGAGGCCTGCGTGGAGCCATAGCCCCTGCCAGGCGCTGGAAGACTATGGTGTGCCCTGGGCCCTTGGCCCAGCCACCCCCACTGGGGGCCAGCCTGGTTCCTCCCGGGTGGGCCTCTGGCCTATCAGGGTCCACTTAAAGTCTCTGGGGGACTTGGGTGGCCCCTGTTCCTGTGGGAGGCCTGGCTACTCCCTATGGCCCCTGCAGCCCGGATTCTCCAGGGACCCTCCTGTCCTGCCTAGGACAGACCCAGCCAGAAAACACCCCTGGGGAGGTCCAGGCCCAGGAGACCAGGCTGCCTCATGCCCCCTCGCTTGTGGCCATGACCCCTGCTGCTCCCCTCGCCATCACTGCCTGGCCCCTGAGAGGGGCATCAGGTGCTCTACAGCTGACAATAAACCGCCATGACTGCCAGAGCTTGAGGGTCTTGGAGTGGGCATCCGGGGGAGCCCGCGGGCTGCTGGGAACCGCCTGGGACTGGTAGCAGATCCTCTGGGCATCTCTCCCGCCACTTCTGCTTCCCCCTTGGCTGGGCAGGAGCCCCTCTCTCCTTAGTGGCTGCTACCCTTCTACCCACAGGCCCGCTCCTCCAGCCTCACACACCACAAATCCCAGCAGTTCCCAGCTGCAGTCTCCTTGAAGCAGCCTCCACTCGAGTGCCCTTGAAGACTGCACAGCAGGGTTGGCTCAGAGGGCCGCTTCTTTCTGCACCCAGGCCAAGGCTGTAGGACCGGCAGGGTTGGCCAGGCTGAGCACCCAGGGTCCACAGTGACTCGGCTCAGGGTGGGAAGAAGGCCCTGAACTGTCCAAGGCCTTCAGCCCGGTGTGGCATGTGGTCACCTTCACTCTCAGACCTCAGATGCTAAACGTCCACCCTTGCCCATTTCTGGCCCCGCAGGGTTTCTTATACCTGACTTCCCAGAGGCCCCAGGCTGGTCCTGCTGTTGGCAAAGCACGAATCTGGTCCAGTCCCTTTATCGTTGGGAGCGGAGGTTCCTCGGGCAGAGTCCCTGGCATTCTGGGATCTTGTGCCTTTGGTTGGTTAGTCCCTCTAGGGCCCCACCAGTCCCCTCTCCCAGGGGTTGCCCACGAGGAGCCCTCCATTGCCTCTGTGGGGGAGTGACAACTGGCCTCTGGATCACAACAGAATTGGTCCTGGAGTGCTGTTGTCATCTTGCCCCATTCTACATGCCCAGGCTGTACCTTGTGCCTTTCCTGTGGCTGACCTGTTATGGGGCCACAGGCTGCTGCTGCTGCTGGGCGCAATCCAGGTGCAGGGTGGGTGGAGCCTTTGTGCCTTTAAGGGCAAAGAAGCCCCTGAGGCCTCCAGACAGAACTCAGTGGACCCTTTCCCTTCCAGGCTGCCTCCACTGTAGAGTCTCCCCATCCCAGCACTGGCTGCAGCCTCACTCTCGACAGCAGCAGCCAGTGTACAGGGGCCTCCAAGTGGGCACGATTCTGACATCTTACCTGCACCAGTTCATTTAGGTATTCCACCTGTCAGCCAATCAGCAGCTCTTTTTTTTTTTTTGAAAGCCATCAGGCAAATGCAGTAATTTGCCCAAGGTCACAAAAGTAAGGACACATGGAGGGAAGAGCTGGGCATCCAGTTAAAAGTTCAAATGATATTTAAAACCACTTCCAGAACTCAGGAGTGGTGGCACACGCCTGTAATCCCAGTGACTCCCAAGGTTGAGGAAAGAAGATCACAGGTTGGAGGCCAGTCTCAGCCATTTAATAAGACCCTGTTTCAAAAAAAGGCGGGTGGGTAGCGCCCCTGGGTTCAATCCCCAGTACCAAAAAAAGAAAAAATGCAAATATAGAATGAACACACATTAAAGATCTGTTACACATCAACAGGAAACAGCGCAGCGTCTTCAGCCCAAGTCCACCGGGCTGACCCAGGGGGTGGGGTTACGAGTCGGGGAGCCCCTGCCCTCCCCCTTCTACTCCTCACCACTCAGGACCTGCCCAATCGGCCTGGAGAGTCAGGAAACAGTTCACCGCCTCCTGGATTTGACATCGTCCACGCACGGTGACATTTCCTCACTCCAGGGCTCAGAGGGAATTAAAGTAGTGGCTCCTGCTCCGGATTCCCACGGGGGCTCCCGGCTGCCGCCGCGCTGTCCGGGCTCAGGAGTCCACCTGAGGCCCGGGCTCCGCTGCTGCAAACCGCGCAGGGCGGGCCTTTAGACCAAACGGAACTGCAGAAGCAGCAGCCCAGCCAGCCAGGGGAGGCCGCGCTCACCGCCCAGGCGCCTCGCGTTCCGGCGTCCCTGTGCACAGTGTGTGCACCTGCCGCCTCCCGCAGTCCTCCCCGTCTGTCCCCGCTAACAAGGAGCCAGTGACAACGCTCCAGGGTTCTTGCAGCATTCTGCACTGGGAGCTTCCACGCCCTTCTAGCCAGAAGACTTCCTTGGGACCCGCGCTCCCTGCCCCCGACTGGGTGTCACAACTGCTCCCTGCTCCATGGCTCCATTCTGTCACCCTCCAGGACACGTTTCCAGAGATCAAGGGGCGTGGAGGGTCGAGAGGTGCACATCTCGGATTCCCGCTTAGCCCGGACCAAGACGTCCCGGTAGAACCAGAGCAGAGGCCCGCTCTCCGAACACGGGTCCAAACGCCGCCGCCCCAAGGCGCCAGGCAAACGCGCGTCTGGATTTACGCATGCGCAGAGCTCGCGGGCTCCCTCGGGCGTGCTTGCGCCTGCGCGAGGTCCTCCGGTGCGACAGGGGGCAGTGAGCCGGGCTCACGCGGGGTGGCGGCGCCGGCGTAACCCGGAAAAGGTCACGTTATAAGGCGCTGGCGGCGGCGGCCCCTTGGAGTCGGGGTTCGGCTGCGGCGCCAGGATGAATGCTCCTCCGGCCTTCGAGTCGTTCCTGCTCTTCGAGGGCGAGAAGAAGTAAGCGCAGCGGGCGGGCGCGGCTCGCGGGCAGCGCCCGTCGCCCTGGTCCCTGCGGGTCTGGGGCGCCTCCGGCACGGCGCGGGGGACGCGAGCAGCTCTTGCAGGGCTCTCGCGTGTCCAGCTTACGGCGATCCTGCGAGGCCCTGGCCAGTGCACACATTTTTCAGAAGAGGAAACTGAGGCTTAGGGAAGTTGAGTAACTTGCACGGGACTCGCAGGAATTGGGGTCTGCAGTCCAACCCGGCGCCTGGCTCCGAAGTCCTTTTCCTTTGGGACCTGGCATCCGACTCATCTCCCACCCGCCACCCCCGCCCACCGTGGGGCAGCCACAGTGATGGCTCTAAAGCTCCTCCCCTGTGTGGCGTTGCGGGTGTGGACCCGGCGGTGAGCGCCGGCAGCTGGCAGGTTGGAGGCCGGTGAGCAGCCAGCCAGCGCTTGGCTCCTGGAGCCCGGGTTGACTTTCTGTAGACAGATGACTTGATCTGTCCGAGGCCCAGTTTCCTTACCTTGACAGTGGCCTTCCTGCTGTGTTTTGTCATAGAATCTTGTCTTAGAGCTTACACGAGGCAATATGTGTAAATCGCTTAGTCCAGGGCTCAGCATATTGAAGACTCCAAACATTGGTCCTTGTGTTGGCACCAGGGGCTGAACCCAGGGCCACTCTACCACTGAGCTGCAGCCTCAGCCCTTCATATTTTTGAGACAAGGTCTTGCTATGTTGCCCTGGCTGTCCTCGGACTTGCAGTCCTCCTGACTCAGCCTCCTGGGTCGCTGGGGCTACAGGCCTGTGCCAGTGTCCTGAGCCCTTCTCATTGTTTTTTTTTTTTTTTTTTTTGGCACTGGGGATTGAACTCAGGGGCACCCAACCACTGAGCCACATCCTCAGCCCTATTTTGTGTTTTATGTAGAGACAGGGTCTCACTGAGTTGCTTAGCGCCTCGCCCTTGCTGAGGCTGGCTTTGAATTCAAGATCCTCCTGTTTCAGCCTCCCAAAGCGCAGGGATTTCAGGCGTGTGCCACCACGTCTGGCTGCCCTTCTCATTCTTTAGAGGCTGGTGTGTGGGGTCCATGGTGTAGCCCTTGTCAGCCACTTTAGCGTCACTTCAGGCAGAGACTGGACTGGAGACCATTTGCCCTCCATCTCCCTTCGTGATGTCTGGAAACATTTTTGGTTGTCAAAGGAACTGCAGCTGACATCTAGTGGGTAGAGGCCAGGAATGCCCTTAAGGCCTTACAGTGCACAAAAGAGCTCCCCACGGAAAAGATGATGTAAAACATCTGAGGAATGCTCCCTTAGTAAAAAGTAGCAGTCGGGGCTGGGGACTGACTTGGTGGCAGAGTCCTTGCCTAGCATGCGTGGGCCCTGGCTGGATTCCCAGCATTTGGGGAAGGAGGGAAAAAAGAAAAGCAATCCCGTGTTCTGAGATAGGGGGTCACTGTATTGTCATGAGTTGGGGAGGATTTTTGGTTTTGTTTTTGCGCTGCTGGGGAGGGAACCAGGGCCTTGCACAGGCTAGGCAGATGCCCTACCACGCAGCCCCAGCCCCCAGAGCGGTTTTATGGCGGGAAGCTATGGAGCAAGGCGGCCGGGGCAGCAGGACCTGGCATGCCTGGAAAGTCAGGGTTTGGACTTGGGGAGCTTTTGCCCCTCAACTGCTCCTCCTTTTTCTAGGATCACCATTAACAAGGACACCAAGGTGCCCAATGCCTGTTTGTTCACCATCAACAAAGAAGACCACACACTAGGAAACATCATTAAATCGTAAGTTCCAGGTCACAGTCCTTCAGGGGGTATTTAATGGGGCTTTGGGGGCCAAGTGCAAGTCCCATGATTCTTTTGTCTCTGAACTACAGGAAGTCCCCATTTCTCGCTTTGGTATGTCCCAGTTCTTATACTTTGCCCCCAGGGTGATGCTGCCCCAGGTCTGCTCTCGTGGCCCATTTCTGTGTTGATTTACTGACTGGAGTGAGTGCCCAGTGCCCGCAGCAGCAGCAGCAGCAGCAGCAGCAAGCTTCAGGAAAGCAGGGCTACTCGTATTCATGCTAACGAGCAATGAGAGGTGGCCAGGATTAGCTTGCTCCACCCCACCCCTACTTGTGACATTGACCTCAGTGACGTAAGTCACTGAAGAGTAAGATGTAGGCAGATGGAGGCAGAGACTGAACTGCCACAGTAGGAGGGAAAGGGGAAAGTGTGGTCATGCAGTGCCCCCCATGGGCACCCAGCTAGGCAGGTGGTCAGGGATGTGACTGTCACTTCTGCCCAGGGACTTGTCATTTTCTTTCTGCAGAGACTGGGTTCTTCCCTCTAGTGTTGAGGAAGGTGAGGGGAAGAGAAAGGGGAGCCAAGCTTTTCCCGGTCTGGCGTGTTGGAAGCTGCGGGCGGCAGTGCCCCCGGTCCTGGTGCATAGGGTGTGGGGATGCCCATCTTCCCATGACCCCTACCCTGAGCCGAGCCAGCGGGGCACCCAGCTTTTCCAGGGCCTGCTGCTCCCCTGCTGTGTGAGGTAGTGTCCCCCTGCAGAGGCCTCCCTCGTGTGCCCACTCCTGGCCAGGAGCGCTCTGGAGCCTCCCTGGTCAGTGCAGACCACCACGTGGCTGTAACATCCCTGCAGCCTTGTGCAGCAGGCCGGCGTGCAGGGGCTGCTTCCTCTCCAGCCGCTGAGAGCCTGGGCTCCTTCCCCAGTTGCCTGCTTTGCCCTCTCAGTGCCCTTTAAGGAACAGGCACAGGGCTTTTTTATTTATTTTTTGGTACGGGGATTGAAGTCAGGGGCACTCGACCACTGAGCCACATCCCAGCCCTATTTTGTGTTTTATGTAGAGACAGGGTCTCACTGAGTTGCTTAGTGCCTCGCCATTGCTGAGGCTGGCTTTGAACTCGCGATTCTCCTGTCTCAGCCTCCCTAAGTGCTGGGGTTACAGGTATGCACCACCGCACCTGGCTGGCATACGGCCTTTGTGCTGTGGCCCCTGGCTGCATATTTACAGTGTAGGGAGGTTTCTTTGCTGGCAAGTGCAGGTCCCTGACTTAACTGAGAAAAACTCCAAGAAGCCATTTCCCAGCCAGGGTCCTTGAATCCTGCTGGATGCAGGGTGTGTGTTGGGGGTCCCCACGTGGCATATCTTGAGTGTCTGTTTTACTGGAAGATTTTTGGGAAAAGCAAGCTGGCAAACCCGGAGCTGGAGCTGTGGCAGCCTTGAGGCCTGGCTAGGGCCAGAGCCCAGAGGCCACAAGGCTCCGCCTCCCTCATGCCATCTGCCTGCTTCTCAGACAGCTGCTGAAGGACCCGCAGGTGCTGTTTGCGGGCTACAAAGTGCCCCACCCTTTGGAGCACAAGATCATCATCCGCGTGCAGACCACACCGGACTACAGCCCGCAAGAGGCCTTCACCAACGCCATCACAGACCTCATCAGTGAGCTCTCTCTGCTGGAGGAGCGATTCCGGGTGAGGATGCCAAGGATGCTGGTGCCCCGACCCACACCCAGGAGTGCCCCAGGGCTATTCCCTGGGGCGCTTCTGGTGGGAGGGGCAGTGGCCATGGCAGCGCAGGGACTTCGACCACCCCTCCCGGGCTGTGGCGCTGAAGCCTGCTGTCTCCCCACGGGCAGTAACCTTGCTTAGTGCCTGGGTCTCCTGCGCTCTCATGGTCCCCATGGGCCCAGGGGACGGAAGCTGGCCATGCTGGTGTGTAAGGCCTGTCTGCCTTCAGGTGCTATCTAGGGGCAGTTTACCCCAGGTGTGTGTGTGGGGGGTTTCACCAGAATCTAGGACAATTTAGAGAGCGAGCCGTGGGAGCCGTGGCATGTGCAATTGCTCCTTATCTCTGCAAGGTGTATGACCACTGCCCTACTCGGCCACAGAGCTGGAGGCAGGGCTGGCTGAGGCCCCCTCCTGCTGCTGGCTGTCCAGCTCCCTAGAGAATTGGGGTTGTGCCCTCTCTGCTCCTCTTGTGTGCAGTACAGCCTGGGGCTGCATTTGGGAGAAGGGCCATGGCCCCAGTTTCTTGGTGGACCCTGGGCAGGGGTTGCTAGAGCTGTTTCCAGCAGCCTGGTTATTCCAGCTAAGGGGCTGCTTTCTTCCTTTCCCCAGGTGGCCATCAAGGACAAGCAAGAGGGGATTGAATAGTGGGTCAGAAGGCGCCCTGCTCCACCCGCAAGTCCAGCTCCTGCCTCCACGGTACCCTTCTCTCCAGACAGCAGAGGACCGGGGCCAGGCCCAGTCCTTGTGACCCCTTCCCTGACACTGAGGTGTTCTGTACATAGTTTGTTTTAACTTCCTAATAAAGTATAACAGGAAAGGACCCAAACGTAGCAGAGGTGACTTCACAGCAGGTAGACTGTGACAGGTTATCTGCCCTCATCAAGCCTGACAGACACTTGGGCCACATTGCAGAGTGGACTGGCCCAGAGGCCACGACTTCTGCCTGGGGGGCTGCTGGATGGTGCTGAGCAGAAGTGGGCTGAGAAAATGTGTGCACATCTATGAACCTGTTCTAGAAGCTCAGCTGCTGGGCCTGCATGACTGCAAACAGTTCTCCAAGATTTCAAGTCCGTAATAGAGAATTTAATAAAAATGCTCACTGATAGAAACACCCACCTTTGGCCCCGAGCTAAATAAATTAAGCTGTGTCCCTGGTGCTCTGTGGCAGAGGCAGGAGCGCCTGCCTCGGCTAACATCTCCTCCAGATGGCTATGATGTTGGAGTCTGTCAGAGCGGTGAGGTAGGTCAAGGCACCATTGGCCACCACAGTGTTCACCATGGTCTTGGTCACCGGCTGGCCGAGTGCCAAGGGCTGAGGCCATTTAAGGATCTGGTGGGACCAGAGAGAGGATTGGGCTCCTGCTTCCCAGACACCAGACCCTGCACGCTGTGCATGACCCAGCCTAGAGGCAGCATGGCCTGTACAATACCCATGGGGACAGTACCTGCACGGGGGCCTGCGGGGCTGCCAGCTGTGGCGGTGGCTGCTTCAGGATGTGCCTGACATCATAGATCCACACGCTGCCCTCCTCATCCCCACATAGCACAACCCCCTTGTCTGCCAGGACAGAGATGGGGCCTCAGGCGGGAGCCCAGGGTGGGGCAGGGCTCCAAGAAGCAGGGGTGGGCTGGGGGAGGGCTCACCAGGGCAGGTGCTGAGCGAGAAGTAGGCCAGCTCCGTGGACGACCACTGCAGCCGAGCCAGGACCACCACAGCCACCGGGGACCGGCTGCCCCGGCCCACCCATGTCTGGCTCCAGCTCCACAGGCAGATGGTGCCCAGGCCACTCCCCTTGGAGGCTGTGGAGAGAACGCAGCCTTAGGCCGGCGCTGCCCCTCACTGCTCTCTGCTCCCCACGTGGACCGAAGTCCAGGCCAGGGACGAGTGACCCACATGGGTCCCAGAGGCCAGGCTGTCCCACTCGGGCTCACTCACCCACGACGTCCTCATTCACAAACGCCAGCCCGTCCACTCTCCGCCCAGATGCCTCAGAGCCCGTGGAGAAGACGAACTCCACCTCGCACACCCTGCGGGACAGCAGGTGCCAGTGGCCACCCCTGGCATGCACAGAGCGTCTGCCTGGGTCGGCCAGGCACCCAGGCCCTGGCCCGGGGAAGGCTGGATAATGCAGCACCAAACCGCAGTCTCAGCCACGGGGACGCCCAGCGCCACTCCACAGGGGGGCCACAGGGAGTGGGCGCCCAGAGGCACCAGGGGTGGTGGGGTGGGTGGGGTGGCTGAGCCTCTGGGCTCAGGTGCCAAGCTGGGCAGGTATCTCAGGCCACATGCCAGGACTGGGGTGAGGGCTGCTCTGACCCCAAGGACGGAGTGGCTGCTAATGTGGAGAGCCACAGTGGGGCCATCCTGTGCCCGCCAGCCCTGCAGAGGCCAGCCAGAAACTGGAGTGGCAGCCAGCACCTAACCAGGGACAAGCTTGAGCTATGGCAGTGCAGAGGGGACAAGGAGCAGACGTGGCGAGAGGAAGCGAGGGGGTCCTGCTGCTGGGTGGGGGGCAGCTGGATGGGAGCAGTGACGCCCACGGCCACCACCAGCACTGGGCTGGACACACCACACCTCTGCTATGGCCTTCACTGGCCAGCCAACACACATGGTCCCTCTAGGCAACCTTCCCTCCCTGCCTGACCTCGCAGGCTGCCTGCCACGGGTCACCTTGACAGAGTGCCCTGGCCCCCCGTGAGGGCGTCCCCTCCCGCATCATTCTTCATTTGTAGCTGACAGCATGCTGTGTGAGGCTGCTGCTGCCCACCTCCGCGAGGCCTGTGTCCTGAGGCAGGGACCCCGTGCTCAGCACCGTCTGGGGGGCTTTCCACCGATGAGCCACAGGCCTCCTCGAGGCACTGCCAGAGCTGCCTCTCTGCCTGGACACCCTCTCCCTGCCCTCCACTAGCCCTGAGCACAAGTCACCGTCTCCTCTATGGACGAGGGAATTACGCTAACAGGTCACACTGCTCAGCAGCAGAAACTGGGCTCACGTCAGTTGGTCAGTGTGGTGAGGAGCGACCCCCGACGTCTCTGAGGCTGCTCAGGGCAGGGGCATGCTGGGCGCCTAGTCCCAGGGCCCGGCTTTCTAGGTCTCCTCGCCCAGCCTCACCTCCTCTTCTGGGGCTGGTCCAGCCGTACATCCCAGCAGCAGCAGCCCCCCTCACAGCCGGCCAGCAGGTAGGCATCTGGGCAGGGGATGGCAGGGCAGAGGCGCAGGGGGGTGGAGGTGGAGTCCAGTGTGAGCAGCTGGCTGTGAGCGAGTGAGGGACAGCATGAGCCCCAGAGCCCTGTGTCCACCTGCTGGCCGCTGCTCCCTCCCTGGCCCACCTGCAGCCTCACCTGGCCTGGAACTCGTAGTCATGGTTGGGCACCCCGATGTCCCAGAGGACGATCCGCTTGTCATAGGAGGCCGCTGAGGGAGTGGGAAGGGGAGGCAGGCCTGAGCAGGCCCCGCGCCCTCCTGCAGGCTGCGCCCCAGCTGAGATCAGGGTCCCCAGGTTAGCCCCTCTGAGGAAGGGAGTGGGGCTGTGGCTAGGAGGGGCTCACGGGCCACCATCCCGCGTCCTGCTGAGCTCAGTGTGCCCGGCGCTGCAGCTGTCTGTGCGGCTCATTTGCCACCTTTGCTGGTTCACCACGCCTGCAGGACCAGTGGTGTCTACCCAGGTCCCTCACAGAGCAGTGGCCCAGGTTCCCAGGAAACTCCAAGGCCACACAGCAGGTTGGACATAGGATCCAAAGCCCAGGCAGTTGACCATGAGGCCAAGTCAAAGCCAAAGCTGAACTCAGAGGCCCGGGGGGCCCAGCAGCCACCCGAACTCCCTACCATCCCAGGGAGGGGACGCTGAGGCCATCGGGGCAGCAGGACTGGATGTGGGAAGCCCTGGGGTCAGGGGAGAGTCTTACTGAACAGGTGGGTCTCGTGGGTGGGACTGAAGCAGAGGGTGGCAATGGCCTTCTTGTGGGCCCGGATGACTCCGCAGCAGAAGCCCGCCCGCACATGCAGCAGCCGGACCAGGCCCCGCAGGCCGGCAGCAGCCAGCACACTCCAGCGCTTCTTGTGGCCTGCCTGTGTGACCACCGTCAGGGCTGTCCAGGCCACCGAGAAGAACTCCTGGAGGAGGGGTGGGGAGTGGTCACAGCAGGTAAGCTGCGAACATGCCTTATGACCAGGCCCGGGGACGTGAGGCCCAGCACGTGACAACAAGGTCCTGGGAGGGCTGGGTTGGGCCTGGACCTCCACTCCGGCACCTGGCCCCGGCAGCCAGCAGTCCTGGCACTCACCTCACCAGGCGCCTTGTACTTGTGGAGTACGATGCCCGTCTGGCAGTCTATCACACAAACCGCCTCCCCGCCACACGTGGCCACGGTCTGGGAGGTGGCCCCCGAGTGCCCTGGTTCAAGGGGTCAACTGAGTGAAAACTTTTGCTGTGAAGTCCCTCCCTACAGCTCCCTCCTCCCAGCCTTGAGGACTTATTTTTGGTGGCACTGGGGATTAAACCCAGGGGTACTTTACCGCTGAGCTATATCCCCAGCCCTTTTTATTTGAAACAAGGTCTTACTAAATTACTGAGGCTGGTCTTGAACTTGTAATCCTCCTGCCTCAGCCTCCAGAGTTGTTGGGATCACAGGCTTGCACCACTGTGCCCAGTCTCTCAATGACAGTCTTAAAGCTCTCTCCTGATTCCCCCTCTATCCAAGAATGGCACCCTCATGCCCCTGTTGAGAATGTGCATGGTGTGGCTTTGCTCCAGTGGCCCTTGCCTCCCTCTCCCAAGACGCACCCTCCTCCCAAGCTGGCTCGAAGGCACAGGCCCACAGCTGGGTCTTCAGGTCCTGAGGGCTGTTGTTCCTGCTGTGGCACTGCAGGAAGTGCAGGGGCTCCAGCTGTAGGGCAGGCTGTGGGGGCACAGGGGGTCATGGCTGCCCAGCTCCTGCTCCCCACCCATCCTCCCTGGACCTCGCCAGCTCACCTGGTTGCCATCAGGGCCAGAGGGGCTGCCCTCCATCTGGGCCAATGGGGAGGTACAAGCCCGCTTGGTGGAAGGGAGGCCGAGTGGGACATCATCCGGCCGTTTCAAGGCCACCAGCCTGGCCTGTGGAGGGGGCCTTGTGACCATGGGCGCACCTGCCTGGGGCTTCTTTCCTCCTGATCACAGGTGGACCGCATGCTCCCGAGGGCGCAGGAGGCAAGGGCTGCTCCAGGGTCATGGAGGGAGTCTGCTCAGTGTTATGGTTTGGATCTTCAGTGTCTCCCACATACCCATATGATACAGGCTCGGCCACTGCCTGTGATGCCACTAGGAGGCAGGGCCCAGTGGGAGGCAGTTAGATCACTGGGGGCATCACCTCTCTCTGAAGGGGTTATCAGCCCCTCCCTCTCTCCCTGCTTCCTGACCATTGCAAGGTGAATGGGCCCCCCACCTGTTCACATGCCAGCCATGATGTACTGTGCTGCCACAGACCCAAAGTGATGGGATCAAGCAACTGTGGACCGAAGAAACTGTGGGCCAAAATAACCCTTCCTCACGCCAGCTCATTTCACAGGCCTTCTGCCACAGTGACAAAAAGGTGACTAATATGCTTGGGCAGAGGCAGGTGTCTCTTGGGCTCCTGTCGGGACCTCCTGCTTTCCAGCAGCTTCCCCAGGCAGGTCCTTGGAGCCCCAGGAACCTCCTGGAGTCACACTCACCCTGGGCTTGTAAGTAGTTGTGCTTTCTGGGGGCCTCTTTGGGACATCTGCCTGATGCACCTGAGTCCCACCGGAGGCTACCAACTCTTCAGAGATCATCCGCACCTGGGTAGGGCCGGGCCTTCAGGAAGCTGGGCACAGTCCTGCATGCCCCTAGCCCTTCACCAGACACCAGGTCAGAGGGAGCTGTGCCTCCCAAGCTGGGAAAGGGCCTCTCCAGCTGACAGGGCTGCCTTTCCTGACTTGCCCTGCTCCCCACAGCCACCCAGCTGCTCATGGCCAGAAACCTCTAGGGCAATGAGGAGGGAAACTGACCCCGGCCACAAGGGGGTGAACACATACTCGCCACTGGGTGAACTCGCGGAGGGATTCGGGTCCGTAGTGCACATCCCTGACTGCGGACCTCACGAAGTCTGCCTGGGCTTTCCCAGCCTCCTCTCCAGGACCTAGTGCAGCCATGAACTTCTCCCAGTGAGCTGTGACCTGGTAAGGAGGGACCAGATGCAGGCCCAGCCCCCTCCCAGCACAGTCACAGGTGGCTTAAGTCACAAATGGCTTAACTCTACCCCCTGCTGGGAGCCTCTTAAATGCAGCAGCACAAAGCTAAGAAAGCCAGGAACTGCTCTGTCCCAATGGGTCCTGGCCTCCCCCACTGTGCCCCGCCTGCACATACGGTGGGCGGGACCCCTAAAGACAAGCAGAGTTGCAGCCAGAGGCGGAGTAACTCGCCAGGTGGTCAGGAAGAGAAGCCCTGCCATCCTCCCCCATGTCCTCTTCTGTCACTCCTTCAATGGCCCCCACTGCTCCCAAGCACTGCCTTTACCCTGTTAGTCAGTTCTCGGTTCAGGTTCTCCACCTGAGTGCAAGTCGAGGACGCATCCTTGCCATTGACTTTGCGTAGCTTGGGCAGGAGAAAGGAGACTTTGAGGTTGTCATTGACCTGCAAGATGAAGGAACAGTGGAGTCTGAGCCCCAAAACTCTGACTCAGGAGCATGGGACCCGCGGGGGACCCCACTTACTGTCAGGAAGGGGTTGCCCTCCAGGCTAAGCTCTTCGAGCTGCGGGAACTGGCACAAGGCCGTGACATCCACCAGCTGGTTGTTGGCACAGCGGAGGACGCGCAGGTGCGGCAGGCCCAGGTTGGCCGGCAGCGCCTCCAGCTGGTTGTTGGAGAGGTCAAGCTCCTGCAGCTGCTTCAGGCGGCTCAGCAGCTTCGGGTCCAGGTGCTCAGAGAGCAGGTTCAGCCCCGACAGGCTGCCGAAGGCAGAGCAGGACGGCTGCTCAGGAACAGGACCCCCACCCACACCCATCTGCCCAGGCCGCCGCGGAAGGGGTTTCACCTGATGTTTCTTGCGCATGCACAGAAATTTAAGAAATCTTATCGCTACTTTAGAACCCGGGGCTGCTGCCGTCCTCGGGACGCTTTTCCTGATCCTCTGGGAGCTCCGCTGTGCTTTCCTCTAACATCTCAGCGGGTGGCGCAATGCTCTGCCCCCGGCAGGGGAAGAGCCACGGGGGCCCACCTGGCACACGTGCAGGGCAGCAAAGGTCCCGCGCGCCTCTTAAGACGTTTGGCGCGTGATGAGACTACCAGGGCGAGGGGACGACAGCGGGACAGGCAGCGGGAGGGGAGGGGTCTTGGCCTTTCTTCCCGCCCCCGGGGGACCCGGGCGGCAGCGGGGAGCTGCGGGACGCCGCGCCACGGACACAGCCTCCCCCGCCCGGCTCTTACTTCAGGTTTCGAATCTTCCCCAACCGGTCGCTCTTGGGTCGCCCGCGCTGCATGAGCAGCCGCGCCGTGAGGGGCCCCATGGCGCGGAGGCGCGGCCCGCGGTGGCCCCGTCGGTCGCCCGGCGTCCGGTGGAGCCCCGCCGTCGGGTGCTGCTGCTCGCGGTAGCCAAGCCCAGGAGGTGGCGCCGCGCAAGCCCCACGGCAGCGGCGACCGGAAGGAAGCGGGGCCGAGGCCGCGTGCCCGGCGCGGACTACAACTCCCAGCGGCCCCTGCGCCGCGCATGCGCCCTAGCCGCCCGGACGGCGCGATGGCGGCGGCCGGGACCTCCGAGGTCTTACAGGAGTGCGGCTGCAAGGGCATCCGGACCTGTCTGATCTGCGAGGGGCAGCGCTGCGGTGACCCGCCCTGGCAGCTGTCCCCGCAGGTAAGAGCTGGGAGAAGGACCACTCCCGCGGACTTCGTTCTCCATATGGGGAAACTGAGATCCAGCTTGAAGGAGTGGTCTGGAGAGTGGGAAGCGCCTGCGACGTGGGCGGGTCGGCGCGCAGCCCTGCTCTAGGACTTTGGGGAAATCCGTTGGCACAGCTGGACTTAGCCCCTCGGGGAGGGAGACCACGCGCAAAGGGCAGAGGGTCTGAATGCTCGGCCAGCGATGCCCGAAGGCCTTGCACGGAAACGAGAAAGAGGCACTAATTCAAAAAGTCAGAGCCTGGCCGTGCTGCAGGTGGCTGCAAGGCGCTGCAGCCAGGGGACCTGCTTGGGTAGGGGCCTGGAGCGTGCGTGTGCTGGGAAGGCGGATGGTGCTGTAGGTGAGGGAGATGAGGCTGGGGAGGTCAGAGGGGCCTGAGCACAGAAGTGCCGTGTCCCCTGAGCAGGCTGGACTTGTCTTGAAGACCCTGAAGAGCTGCTGAGGGTTTTAAAGGAATTATAAGGTCAAATACGAATTTTGGAAGGATCCTGAGGTGGAGGGACAGGTCTGATGGAAGGTCTGTGGAAGACAGAATGGCCTGCTTCACAGACTTAATCTAGAATTACCCTGTGATCCAGCAATCCCATCCCCAGGTCCATATCCAACAGAAATGAAAGTGAGATTGTGAGATCTTCGTTCATCGCACTGTAGCAGTGTTATTCACAATTACAAGAGGTGGAAGCCATCCAAGTGTCCATTAGGGGATGAATGGATAAGAAGGTGGGCTATTCATACAATGGACATTATTCAGCCTTAAAAAGGAAGGAAAGCCCACACGCCACACTGCGGATGAACCTTGAGGACATTATGCTGAGTGAAATAAGCCAGTCCCAAAAAGGCAGATGTGGGCTGGGCCTGGAGCTCAGTGGTAGAGCGCTTGCCTGGCATGTGTGAGGCCCTGGGTTCAGTCCCCAGCACCGCAAGAATAAAACAACAAGAGGGCAAACGCTGCATGCCTCTTATGTGTGGTACCCAAAGTAGAGACTCCCTGGTGTCAATGTGTTCCATGTGAGGGGCCCTGGACAGGGAGGAGGGGGTGAGCTGGAGTTGGAGGCTGGAGTTGGAGGCTTCAACAGTAGATGAGACCCCAGATAGCGGTGGATCCTGTGGACAGGAGTGGAAGAGCTGAGGCTACAGAGGCCAGCACTGAGGGTGGCTCTGGCTAGCACCTCCACACATCTGTGCCTGTGTCCCACACAGAGGGGTGGCTTTGCTGCCTCCTCCTTAGAGTTGACAGGGATTCAACTAGATTGATCCATACAAGATCTTTAGTGCCATGGAGGCCAGTAGCTATTTTATTAGCTTTTCATTCACAAAGAGAGTCAGGAGAACAATGTATCCAAAGCCAAAGGAGCATTTTGAGAAGGAAGCATTGGCCCTGTGCCTTGTGATCAAGGTCAACTGGAGAGAAGGCAGAAGGGGACAGTGGAGAGAGAGTGGGGCTGGGGGGCTGCAGGGACAGGACTGGGGCTGACAGGAGGAGCAAGAGGGGCTGTGGCTTGGGAAGAGACCAGGCCACCGAGACTGAGAGCATTACTAGCTTCAGGGATGGTGGCAGAGCGGAGGGACAGGAGGGGCCACGTGCCAGCCCAGGGTGGAAGAGTGGCGTGGTAGGTACTGGGCTCTGACCTGGAGTGAGGACAGGAGGTGCCTGAGATGAACGCCCAGCTCAGAGCAGGGGCAGGGCAAGGGCTGGCCATCCTGGATGAGGCTTGGCACTCCCAGAATGGGGGACTGCCATGGCCCTGGTGAGGCAGGGGGCAAGGTCAAGTCAGTGTAGGTGATGAAGGATCGGGGTCCAGAGGATGATGACTGGTTATCAAGGAAAGGCCAGTGGGAGGCTGAGGGTTAACCTCCGTGCTCCCGCTCCTTCCTGCCCTCAGACAGGAACATGGAGAAGAAAGAGAAGACGATAATTAAAAGGGGGTGCTGTGGGCCCCTGAGAAAGGCCCGCAGCAGCAACAGGTCCTGTCTTTTTTGCAGAAAACACACCATTTCCTTTACTGCTCAGACTCAGGCTGGGCCGTGGGGGCCGAGGACTCTGACTTTGAGGGCTGGGCCTTCCCATTTCCGGGGGTGACACTGATAGAGGACTTCGTGACCAGGGAGGAAGAAGCCGAGATGGTGCGTCTGATGGACTGTGATCCTTGGAAGCTCTCTCAGTCTGGGCGGAGGAAACAGGTACGATGCCCCGAGGTGTGCTAACGGCAGGCCTAAGCCAAGGGACACTCCTGGTGCTGGGGATCCAAAGGTCCCCCACCTCCTCTGCAGCCACACCTCACAGACCCCTGGGTGAGGCGTGGGCAGCCAGGGCCACTGAGGAGCGCATGTCCAGCATGTGGGCCTGCTCAGTCTCCCTATAAGGCCTGGCTGCTGGGCTTGCTGTGCCCCTCTGCACGGCTGGCTCTGTGGTGGGATGTCACTGGCGAGTTGTGGATGGCAATCCTCGCCTTCCGTGGCTGCCAGGCACTGTCCCTCCTTGTCACATCTCTTATCTTGCACATTCTGCTGAGGCTCCTGACTTGCCCTCAGCACGGGCCAGTGTCTCTCGCCCCCTCCTTTCCTCCGGGCCCACTGCTCCACCAGCTCCATCCTTCTGCTGTGTCTTCAGCCATCACAGGGCCTGCGCCCACCCTCCCACCTCCCTCCTCCTTCCCCTCATCCAACCTCCTGTGGCCAGTTCTGACCCCAACCTTCCCTCATGTCGCCATAGTTTTTTGTCATAGCCCTGATGACATCCAGCCAGCTGGAGGATATACCCCTGCTCAGGCTTCTCTCTGAACTGAGCCCACCTGCTCTGGCTCCCAGGATGCCCAGTTGCTCTGCTCCTGCCACCCTCCGTCCCCCTCTGTCCCCCTCTACTACCAGCACGGTCCTCGGCTGGTGCTGGTGCCGAGGCCCCTCTCCCAGGCAGAAGCCCTTGCTCCTGAGTGCCTGCTCTCCCCTGCCTTTTCCACCAGGGCAACGGCCACTGCCAGCCCTCGTCTCAGCGGGAGTCCTCCAGAATGTGGCAGGTCCCACTGTCTGCAATCCCACCCTCCTGTTCCCTCAGACCCGCTCAAAGCCTGCCTCTGTCACCGACCCCTGCGAGCTAACCCGTGGGTCTCAGGCCTCTTGTGCTTGCAGGGCTGGGCTCCTCCTCTGGGGACGTTCTTTGTCCACTTCTGGGGAGGTCCCCCCCCTCGGGCGGATTCCATCTCCCTGACCTTGAGGCTGGAGGCTCTGTCATGGGTCACTGTGTTCTTTGGGCAATGCTCATGCCCCTGCCCGGCTGGGCCTTTGTGCCTGGACGGTGGCCTCTGCCCTGTGGAAGGCCGCCCTGGTACTCCTGCCTCCCCGTCCGGCTCCTTCAGCGGGTGGCCGGGCTCCGGTGTCACTGGCCCTAGGTCAGACTTCTTTATGTCCCCCTCAGGACTACGGCCCCAAAGTCAACTTCCGGAAGCAGAAGCTGAAGACGGCAGGCTTCCGAGGCCTGCCCAGTGCCAGCCGTGAGGTGGTGCGCAGGATGGGGCTGTACCCGGGGCTGGAGGGCTTCCAGCCCGTCGAGCAGTGCAACCTGGACTACAGCCCGGAGCGCGGCTCTGCCATCGACCCCCACCTGGACGACGCCTGGCTGTGGGGGGAGCGGCTGGTGAGCCTCAACCTCCTGTCCCCCACCGTGGTGTCCATGCGCCGGGAGGCGCCCGGCAGCCTGCTGCTCTGCGCAGCCCCCTCTGCAGAGGCCTTCGGGGACAGCGTGATTGCCCCCAGCAGGTCCGTCCTGTGCCAGGAGGTGGAGGTGGCCATCCCCGTACCCCGCCGGTCCCTGCTGGTGCTGGCTGGGGCCGCGCGGCACCAATGGACGCATGCCATCCACCGCAGGCACATCGAGGCCCGCCGTGTCTGCGCCACCTTCAGGGAGCTGTCAGCCGAGTTCCGACCTGGCGGGAGGCAGCAGGACCTGGGGCACGAACTCCTGCAGATCGCGCTGTCCTTTCAAGGGAGACCCGTGTGAGCTGCCTCCTGGGGTACAGGAGCTGGAGCAGGGCCTGGCCAGGGTGCCAGCGCCAGCACTGACCACCGGCCTCCAGGACTGAAGTGAAGTGGGAGCCCAGGGTGGGGTCTTGTTTTTTGTGTGTGGTGCTTGGGATTGAACCCAGGGATGGTTGACCACTAAGCTACAGCCCCGGCCCATTTTAATTATTTATTTTGAGACATGGTCTTGCTAAGTTGCCAGGGCTGGCCTTGAACTTGGCAGTCTTCCTGCCTTGGCATCCAACTAGCTGGGATCATAGGTGTGCACCACTGCACCCAACTCCTCTCATTATGTTTTTTTAATTTATTTTTTATTTTGAGACAAGGTCTCACTAAATTGCTGAGACTGGCCTTGAACTTGGGATTCTCCTGCCTCAGCCTCCTGAGTCACTGTGATTACAGGCGTGCACCACCACACTTGGCTGTCATTAGGTTTTTTCTTATTTTGGTAGGGGGCATTGAACTCAGGGGCATTAGACCACTGAGCCATATTCCCAGCCCCTTTTTTGTATTTTATTTAGAGACAGCGTCTCACTGAATTGTTTAGCACCTCACAATTGCTGAGGCTGGCTTTGAACTTGCAGTCCTCCTGGGATTACAGGCACGGCCATTGTGCCCAGCTCCCTCATTAGGTTTTGAGAGAAGCCATCTGACCTGACCCTTGTCATGGACAGTGTGTGCCTTAGGCCCTGCCCAGCTGCTAGTTCTGTTTTTTTTCTTTTGTAGTACTGGGGGGATGGAACCCAGGGCCTGGTACATAGCTAAGCACACACTCTACCACTGAGCCCCAGCCTTTTTTTAAATTTTATTTTGAGATAACCTCTAAGTTACCCAGTCTGGCCTCAATCATGTGATCCTCCTGCCTCAGCCTCTAGCATATGAGGAGCTGGTTTGAATGGGACTGAGTCTGAGGTCTCCCCTTGAGCCTGCACTGTGGCCACCCTTTGGGTTAACTGTTAATAGTTTGGTGTAAAATGATTTCTTCCTTCATCCGTTCCTCTGAATGAATTTTTCAGACACCCTGGCATCCAGCCCTTCCAATGGGGAGCACGCTGGACTGGAGAATGTCACTGGTGGAGATCTGAAGTTCAGAAGTGGCAGCAACTTCTGGGTTGGGCCCAGCCTGGGTCATGCCGACCTCCTGAGGGTGGTGATGCGATGGGCAGGGACATCTCAGAGTCTCATTCCTCCCACCTCCCCACAGTGAGATTTAAAAGGGAGGGAACAGGCCCCTCACCTCCCAGGATGCCTTGAGGTGGTTCCCTTAGTGGCATGCACGCTGTGTGGGTGCCCCACTCATCCGTGACCGAGGGGGTGGCAGTGTTCCCAGACCTGTGTGGCAGCCTTCTCTCCTGTAGCCTATGAGACAAAATATTCTTGGCTTGTGGCTGTGTGCTGGGAGCCACCTTGGACAAACAGGAAAGGGGATCACCTTCCAGGAAAGGGGATCAGCACTGCTCTTTTGGGTCATTCAGAACAGGTGAGCATCGGCAGGTACTGTCTGTGAAGCAGTGTCCAGCTGCTGGCCTACTGGCCAAACCAGGGAGCCCTGCAAAGACTGGAGAGGCTTCCCAAGTGCCTGAGTGGCCTCAGTGCCCAGCAGGTAGGAGTCAACTCCTGGACCACTGTTACTGCCACCCAGGTCCACACACGGAGCCAGAGCATGGTGGGTGTGTGACTGTCCTCCTGTGTGGGCTCTGCCAGCTTGGTGGAGCTTTTGCCTGGGACAGGCTAGGCCTCAGAAGACCCGTCCCCTGTGGGATGTGGCAGAGAGGGAGGGCAGTTTGTGTTTGGGAAACATAATGCCAAGACCTTGCAGGGGGAGGCCGAAGGCCTGGCGAGCTGAGTGGCCAGGAGACCCACCCACCAGCCAGCCTGGCGCTCGCCAAGCATTCCATGTGGACCCTTGTGGCAGTCCTGCTGGAGATGCTTGGGAAAGTCCCATTATGTGACATGTTGGTGACCACCAGAGTTGAGCCTGTCCCTGGAGCTGTGACAAAGATGGGCCATTCCTGTCTCCCAGTTTGCAGGGGCTGGAGAGCCCAAGCTGCAGGGTGTGCCACAACCCAGCTCTCTGACACCACTCCCCGTTTCTGAAGGGCTGGTCCCCAGCAGCTGCCGCCTGTGGTAGCAAAGTCCGCTTGTCTCTGTGTTGGTGGCCGCCTGTGCCCACTCCTCTCTGCACATTCCTTACAGACCAGGCGTGTGTCGTGTGGACAGGCTCAGGTGAGGTCAGCAGTGCCCTCTGGGTGGCTCAGCTGGCAACCTTGGCTTGCCACTCTGTGCAGGCCTTCAGGGAGCATGGTGCTGCCTGTGTGGTGAGGCCCTGGTGGTCCTGGCTCGGAGCAGGGGGGCTGAGCTAAGCATCTCTAGGGTGTGCCACGGCAGGCCACGTGTGGAGAGCAGCACAGGCTGGAAAGAGGGCTTGCCACATTCTAAATGGACATGGCAAGGGGTCTCTGGGCTCAGCCTTCCATTGCTGGGCTTCCAGAGCTCTGTGGATGCCACGACCCCTCATCCAGAGACGTCTGGGTCAGAACAGCTGGGGATGCAGCTCACTGGGAGAGAACATGCCAAGCACACGGGAGGTCCTGGGTTCCATCCCCAGCACTAGGAAAAAAAAAAAACACCATGGTTGAGGACAAAAGTCTCTGGTTGGGTGTGCCAGGTGGTGGGTGGTCCTATTATGCAGGCTCCCTGGGCTCCCCACAGAAGAGGTCCACAGAGCCAGGAGCAGCTTGCCACACGGGTAGGGAAAGGTGTCGCATCTTTTGGAACATTTTTCCTTTAAGGAAATGGCAGCCTCCACTGTGAATGCTCATTTGCCTGCTGGCTGGGGCTTGGTGCTGAGCCCTGGGAGCTGTCCTCTGGGCCACAGCCACCTGGCGCTCTGGTTGGCAGGACGTGGTGCTGCCAGACGCTCCATGTGCCAGCACAGGCTGCTGTGCCCGACTGCAGGAGCGTACAGGCTGCAGGGCTGGAGAGTTTATAATAAAGGACAGGAGTCTCTCCTAGAAGGGGGTCTCTACCCCAGGGGATAACTTCCCAATTTCTGGGCGCCTTCCTGTCAGTGCCACTAGGCTAGATGAACCCAGGACCACAGGGACCCAAGGGACCAGAGTTTCAGTACTGCCTCTTTTGGAGGGACCTTTAGCTGAGACTGTCCAGGAGGGTTCCATTGGCAGCTAACTGCCCAACTCCTTCCATTGTTTCCAGAAAAAGAGCCCCGTTGGGAGGAAAACAGGCAGGGGCCACTGAGCTGCATAGTTTTCTTGGGGCCCCAGCTGGCACAAGCCTCTGTCCCAGAACCCTGCCTATCTATTTTAGGGAATTCCATGCCCCCTTGGTGGGGCAGCCTATTAGTACCCTAGCCAATGGCCAGCAGTAGATGGCAGGTGGGGCTCCAGAAGGACACTCAGGCCAGGATGAGGGTTCCTGGTGCAGCAGCCATGACCAGGGTGTCTCACCAAGAGTACAGGGAGGTTTGAGCAGCTTTACTGGTTTATTTTGTCCAATCCAGGGTGACTGTTAAAAAATCAAAAAATCAAGCCAGGCGCGGTGGCGCAAGCCTGTAATCCCAGCACTTAGGGAGGCTGAGACAGGAGAATCGCAAGTTCAAAGCCAGCCTCAGCAACGGCGAGGCACTAAGCAACTCAGTGAGACCCTGTCTCTAAATAAAACACAGAATAGGGCTGGGGATGTGGCTCAGTGGTCGAGAACCCCTGGTACCAAAAATCAAAACAAAATCCATACACAGGACAGGAGTCAGGCCACTGTGCACTATCTGCACAGTGTCACACATAACCAGTGGCACAAATTATGTCTGCAGTGATCCTCCACCTACTGGGCTTGCGTAGTGTGTCCTCAACAGACATTCCTAGAAGACACTAATCAGCCTTTGCCCTTCTACGCCAGAAACACACCTGCAACTTGCAGCAGCCAGGCGTGTGCGCGACCTGAACAGCACAGGGCCTGGCATGTCCGTGGGCTCTCGTCCCACAGCACCAGGAAGGATGCTGGACAAACCAGGGCAAGCCCGTGCTGGCTCCAGGGTGGCTCCAGTGCCTGTCACCAGGCTGAGGCTGCACTCTGCAAAATGAGGTTACGGCTCTGGAAACTGAAGTTCTAGCCTGACTGGCTTCCCATCCCCCAGCCTGCCACACTGAGGCATCTGTGCTGCCCCAATGGCAGCTTATCCCCCATCTTGGGACAAGCCTGGGGCAGGCCTGAGGTTCCCCTCCGGGGCACTGTTTCCCTCATGCAGGGTCATCTCTTCCCTTAGAGGCTGTCTGCCCCAAGTCTCAGAACCACAAAGGCTGGGGCTGCGGAGACAGATGCTGCCAGAACACCACCGGCACCTGCTATCTGAGCTGCTGCGGCCAGACCAGGCCAGCAGCTCTGCCTGTGGGCCAGCACGAGGGCAAGCTTGGCACCGCCTGAGGAGCTGGGTGCCCTGTGGGCAGGGGCACCAGATGGCCCTGGAAAGTGGCATCGGAAGTGGTCCCAACATGGCCCCTCAAAAGCCTCCAGCCAGAGGAAAAGCCCTCTGTCCCTCCCAGGAGTGACAACCACTTATTCAGAAGGGCCAGCCCGACTCACTCCTGCCAGGATGTAGGCAGCCCCCTTGGAGTGATGCTGACACTCCTGAAGACACAAAGGGCCTGCCCAGCAGGCTCCAGGAGAGCAGACAGACGCCCGCAGGGCTGGCGGCACCCCATGGAAGATGCTGGGCTCTTCTCTGGCCCAGGGGATGCTGTGTCCAGGCTCCCTGGGCAGATTCTCTGCCCAGTTCCCAACGGCCCTCAGCATCTCAACTGTGTCTCAACAGCACAGTCACGTTGCCAGAGACCTCAGCCAGGCCCCCAGCCTCCACAGTTGAGGAAGGTAAGCACAACAGGAAGCCGGTGACCATTTATACACAGAACACATGACAAGGCGTCCTCTCCAGGCAGCCGCTGGAAAGGGGTGGACATGGCTTCAGAGCAGCTCAGGCGCCGTGCATGCCACATAAGCCCGTGCTGTAGCACTTACGGGCATGCCCACAGCATGGTCTACCAGATGCCCTGGTGACAGGAGCCCCACACTGCACAGGTGCGTGAACAGGGAGGGAATGTGCATCTGCCAAGGCCTCGTGGGAGGGGTACACTGGGGGCCTTGCCTTCCCCATGGTTGCAGCTGCTTGGTGCCCTAACAAGGAGGCCTGCATTGGGTGCTACAGGCCAGGCTGGGTCAGTGGCCCTGTTGATACCCTCAGGCTACCTCCTCTCACCATGTGGGGCCACAGGCAGCAGGAGGCCAAGATGGTGACAGGCCCTCTTATGGTGGAGAGGTGGTGTCTTTGGGCCTGGGGACCTTTCCCTACCTGGAGGCCTCAATGAGTCAGTGTGGCCTCCAGGCCACTGGCAAAGAGTATCTGAGCTTAGCACACCTCGGAGCACCCAGTGAACTCGGCCCCTTAAGCAGGGCATCCTACAGGATGCCCACACAATGCCCCTCCCCAGACAGGCCTCCACCCTGAGCAATCTCCCATAGGCCCTGCAGCTCTGACCCCCAGCAGCACCCACACCTGCCAAGCTGACATGTGCCCCAGGCTCCCACCTCCTCCCGCAACCAGGCCACCAGGGACAGGAGGGAAGCACCAAGCTAAGCTGTGTCCTGTGCCCCATCAGTGGCCCAGCCCCGTCCAGCCTCAGGGAGCCATGCACCTGGCAGGTAGTCATGAAGTCCTCCTCTGACCCCACTGGCCACAGGTTCTGGGTCTCAGATTCTCCTGACCACTATGATGCACAGAGCCTGTGCTGGGACACTTGGGCTTCCCCTACCCCTGGAAATCCCCAGGGCCTTTCCTCCTCTGCCCCACAGCTGTCGGCAACCACGCCTCCCCATGTCACTGCAGTGCCATGTTCCGAGGGACCGGCACCGGCTTCCGGGTCATTCTGGCATAGAGTCAGGAACAAGACTTTGGTCTTGGTCTGCCTGGCAGTGGCCAGCAGCCTGGTGAGCAGTCTGCGTTTCTGGAATCCCTGCTGCAGAAGTTCGGGTACAGCCGTGGTGCCTCCCAGGAGCCTCACCTGGCCCCTCACACGACCTGCAGGCTGCGCTCGTGCCCGTCCAGCTGCACCTTGAGCTTGTGCAGCTCCTCGATCTCCCGGTTGTGGCGCTCTGTCTTGTGGCGCACCAGTGAGCGGTAGAAGTGGATGGTAAAGACCACGAAGATGAGGCCCACGGGCACCATGATGATAGTGGACACCAGGGCAGCCTGCCAGCCCGTGTGGCCGCCGGGGCCTGGTGCGGGGCCAGGTTGGCGCCTGGCATCCACGGGGAGAAACTTGATCCAGCAGAGCAGCACCACCTCAGCCAGGAAGAGCAGGATGCCCAGCACGGTGGAGAAGCCCCAGGCCAGCTCGATGTAGGGGTGCATGCGCTCGTGCGGTGACTCACTGATGGAGTTGAGGTTGTGGATGTTGCTCACGGCCTCCACATTGGGCAGGATGCAGGTGCTGATGAGCAGGGCAAACAGGTGCACGGCCACCAGTACCGTGGTGCAGGCGCTGAAGGCGATGAGCAGCGGCCGTGGGTACTGGTACTGCGTCTCCAGCTGCACCTCCACCATGGCCACCTGTCAAGGCACAGCGGGGTGGGGTGGGGCCAGGTGGCAGGGCTGCACCTCACCATGGCTTCCTGTGAGCCAGAGGGCTGGGCTGGGGGGCCAGGGCCACAGGTTCCCACAGACTCACCTGCTGTGGGACTCAGCCACATGGACAGCCCTCAAAGCCCCGAGTGGGGCTGGGATTGTGGCTCAGTGGTAGAGCGCTTGCCTCGCATGTGTGAGGCACTGGGTTCGATCCTCAGCGTCACATAAAAAATAAATAAAATAAAGATATTGTGTCCATCTACAACTAAAATAATATATATATTAAAAAAAAAGCCCAGCGGGTACTCTCTTCACTGTTTAAATATTTCAAACTTTTCTTTTTTCTGATTATATCTAAAAAAGCTCTCACAAACCTGAAAAGTATAGAAGAGTAAAGATGTATCAGGGTAGAGGTGGTGGGGAAAGGGCATCACCCCACAGGGGCACAGAGTAGGCACCTGGGTGCAAAGCCACAGCTGTGCTGAGCCTGCGCTGCCCTGGGATCAGGCCTGGCAGCAGGTGGCTTTGCTACTGATACCAGAGTCAAGGTGAGGAGCGGCTTGCCTGAAAAGCAATGGCTGTGTTTAAACATGTAAAAACAGACTTTCAGAAAGGTAAAAAGGAGCCGGGCGCGGTGGCGCAAACCTGTAATCCCAGCACTTAGGGAGGGAGGCTGAGACAGGAGAATCGCGAGTTCAAAGCCAGCCTCAGCAACGGCGAGGCGCTAAGCAACTCAGTGAGACCCTGTCTCTACATAAAACACAAAATAGGGCTGGGGATGTGGCTCAGTGGGTCGAGTGCCCCTGAGTTCAATCCCCAGTGCCAAAAAAAAAAAAAAGAAAGGTAAAAAGGGAGGTCACTCGGAGTTGCCCAGCTGGACAGCCTCTTACAGAGCACAGGTGCATCTCTCAGCAGAGATCAAAAGTACAGGGAAAAGAGGTGGCCCTAGACCCGGGACAGGTCGGTGCAGACTACAGAGGGGGAGCTATGGAAGGGGCTGGGCTGGCAGTGGGGCTGGCATCGTAGGTGCCGGGTCCTGTGGCAGCGTGTGGAGCGCATGCATCATGGAAGGGCTGTCTCTGCGCTGTTCAGGACCATGGGGGATGAAAGAGCTGAGCGGCTGGAACTCGGTGCCACCAGGGTTTGCTATAAGCCTGGGTTTTGCTTTGGTGGTGCTGGGGGTGGAACCCAGGGCCTCGTGCATGCCAGGCAAGTGCCCTGCCATCGGGCTACACCCCTCTGCTCTGTTTTTCACAGCTCCTAATTTTTTTTGGCGGTGCTAGGGATGGAACCCAGGGCCTTGCGCATGCCCAGCAACTGCTCTGCTACTGAGCTACACCCTAGTCCCCTGCAATACTTAATATTTATTTTCATGGACTAAGGGTTGAGCCCAGGGGCACTCTACCACTGAGCTACATCCCTAGCTCTTTTTATTTTTTAAAAAAATTTTTCTTAGTTGTAAATGGATCTTTATTTAATTAGTTTATGTATTTATATGTGGTGCTGAGGACTGAACCCAGTGCCTCACACATGCTAGGCAAGTGCTCTACCACTGAGCTACAATGCAAGTCCCTCTTTTTATTTTTTATTTGAGACAGGGTCTTCCTAATTTTCCCAGGCTGGCCTCAAACTTTCAGTCCTCCTGCTTTAGCTTCCCAAAGTGCTGGGATTACAGGCGTGCACCATTGCACCCCACATTTTTAAACTCTATCTATGTACTACACTTTTTATTTATTTTTGTTGTAGATCCTATGTAGTACACTTTGATTAAATAAAAAAAAATTATTATTTTTTGCAGTGCTGGAACTTAAACCCAGGGCCTCCCACATGTTGGTAAGCGTTTTACCACTGAGCTACACCCTCAGCCCTAAAAATTATTTTTAAATGAAAGAAAAAGAAGACCACAAAGGGAACCGGAAGCTCAGCTTCTCTCTGTGGCAAAAGGTGCCTGCAGCCATTCCTGGACCTGCCCACCACACATCCCAGGGGGATTTTGCAACAGGCTCCTCCCACACTTACCCCAGATCAAGTCCAAGCCCACAGTGTCCTCCTCGGCTCCCCAACAACCCCAGCACCGTGGGCCGCCCAGGGGAGGCTTTAACCCAGGCCCACCAGGTTCTCTAGGGCTCACCAAGAACCTCTTCCCAGGGCTGGGGTTGTGACACAGTGGTAGTGTGCTTGCCTAGCATGCATGAGGCACTGGGTTTGATCCTCAGCACCACGTTAAAAAAAAAAAAAAAGATATTCTGTCTGCCTACAACTAAAAAATAAATATTAAAAAAAAAAAAAAAAGAACCTCTTCCCAGGCACCCAAAAGAAAGAAACCTGTCAAGGAAGGTGGGAGGGGAGCCGGGCGTGGTGACTCAAGCCTATAATCCCAGCACTTAGGGAGGCTGAGACAGGAGAATCGCAAGTTCAAAGCCAGCCTCAACAATGGCGAGGCGCTAAGCGACTCAGTGAGACCCTGTCTCTACATAAAACACAAAATAGGGCTGGGGATGTGGCTCAGTGGTCGAGTGCCCCTGAGTTCAACCCCCAGTACCAAAAAAAAAAAAAAAAAAAAAAAAAAAGGAAGGTGGGAGAGGAGACAGCAAGTGAGAAGCCCGAGGGAGGCCCGCCATCCGTTTTTAAAATCTCTTAAGAAAAGCTGGGCACACACCTGTAATCCCAGAGACTAGGGAGGCTGAGGCAGGAGGATTCCAAGTTCAAGGCCAGACTCAACAATTTAGTGAGACCCTGTCTCAAAATTAAAAATAAGTAAAAAGGGCTGGGGATGTAGCTCAGTGGTAAATCACCCCTGGGTTCAATCCCAAGTACCAAAAAAAAAAAAAAAAAAAAAAACAAAAAAAACAAATACAAGCAAAAAACTTAAAAAAAAATCTCTAAGAAAGATTTCACTACTTCTTTGGCAACTGCTATGTCAGAGTGAGAGTCTCATCCCTCATGCCTTCATTTCCCCTTCGACAGAACGCTTGATAGGGAAAAGAAGATAGAGTGGTCCTAGTAGACCAGAGCTGAACAGCAACTCAGTAGCAATTATGGCTGAGGCCTTTGTGAAAAATACTCAGAAAACCAGCAGCCACATGATACAGGCTGAGGAACATCTGTCGTCAGTGGCCTTGGGCAGGCTCTTGTTACCACAAAGGATATGGCCCAATGAAAGGCCGTCACAAACCACGGGGGCTCCAAGGTAGGGAACAGCCACGACTAAAAGGCAGAAGACGGGGCTCACACAAGGCGTCTGGCTCCGCCTCAAGAGCAGGCCACGCCAGGCCACCGCACCGTTTTTGCAGACTGTACGAGGTGGCCTGGATCACAGGCTTTCTGTGCTGGGGAAGGATAAACATGAAGAAATGAGCTGCGGGTTGGGCGTCGGTGCTCGCTGGGCCCTGGACCAGCCTCGGTTCTAACCATGGAATACTGACAGGGGTGCACCTGTCCCCGTCCTTACCCCGACTCAGCCCCTTTCTGATGACCTGCACTGGTCTCTCCTCAGCCGCCCACAGTAACCGCCTGGCTTAACGGCGGTGTACTAATCTAATCGAGTGGGCATGCAGCTGCTGTCTCCACCCTGGTCTTGGCTCCAGGCTCAACATTTCAGTTGCTTCCTGACTGCCCAGAACTAGCTGTTGCGCCAAGTCTGCAGCACACGGTAGCTGTGGCAGCTTCCCCAAGGGGGAACTTCTGGAAGAGGAGACACCGTGTCCATGGGGAAGAAATGAATTAGAACTGCCAAGTGAGAATGCCACAGCTAGGCTGAGGACAGAGCACTCCTGGGACTTCTCCCATCCCTGCCTCTCAATGGCTGGTCACCACCCCTAAGGGCTGCCATGAAGTCTCAAAACACTTCCTCTTCTCCAAAATTCACCGCTAAAACTTCACTCGCAGGGCTTGTTTTCAAATCTCATTAGTGGTTTTGAAGTCTCCAAGTGGGTGAGTGTTAAACACTGAGAAGTGATAGGCCACCCTGTAACCCCAGTGGCTCGGGAGGCTAAGGCAGGAGGATTGCAAGGTCAAGGCCAGCCTCAGCAACTTAGTGAGACTCTGTCTCAAAATAAAAAGGGCTGGGAGTGTAGAACAAGTAGAATGCCCCGGGGTTCAACAGCCAGCACCACCAAAAAACCTAAACAATCAAAACTTCTCACGCGCATTCCTTTAAATCAAACTTGAGAAAATACTTTTTTTTTAACATGATGAAAACCACAGAAAGAAAATCAGTATGAGCCAAAATTGTGTACCATCTGATTATACACTTTTGTAATTGTTATGAAAATAAAACACAGGACCTAAATAAGCCTTTTCTCTCAACCACAGACCTAAACACGAATGTGCTGCCTTCCAAGGTGGGAGACCTCTGTGATTCTCGCCCTCTCTGCCTCCCACCCTCTCTGAGTAGGAGCAGCTCATTTTTCCCAGGATGGCCTGGGGTCACCAAGCAGGCCCCTGTAGCCACACAGGCTCGGTCTGCCCGCTTTTTGCTTTTTTTTTTTTTCCTCGTACTGGGGATTGAACCCAGAGGTGCTTACCCACTGAGCCACACCCCAGTCCTTTTTATGTAGTTTCGTTCTGAGACAGTCCTCACTAAGTTGCTTAGGGCTTTGCTAAGCTGCTGAGGCTGGCCTCAAGCTGGTGATCCTCCTGCTTCAATCTCCTGAGTCACGGGATCACAGGCGTGTCCCACTATGCCCGCTCTGCCTGTTTTTTTTTTTTTTTTTTAAATCTTTTTTTAAAAAATATTTATTTTTTAGTTGTAGGTGGACACAATATCTTTATTTTATTTTTATGTGGTGCTGAGGATCGAACCCAGTGCCTCCCGCGTGCTAGGCGAGCACGCTACCATTGCGCCATAACCCCAGCCCCTGCCTGGTTTTTATTTTAAATTGCACTGCCAACTTAGCAACTGTGGGTTGTAGAAAAACGATTGTTTTTACATAAAGAAATCAACCATTTCCAGTCCAAAAGCACCTCAGTGCAAAGCAGCAAGGGCTCAGCCCTGACACCCTCACCCTCTGGGACAGCTCCAGTGGGACAGGGGCTAGAATCAACAGCAGTGGCTTTGCCCAAGACTGACTCCTGTCCTGGGATGACTCAGAGGGGAAGCGACGGCCGGGAACCAGGCCAGCACTGCCGCATTGCTCCGAGGAGGCCACACTTGGCCAGTGTCTGCCTCCCCAACTGGCCTGACCCCAATCAACCCTGAGTCCGGCTCAAGACCCTCAGGTGTCCCAGCTCCTGGGTGGTCCCTGGGAGGGGAGGCAGGGGTGCCTTTCCCAGAAGCCCTGTCCATGGCTGTTTCCATCCCCCCACTTCCCTTCTTGCCAGGTAAACGTGTGATGTGAACACGAAGAGGGGCTTTCTGAGGATTTGGGCTTGGGGCTCCCTGGCCCCCCAGCAACCACTACACGAACAGCACGGTGCTCTGGGAGATGTGGAGATGGGATGTGGAGACTCCCATGGTGTGCCCTGGCTGTGGGGGGAAGCACGGTGCTCTCTGAGGGGCGCCCACACCCTGCTGCACTCACCATGGCAAAGCCTGAGAGGAGGGCCGAGGTCCTGCTAGAGGCCTTCAGCTTGGCCCTGCTCAGGTAGAGCTTCCTCCAGGACAGGGCCTGCACTGAGTGGTGGTTAGAGGTGACCAGCTCCAGGTAGCTGCGGCGGACCCAGTCGCGGTAATCCATGCCCTTGTGGCCAGGCTCAGGGCAGGCTGGAGTGGAGGGGTCCACGGGCACGTTGAGCTCGGCACTCATGGTGGGGGCCAGGCTGCAGGGAGAGAGGGACATGCTCAGGCACCCTAGGTAGTTCCGTGGTCTGCTGGGAGCAGTGGCATAGGCCTATCATCTCAGCCACTAGGGAGGCTGAGGCAGGAGTATCATGAGGTTGAGATCAGCCTGGACAACCTAACAAGACCCTAAGCAATGTAGCAAGGCCTTGTCTCAAAACGAAAAATAAAAAGGGCTGGGGTAGCTCAGTAGTAGAGTACCTCTGGTACTCCCCAGGATCGCAAAAAATACATGAAAGAAAAGCCAGACTCCAAGTCTGTTTAACTCTCCCCAGGGTCTGCAGATCCACACAGGGTCCAAAGGCAGGTAGAGTGGATGTGGGGTCCTGGTCTCTGAAGCAGTCCCCAAGCCAGAGTGTCAGAACCAGCTGCAGAAGAGGAGGGTCGGGGGTGTGTCACCAGCTACCACCTGCAAAGCTAAAAGCAACAGCCCAGCCCTCTTAATGCTCAGAGAGGCTCCAGCTCAGCATGGCTCGTGGCTGAGTGGAGCTTGCAGGCTGGCCACTGAATCCTCTCATGTGTCCCATATTCAAGGAACAGGTTGTCGTAGCATTCAGGAAGAGCCAGGGGGTTGGGAGTGAGCTCAATGGTGGACCGCTGGCCTGGCATGAGGCGGCCTGGGTTCCAGCCCCAGCAACATCATGGGAAAAGAAAAGGGGAAAAAAAAGTCTAGGCCCTAAAGAAACAGCCTGGATCTGACTCTGTTGCAACGTCCTGAGCACAAAGCCTGACCTGTAAACCTCACATCCTCACCTTCAGAATTGGGGACCTTGGGCCAGGGATGCAGCTCAGTGGTAGAGCACTTGCCTACCATGAGGCTCTGAATTCAATCCCCAGTCCTGCAAAAAACAAAACGAAAACTGGGGATCTTCCCACCTATAGGATCCTTGAAGAAGACAGTGCCCCTAAAGATTCAAAACTGTATCCGATGACCAAGTGCCAACCATGGAACCACTCCAACTCAGTTTGGATCAGTACTGCTCACCCTAAATACAAACCTTTAGTTTATATAACTCAAGTAAAGCCACATCCAGGCTACAGTGAAAACCTTTAGCAAATGAAAAACCAAAGCCCTCAAATGATATGAGCAATTTTTAAGGAGGAATGGAGACTAGAGACCCTTGGAGTCACCTCCGCTAGACACAGCGTTTGACAAAAATGCGACCCAAACATCAGAAGGACTCATCTGTTGAGATCTGTGAACTTAACCCCAAGTCCCCGCTAATTTACACAGGGGATTGGAGGGGCTCCAGGGGCTCCCGGGCAGCCTAGGCAGCCACACACTGGGATCCAGCTCTAATTAATCTCCAGGGCATGCTTCAAGGGCACGGGCACCTTCTGTACTCAGATCCACTGGCCTCCTGGAAAGCCTACTCAGGCCTCAGAAACACATGGGGGTTCCTAGCTCCAAGGAGGGCACCTTGGAGGAGGTGGGCTAGGGGTGTTGACCAGAGTCAGCGGCCAAGGAACTACCTCGCACTTCACCAGTCCATGTCTATCTCTTGGAGGGTGATGGGAAGATGTTAGAGGTGAAGAAGGATCTCCCTTGATCTGCTTTTCTCTTTGTCCCCACTGGGTCACAAAGTCACAGCTTTTTCTTACTGTGACTTACTGGCCAACCATCAAGATCCCTGTTGTGTTCTCTATCTGCCAGGGGATGCCAATTATCATGTCATGTATAGGAATGCCAACTTAGGCACCTGGGTCACACCTTGTCCACACCTGCAGCCAGCAGTACTGTATCTAAGCACTTCATCGCTGGAAGGTCCCTTCCCTTGGGGAGAATTCTAAGAAATGATGCTCACTGAACAATCTATTGGTTAGCTCCAAATTAATAAAAAGTGTCAGAATTTGGAAATGGACATTTCCTTTTCCCCACATAGAACAGGACTGAGCCCATGGTCCAATGGAGACAGTTCACAGGGAGTGTGGAGGAAGCTAACCTTTGCCCTCCTGCATCCCATAAATGCCTATGCAGTTGGTTCTTAGTTCTTAGGTTTCCAAGGTCAAAGAGGCAGAATCTCACCTTTAAGGAACTCACTGCCCAGTGGGGGACGGAGACAAAGGGGTAACTCTCACTCAATGAGCCAACTGCTGTAAAAGTCAGGAAGGTGCAGAGAAGGGCTGGCTACCTACCACTGAGGCAGGGGAAAGGTCCCTGCAGGCAACACCAGAGAGTGAGGTTAGGGGACTCAGACCTGAGTAGTAAACTGGCAGAGAGGGACCCTCCTTCAAAGATAAGATGCTGCTGGCACGGAGGGTTCTAAGAGGCAGGAAGACCAGCTTTGGGCACATATTTGGGATGGTTCCCATCCTCCAGGGGACAAGGTGGAAAGGCTGGCTGCCTGGCGGGCAGGCAGATGTGGGGAAGACACTTGGAGCCAGGGGCAGCGGTGTAACTGCAGGATTTTCTCTGGTGGTGCCTGGCCACTGGGTGATGGGGAGATTGGTGATGGGTGACTTTAGGCACTACTGGGTCCATCTGGACTAGAACCACCATTCAACCCAGTGAAATGGTAGGTGGACTGAAAAGACTGGGAGGCCCAGTGCCCTCTAAGGGAAGAAAGGACATGTCGCGTAGAGCAGAGGGAAACTTAGGAGCCACCAGTAAATGGGAGCTGGGCTCCAGTCTTAGGGTGGAGATTACAGACTCAGGGAAGTGGAGTCTGAGGACAGCCTCTAGGGAGTGGCTGGGCTCTGCTGCAGATGTCCCCAGTGTGTATCTGTGTGTGTGGCTGGGGGCTGGGCAGGAAGGACTGCTTGCCTGGAGCTGGGTCCCGAAGGTAGGGAAGCTACTTCCTCCAGAGGCACCAGCCAGGGCAGGATTCAAATCCACCCTTCACCCTCCCAGCCAGGACCTACCTCGCGCCAGTCTGTGCCCCAGGGGGTGGAGCAGAGTCTGGTCCCCAACTCCAGGCTCAGGGAGGAGGTAAGGGGGGGCCAAGATGGAGCCGACATTTCTGTCAGGCGCACAGGCTCCCACGGATGCTCTCCTGGCTAAGCCTTCTGGGGCTTCTGGGTTGTTTTTATCAAGACCAGTCTGAGAAAAGAGGTCTTGGAGAAAAGCTCACGCGCTCTCTCTCTCTCTCTCAAAACCAGCGATTCTCCTAGGCAGGCATGTCTGAAACATTTCCAGGGAGCAGGTTTTGGAGTTTGTCTGCCTTGACTTCCTCTGAGCATCTGGGGCATGGGAAATGTCGCTGTCACACAGGGATGAGGGAAGGGGACCCTCCGGCTCCCAGAAGTGTCCACCTGCATCTCCTGTCCCTTCCCCTCGAGAAGCCCCAGCGACCGCAGGGCCCAGATCAGGCCAGTGCCCGCAACCTCCGAATCCTCTCGGCACCCCAGCGCGCTCGGGATCCCGCGGGACTGGCCACCTGGCCGTCCCCCATCCCCCTGGCCATCCTCTTTCCGCTCCGTCCCAAGCCTCCCCAGGGGAAGTCCCTATCTGTCCAGTGTTCTCGGTCCGATTCGGCACTCCGAGCCGGGCGGGGACCACCCCGCGCCCCGACCCGGTGCCCAGAGGCCGAGGGAGGATGGGCGCGCCGGCCGCGAGCACTCACCGGAGCTGCCGTGCCCGCCACCCGGCTCCGCTCCGGGCTCGAGGCAGGCGGCGGTGGTGTGGCCCAGTGGCCTGGCCCGTCCCGGGCGGAGCGCGGCCCCCTCCCTCCTTCCGCCCGGCGCGCGGGGTCCCCCAGCCCCGCCTCCGCCCCGCCCCCGCCGGCCGCAGCAGCCGCTGCCGAGGCAACGGCGCGCCGCCGTCACGTGACCGGCCCACGGTGAACGAGGGCACGTGACCCGCCGAGGTGGGAGGGAGCGGCCCCCTTCGGGAGCTCCGGGGTCTCCGTCCCCACCGGGGCCACCACGGGCAGCTTCGCAAAGACTGCGAGCCGGAGCATCCCTCCCCCTTCGCCGGGTGCAGAGGAACGGTCAGGCCGCCCGTGACCATCGACTGGCCGGCGGCGAGGCGAGCCAGGGGACGGGGCCCCGCCCAGGCCACCTACTCACGAGCTGGACTTTCTCTGGCCTTGGATCATCCAGCAAGGACCGGCAGGGCCATTCTCGCGGGCCCGTGGCGGGTGAGCCTGAGCACAGACCGAGGACGCCTGGGATCACAGCCTCCGAGGATGCCCAGCGTCGGCCCTTGGCCGCGTGGAGGGGTGGGGTGGGGCAAAAGAGGAAGGGCCTGGCCACGCCCGAATTTGCCCAGGGTGTGTGAGGGCACCGCGCAGAGCCGGCACAGAGCAGGTCTGGGTCGCCCAGGTCGCACTGCCCACTCCCAGGCCCAGCGAGACCGCTAACCCGCACGGCAAGCTCGGCCCCAGGAAATGTGCGCGGAAGGCCATCAAGGCAGTTCACAGGCCACAAAAGGGCTGCTGCGCGGCGGGCCCGCCCCTTCCACTCGCTGCTGCAGCGAACCGCTCACCCTTGGGTGAACGCTGCGGTTTTACGACCGAGGTACTCAAACAGGAGCGTTCTTTTCAGGAAGTGCACATGAACAATTCACTGAGAGGCAGGATGGGTTCATATCCACCCGTCAGTGCCAGAGGGCCCCTAAGGGTCCTTCCTTCGTGCCCGGTAGGCTGCTGCGTGCCCTACATAGGATTTTTCCATCTGTCACAACAGCATTCGACCGTGACACATTTATCCAAACGAAAGAAATATTCCACTCCTGTCAACCAGACCAGGTTTTCTGGCAATTGCAATTGCGAGAGTACAGACGTTGCAGATGCCAGGCTAAATCCCTTCACACTTCAAGTCGCACTTCATGGCCCGCTGCCGAGTCCAGGAATGCTACCTTTTTATCCAGGACACTTAAAAACAGACTAAACCAGTTTCCTCCTGCTAGTTACTGACCCAACAGGGGTGTTGGGCTCTAACAATGGCATAAGAAAATCCCAGGGTCTGATTACTGTCCCTGCCCTATAGCTACAGGAAAAGGGGACATCTGAATTTCAGGGAGCAGAGTCCTCAAAAAGCTATCATGCTGTGGCTTTCAAACCTCAACCTCAAGCTCTTGATAAATGAACTTGAAAACAGGAAGAAAACATTTTGTAAAAGTACAGTAGTTGCATCACAGATGAAAATTCCCTCTGCAGGAGCAGCATGAGTTCTGTCTTACTCAGGAAGCCTGAATGTGCTGTCCTTCAGAGCTTCCAGTGCCAGGTAGTGACGCCTACAACCCCAAGCACAATCCAGCATGCCCAGACAGAAGCAGCACTCGGCTGTGATTACCCTGCCTCTCTGGGCCCATTTCCTAACCAAATGAATTGGTGCTGTTCTCCCCCCTAGAAGATGGAGGGAGGTACCATGAAGACACTATGTTGAAAACAGATTTAAGTCACAAAACTTCTAGTCAGAGGTGTCCTCAGGCACACAGGGAAGTTCAGGTGAAGGTTCACAAGTGCCCATGGCCAGAATGTTGGCCAGTTTGTGCAGCTTCCCTAGATGGTTGGTCTCAACTAGTCCCATCTCTCCTAGGGCCTTAGCTAAGCTGCTTTGAAACAGACCGATCTGAGTCCATACGCACTCCCACATTCAGTGGTATCATGGTCCTTGCTTTCCCTTTAGGAAGGGCTCAACAGTTGGTGTGGCCAATGTTTCCAGACCCCTGGCGCCTCATTTCTGTCCCCTTGGCCATTTGCTCCTAACCGCCTAGCCCTTGCCATCAACCACAACAGCTCCTCTATAAAATTTCAAACACTCCACTGTTTTAGACAGCTTTCCATTAATATGAAATACCAGAGACAGGCTGCTTTATAAAGATGACATTTACTTTGGCTCACAGTTCTGGAGATATGAAGCCCAAATGGAGTGGCCCAGGCTCTGGAGAAGACCCCCAGACTATTAAATCACAGTGGGAGTGTGGGTATCTCTGTGTGGTCTCTCTCCCTCTCATAAAGCCACTGGAATTCAATCATGGGGTCCTCAAATCTAATGATAAAACCTAATCTCTTAGGCTGGGGTTAAGGCGCCGTGGTAGCGTGCTTGCCTAGCATGTGTGAGGCACTGGGTTTGATCCTCAGCACCACATAAAAAAGATATTCTATCCACCTACAACTAAAAAATAAATATTAAAAAAAATCTAATCTCTTTCCCAAAGCCCTACCTTTAAACTCAGTTGGATTTCTACCCTCTTAGTACTTTGAGGATTAAGCTCCTGCATGAATGGGAGGACAAACCGTTACACTCACTTTTTTTTTTTAAATATTTTGTTTTAGTTGTAGATGAACACAATATCTTTATTTTATGTGGTGCTGAGGATCGAACCCAGTACCTCACGCATGCGAGGCAAGCGCTCAACCGCTGAGCCATAGCCCCAGCCCCCGGTTACACTCACTTTGACTTTTCTTTCTTACTCCATTCATAGCCCACCACTCCTCTCCCTTGACCTTACTAAGACCCCATTTCTCCCAGGAAGATTCCTTTCCCCTCTGCTCAACCCCTCCAGCCACCTCCCACCTCTCTCACCTTCCTTAACTTCCCCTTTTCTACTGTTCCAAGGACCAGGTGTAACCCGAGCCTCTAAGCCATCCTCTAAGTCGGATCTCTTCCTGCCTGGGACACTTGTCTGCAGTGCACATCCCAGGGACCCTAGACGTCACCATGCCCACAGCTGCGTTTGTCATCTTTCCCTCATATACCCGTCCACCTACTGGGCCACCCGTCCCCAGGGGATATCCCTTCATCCCCCATTGGTGACATGGTCAACCTGGTATCATCCTGGCCACCTCCTCTCCCTGTCCAGTTCCATGAATTCTCCTGCAGGAACGTCTCTGGACCCTCCCACTTGCCTCTGTTCAGGCCACTGGCGGCCCAGCAAGCTGCGTTACTGTCAGTCCCCCACTCGCTCCCTTCCAGCTTCTTCCCTGCACCACAAGGTGAAAGTGCCCTCCTGGAGGCTGGGTCAGAGGCCTGCACAGCACTCCGTACTGTTCTGCTCAGGTCCTGTTCTTGATCCAAGTGCAGAGCTGCTTTAAGGGCAGCCCTGGGTCCTGCTCACTGTCACCACGTCTGGTGCCTAGCAATGACCCTGGAATCGTTTGGGTTTAGCCCTTGGTATTCAATAAACATTTGCTACATTTCCTGGAACGAGAAACAGCCTCTTTGGATTTGTTCCAGGTTAATTTCTAAGACTGCTCTTTATGGAAATACATGCTAATATATGGTAATCGTAGCTCACTTTCATCAAGTATGCCAAAGAGTAAACATAAATTAACTTCCAAAGGGGAAAAGGGGAAACGCCTGTTTCCATGATCACCAAGATCACCAACGAAGCCATCTCTCCGCCACTCTCCGCCTTCTGTGTGGCCTTAGGAGCTGGACTGAGCTGTTATGTCCAAAGGTCAACAGAACATCACTTCTCTAACTCAATCTCACAGTTTTTTCCACAAGATAAATGTTAAAAACAGAAAAATGAATTAAAAGCAGTAATGGTAGCTAAGGTGCTCCAAGCTAGCCTTTCTGGAGCTAAAATATGCTTAAATTGCATATTTTGGGCCTACACTGTAATGAATCAAATCTGTGGGGGGCATCACTCTGGCATCTGGATTTCTTTTTTTTTTTGTACTGGGGATTGAACTCAGGGTACTTGACCACTGAGCCACATCTCCAGCCCTTATTGTGTGCTTTATGTAGAGACAGGATCTCAATGAGTTGCATAGTGCCTCGTCGTTGCTGAGGCTGGCTTTGAACTTATGATCCTCCTGTCTCAGCCTCCCCAGGTGCTGGGATTACAGGCATGTGCCACGCCTGGTTGGCATCTGGATTTTTCTAAGCAGGCTCTTCCACACAGGTGCTGCTCGCTTGTGACAATTCCTTTTAACAAACCACAGGTGTCCAAATGTTCTTCCTGCCGTATTTGCAGTTTGTTGGGTTTGAAGAACCTTCCTGCTTCCAGTGTCCGGCTTTGCTCAGTCATTTAAAGGACATTCACTGAGCATCTCAGCTCAGTCCCAAGCACTGTGCTGGCACTAGGGTTGCAGCAAAAAACAGGATGAGCCAAGGGCCTTGACCTTATGGAGCTGAAGGTGTGACAGGGCAGATAAGAAAGGAGTGACAGGTGCTGTGCTGGTGGTGCAAAAGGCCTCTCCAAGTGACCTCTGAGCTGAGGCCCCACTAAGAGGCGGCAGCAAGGCAAGTGCAGGGCACTCAAGTTTGGTGGGAGGCTCAGAGCGGGGGCCATGGCAAGGGATGAGGGAGGAGAGGCAGGGCCAGACGGCAGAGCCTGCAGTTCCTGTTCATTCCAAATGAGGGATGAAACACAGGAGGGTGAGATCTGGTGTTTTTAAAGGGGCTCTGGGATTGGGGGTGGCAAATAAGCAGAGGCGGCCCAACGATGCTGGTGGTGCGGAGCGTGCAGAGCGAGGCAGAGACCAGGAGAGTCAGCAGGTCCAGAACCTTCTGATGGGTGACCCTGAACCTCAGAGGAGGGGCTCAAGTAGAGGTATGGGTGGTGGCACAGCTTATCAGTGGGAAGATGGGGGAGCAGGCTGAAATTCACGTTCCTCTTAGACCAGGCTTAAGGCTCCCACGGGACGTGAAGGGGAGCCCTTGGGCAGGCGGTGGGACGCAAGTATGGAGCTGAGGGGAGGAAGCCCACACACTCAGGCTCCAGGAAGGATGTTGTCTACAGCTAGACAAGACCCTGGACGGCACAGGGGAGCACACTGGTCACCCCAGCACTGCAGGGTATGAGCTGAGAAGCACATGAAGGCAGAAAGCCTGCCAGCAGGCCCGCCGGGAATGCCGGGGTGAGCCTGAGCTGACACAGGCCAAGGGGCAGACGTGGTGAGGACCACCAGTGAGACCACGGAGTGGATGAGGTTAGCAGAGGAAACAGGCCTCGGGCCGGGCTGAGGGGGAGGAGATGGAGCCCGGCTGTGTGCAGAGATTCAAGAGGCAGGTGAGCAGGCGCCCGGATGCTGTGGGTGACCTGAATGCGTCCTCTTTCTTCCTGCTCTGACAGCATGAGGGGTAGGGAGCAGCGGAGGTCTGGGCGGAGGGGCAATCTGAGGGCAAGCAGCCAGGGCTGGCTGCGGCTGGCATGTGTGTCCTGCATCCACACAGCACCGCGGCAAGGGGCTAATTAGGAAACTGCCCCCGTCACTCCAGGTGGCTTATACAGGCCCGCTGCCCACAGACACATGTGACACTGCTGCTATTGTCACTTGCGGCAGCTGTGCTCTGCAGGCACTATGAACCCCTGCTCCTCAGGAAAATCGGAGGCAGGCTCCTGCCTACAACCCCAGCAACTTGCAAGGCTGAGGCAGGAGGCCACTGATCAATTTAGCAAGACCCTGTCTCAAAATAAAAAAAGGGGTGAGGATCTAGCTTAGTGGTAAAGCACCCCTGTTCAATCCTCAGTACCGCCCCAAAAGCCACCAAACCAACCAGCCAGTCCCCAACATGAGAAATACAGGCTTCCAAATGTACAGCCAGGGTATGTGTTAATTTATTAGGGCTGACTCTTCATTTCAGCTTCCTGGGAAAGAAAAAATCCTGGGACAGAAGTTATCAGCGACGTGCCATGGCTCAGAGTGGGGCCAGGAAACCGTGCAAGATAGCACAACCTTCTGTTTCCCTTCACTCAAAACCACTTTTTCCTTAATGCTATCGAAGTCCATAAAAGGCACACCACATATAGAGGAGTTGGAAATGATCCAAAAATGGAGTGAAGATTCTAAAAACGACTGTCTCTGTTGCCCCAACTGGCCTGAAGGCACCCAGGTCAAACACTGCCCAAGGTTACCTCCGGAGGACACCGAGGTCAAAACTGTCCTTAGTCACTCCTGTGCTCCCTGGCTCCAGCACAGTGCCCCGCACCCTGCATTGCCTGTTCCCAGGGCGTGTGCACACAGGGGCTTGGGCTGCATTCACTGAAGACACAGAGAAGTGCTGGCCTCCTCTCTGCCTCTGGCTCCTAAGTGACCTGGAGGAAAGTTCCAACCAGCTGTCCGGGTACTTCAGTCCCTCTTCTGTTAGATGTCCTGTGGCATCAAAATGGAAATGCAGCTTTGGCCCCTAGTGCAGCTCAGCTCAGACCCCATCACCCAGCCTGGATTCTCTCCTGCTTATCCTCTGGTCTCCACTGTGTTCCCAACAGCTCTTTCTTCACAGCAAGCCCTGTTGCTGTGGCCCGACCCCTGGTGAAGTCCCACCCATACCTTCTTTGGTTCTGGGGGCTCTTCTGCAGCTTGGTCTGATCTACAGCAGAGGAACAGGTCAGGAACCAGCAACCGGGAGGGCAGCAGAGCAAGGCTGCATCCAGGCAGGGAGTCAGGGAGCAGATCAGCATAGCAGGACCTGTTGGCTCCCAGGCCCCATTCCAATGTCACTTCACAGCCTCTCTACAGCTCCAGCAGTTAATGTTCCATGTATCTGAACAGCACCTAGAGGTTTTCTGGGTTTTTTTGGTTTTGTTTTACTAAATAAATATTCCCTTCACAGAAACCAGCCCCAAGCTCATTGCTATTCAAATCCCAGAGAACAGGAGCCAGCAGCAGGCAGTGAGGCCTTTCCCTACAGCAAGAGCGTGGAAGGAATGCGAGGCAGTGCCCTCCAGGGGACGGTCCCTTGTCCACTGGGCTGAGTCCTGCCAACAGTACTGCGAGCAGCTGGGGGCTCCCACGTGATCTGTATGCAGTGAGTCCCGGGCAGCTGAGCCAAACAGCCTCTTTTTCCTTCTGGTCACATTGAGGATTTGGGGCCTTGGTCACAGAACAAGCCAGGCTCCCAAAGGCTGCTGTGCAAGCACCTCATCGCCCCATGATGAAACTGGGTTCGTCTTCTTCCTCCTCCGTTCCAGATGCCTCGTCAGAGCTACTGGACTGCTGCTCCTGGGACTGACTGGGTCCTGTAACCACATGACATTCAGATTACAGATGCACAGATCCATCTGGAGGGTCAGGAGTGGTTTTTTTTTTTTGGGGGGGGGAGGTTACCAGGGATTGAACTCAGTGGCACTCGACCACTGAGCCACATCCCCAGCCCTATTTTGTGTTTTATGTAGAGACAGGGTCTCACTGAGTTGCTTAGCGCCTCACCGTTTCTGAGGCTGGCTTTGAACTCACAATTCTCCTGTGTTAGCCTCCCAAAGTGCTGGGATTATAGGTGTGCACCACTGTGCCCGGCTAGGAGTGTTTTTTTTTAAATTTAAAAAAATTTTTTTTTGTTGTAGATGGACGCAATATCTTTATTTATTTTTATGTGGTGCTGAGGATCGAACCCAGTGCCTCATGCATGCAAGGCAAGCATTCTATCACTGAGCCCCAGCCCTAGGAATGTTTTTTAAGGAGGGGAGCAAAGGGGACATCAGGAACTCCTCGATCCTGGACAGCCTAGCTGCACACCCACCAGTGCCCCATACTGAAGCAAGGGTCACTACATAAAAGTGACCTGCCACCACTCTCATGAGGGCGTGGCATCCTCATCAAAAGGTTCAGCAGCACACAAGAGAACCCAATACCCCACAAACCAGGCCTATACTTTTGTATAGCTCTCACCACCTCCAGTAGGACAACGACTCCATGGGCCTTGAACATTCAACACTGGACTCACAACATTCCTGCCGAGGGCTCAAGATCTACTGTAGTCAGCAAAAGGACTTTTAAAACTGTACAACAGAAGGCTCTGCCCACAACAAATATGCCAGAGGCCCTCCCCCGACGCCCCATGGGTGATTCTTTTTTTTTTTTTTGTACCAGGGATTGAATTCAGGGGTACTCGGCCACTGAGCCACATCCCCAGCCCTATTTTGTGTTTTATGTAGAGACAGGGTCTCACTGAGTTGCTTAGCGCCTCGCTGTTGCTGAGGCTGGTTTTGAAATTGCAGTTCTCCTGTCTCACCTCCCAAAGTGCTGGCAGTACAGGCGTGAGCCACCGCGCCTGGCTCCAGCCCTTTTAAAATTTAATTTTGAGAAAGGGTCTTGCTTAGTTGCCTAGGCTGTCCTTGAACTTGGGATCCTCTTGCTTCAGCCTCCCAAGTTGCCTCAGACCTTGTTTTCTCATACCATTCCTGCAACAAAAGGAGCCAGGACTTCTTGGATAAAGGGCTGATTCTAGGTGAGGCAGTCATGCTCGAGGAAAGTGTGAACTGCTGGGTTTGCCAGAAAGTAGGGAAGAGCCAGAGAGGAAAAGGGGGCAAGAGCCCACGATGATGGGATCTGTCAAATGGACAGAGGCCAAATGAAAGTGCTCCCAATGGCCAAAGCTGGAACAATTTGTGAACAAGTTAAATAACATAGTGTTGGACTATAACCCAAAGTACAAATCAACATCCAGAAGTCCATCCTGATGTAAATGGAGAATGACCCCCGTGCAGATACTGCCTGCAGAGGCTCTGCCATCATGGAAGAGGGCAGAGCTGGGCCCTCCCCCGCTTCAGCGTGGGCTGCACAGGGCAACTTCCTTTTATTATGAGTAGATAGGAGTGGAGAAACCCGGCACGACACTGTCGCAGAGGCACCTGACCTCTGCTCCTCGACCCGACCACAGTGTTTTCCACAATCATGAGGAAAACACTAATAAATCCTGACCGAAATGAAGCCCTGACCCAAATGAAGTCTGAGAAACTGTCACAGGCAATGGAGCCTAAGGACATATGATGATTAGACGTGGTGTGGTGTCCAGGCTGGATTCTGGAACAGGAAGAGGCCTTTAGGTTAAAAAAGAAGGAAATCAGAATAAGGCCTAGGCACCTTATTGGCTACTACATGCACAACGCTGGTTCATACGCTGTGACAAGTGTACCCTATTAATGAGTTGTTAAAACAATGGAGGGAACTGGGTGCATGAGAACCCTGCATTATCTCTGCAACTTTCCTAAATATTCGAATGATTCTGAAAGAAAAATCTTTAACTGAGAAAAAGTAGGACCTGGTAGAGCACTTGCCTAGCACGTATGAGGCACTGGGTTCAATTCGCAGCACCACATAACAATAAATAAAATAAAGGTATTGTGTCCATCTACAACTAAAAAATATCAAAAAAATAAAAAAAGAAGAAGAAGAAGAAGAAGAAAAAGAAAAAGCAGAACTTGTGATTAGAGCTGACTGGACAAGCAGGTTATGTGATTTAGTGAGTCCTATATACTTTAGTGACCGAGTATATGCCAAGCCCCATGGATGTGGGGCCAGGAGGAGGCCAAGGCTACACCTGCAGGAGGGTGCACAGAGGAAGGCGAAGATGAGCATTAGTTCTCCAGACACATGGCAAGTTAGGGGGTGTGAAAAGGAAAAAAGCCCAGGGGCCTGACCGTATGCAGCGAGGCTGAGGGACAGAGGAGCAGGCGCAGCAGGGCAGAGGCCTGCGAAACGCAGCTGCCAGAGCAAAGCGGTGGAGAGGTAGGAGGCCCAACAGCGAGGACCAGGGAGTCCAGGATTGCTGAGTTTCAAACTGGGTCACCTCATGGGCAAGTATGGACACCTGTGATCAAATCCTGGCCCACTGCCTACCCTCACTGTAGCTCTGCAGGTGCCACCATTACCACTAGGTGCCTGCAAAATTCAGGTCACCACTAAATACCTCACAGGGCTGTGAGGACTATGCCCATTAACATGTGCAAGGTACTTAGAACCATGAATACATAATAAATATTCAATAAACAGTCCATAAGCAGAACGAGCGACAACCCAATCTGTGTTTTCTAAGACAGCTCTGGAGCTGTGCACAGGTGGGGCCGTGGGGAGAAAGGAGACAGATGAGCACGGACATTCCCACGTACACACACCGCGCGTTTTCTGCAGTACTGGGAATCAAGCCTAGGGCCTGAGGCCTCCTAGGCAAGCACTCTACTACCGAGCTACACCCCCAACCCTCTGCCTATATTTTAAAAATAATTTTAATAAGTCCCCAATGAGAACTTGGTTTCCTCTCCTATACATGGCTCTTGTCCACAGAGAGGAAAAATAGCTTCTAAAAGCCAGTACCAGCAACGAGAGGGAGAAAGTACTCATCACTGCACATGGTTCATGGCCATAAAAACTGGCACTATTCCTCTGGAAAGGAGATGGCAATATATTTCAAGAGCCATGAGTTCTTTCTATGCTTTGAGCTAGTAATCACCACTGCTGGAATTTATGTTAATTTATGCCTCCCAAAAGAAGCAAGCAAGACAGGCACAAGCTCTTGACTGTAGGTGTCTTCTACAGAAAAAAAAAAAAAAACAAATCAATCTAACATCTAATAAAAGGAGAAGGGTTGGGTATACTACAGCACGTCAACTATTGGACATTATCAGTCACTGAAAAAATTATGAAGGAATAGAAATACAGTATTAAATAAAATAAGCAAATGAAAAACTTCCTACACTGAATGCAATTACATGCAAATGTGCATATGGAGAGACTAAAACAGGCCGAGGCCAGGTGTGGTGTGCAGGTCAGCAGTCCTAGCACAGGATTTCCTTCCATTCTTGTTTTTTTTTTTTGGTACCAGGGATTGAACTCAGAGGCACTTGACCACTGAGCCACATCCTCAGCCCTATTTTGTGTTTTATTTAGAGACAGGGTCTCACTGAGTTGCTTAGCACCTCGCCATTACTGAGGCTGGCTTTGAACTTGCGATCCTCCTGTCTCAGCCTCCCAAAGTGCTAGGATTATAGGTGTGCGCCACCACATCCGGCAATTTCCTTCCATTATTCTTATAATACCATACAAATATCTCAAAATCTAGGAACCTGAGATTTTATTCACAGAATATAGGCACCATGGTAAAATACCAACTGGTATAACTGAAATGGATTGTGTATGTGTGCGCGCGCGCGTGCGTGCACCCACATGCTTGTGCTGAGGCTCAATCTCAGGGCCTCCTGCATGCTAGGCAAGCACTGTACAGCTGACCTATATACCCCAAGCCCTAATAATGTCTAAAAAACAGACTAGAAAAAAAAATTCCTTTGTGCTATGAAATTATAAGGTTATAGGAAAATATTGCCAAGGCACAAAATTAAAACAATTATTTATATTCATAAGGTTTACATATGAAAATGAAATTAAAGAAACAATATTTTTTAAAAATACGTTTTTAGTTGTAGATGGACACAATGTCTTTATTTTATTGCTTTGTATGTGGTGCTGAGGATCGAACCCAGGGCCCCACGCACCTGAGGCAAGCGCTCTATCACTGAGCTACAATCCCAGCCCAAGAAACAGTATTAAAATGTTAAAGTAGCTCGGTGCAGTGGAGCACACCTGTAATTCTAGCTGTAAGGCCCTGGGTTCAATCCCCAGTACTGCAACTGGGGGGAAAAAAAGGTAATTTAAAGCTACATCCCCAGTCCTTTTTGAGACAGTGTCTTGCTAAGTTGTCCAGATTGGTCTTGAACTTGCAATTCTTCTTCCTTAGCTTCCCAAGCTGCTGAGGTTATAAGCTTGCACCACCATGCCTGATGTAAAGTTGCTATTTTTAATAAAGACTACAGAGAATTTATTTTTTACTTTGTTCTATTCTGCATGTTCTAATAATTTCTAAAATGTCATACAGTACTTTTATCCTCAAACACAAAAGGAGGGCTGGGGTTGTAGCTTAGTGGTAGAGTACATGCTTAGCAAGTATGAAGCCCTGGGTTCAAAACCTAGTGTGCTCCGCACCCTCCAGAAAAAAAAAAAGACACACACACAGACAATGGATATAGGTAGATTCCCAACAAAGCACCTTGCCTCTGAATTAAACAGTTTAATCCAAAACACACACCAAATGCCTTCTGAATATACTGAGTGTCTCTAAATCGGTATTTCTCAGTTGGAGAGAATTCTGTTCCCTCCCCTACTAGGGGACTTTGGCAATGCCTTAGCCATCTTTGCCAGTGACTAGAAGGAAGGTGGGTACTTCTGGCCTACTGGCATCCAGTGGTCAATGCTAGGATGCTGTCAAACACCCTGTCACGGGGCTGTGGCTGTAGCTCAATGGTAGAGCAACTGCCTAGCATGTGGGAGGCACTGGGTTCAATCCTCAGCACCACATAAAAATAAATTAATTAAAGGTATTGTGTCCATCTACGACTAAAAATTTAAACAAAACAAAACAAAACACAAAAACCATCCTGTCATGAACAGGACACAGCCCCTCCCAACGAAGAGTAATCTGGACCAAAACACCCAGGGTGCTAGGCTGAGAAACTGCTGAGTGCGCCTAACCGAATCCCCTTAAGGCTACCCTGGAATTCTTGAGCAGGCAGGCCTATGTTAGGATAAGGAATGCTGGTGTCACAATGCACCACTCTGGGAGTTCAAGGCTTCAGAATAATCCAAACTGGCTTAATGTCATCCAGTGGTGTCATTTAGACATGTGTTCTGCACAACAGGGGGTCTTCACTGAGTTACTGGACCAGCACCGAAAACAAGCAGGGAGATTTCCTCTCCAACAGGACAGAACTCCTCGTCGCTGACCATTACTGCTTTTCAGAGGAGCCAGAAAAGCATGAGTAGAGGAGCTCCCTCCAAGTCCACCCAGAACCCAGAGGGGCCTCAATACCACTGTGGCACCACTGGGGATTACCCCGCTAATTTCTATCCATTTCGACTTGACAAAATACAGAAAGAAACTGAAAAGGCGATGTAAAGGGCTTACTAACCATTTTGTGATAGCTCCCCCACCACACTGCTCATTTGGTACAACGCATGTACAACCATGTTGTACTAACCGTCTTTTGCTATGTACGGGTGCTCACAAGGAAGTATAAAGGTAGGGCCATGTTCCATACCAATGGCTTTCGCCTCTGTTTGACCGCAGCCCAGAGCCCACACAGAAACTGCAAGAATTCAGAAAATAACATTTCCTCAGAGTGACATTTTCCAGCCTGTTCATCCACAGTTTATAAAAGGCTGCTGCAGCCTCTGACCTGATCTCATGCCCCGGTGATGAGAACAGGTTTACACGCCTAAGTCTGAAAACAGGTAACACCTCATGTGACTCTACGATGGGACATGAGCATAACCTCTCTTTATTCAGGGGGCGATGCTGGGGATGGAACCCAGAGGTCCTCTACCACTGAGCCACATCCCCAGCCTCTTTTTATTTTTTATTTTAAGACAGGGTCTCACTGAGTTGCCCAAGCTGGCCTCAAACTTGTGTTGATCCCCTTGCCCCAACCTCCCCAGCAGCTGGGGTTACAGGCCTGTGCCACCACGCCTGGAGCAAACGTCCTTCTGATGAAGCCCTGAGGTGCAGGGCAGGGGAGACCCATGGCTGTTTTAAACAAGTTGGAGGCTCTACCCAAAAGTTATATGATCCTGAACATTCTTCACAGTCTTGGACCAAATTAAAGAACAGTGACTGAAAACCCCACGGCTGCATGCGCCCGAGGCTAAAAGCATCAGGAAAGGGGCTTGAAGAAACCATGTTCTTTCCTGGAGATGGCGCCAAAGGCACAGGCAGCAAAACAAGAGAGAGACAAACTAGACTTTGTGAACACTCACGAATTTTGTGCATCACAAGTCAGTATTAACAGAGTTAAAGGACAAGCCACAGAATGGGAGAAAATATTTGCAAATAAATATATGTGATAAGGATTAATATCCAGAAAATAGAGAATTCTTAAAATGCAACAATAAACCAATTCAAAAATGGGCAAAGCACGTGAATAGATATTCCTCCAAAGAATATACACCATTGGCCAATAAGCACATGAAAAGATGCTCGTGTCACTCACCATCAGGGAAATGCAAATCGGAAGCGTGGTGCGATGCCCCCTCACACAGTAGAGAGCTCCACTAAAAGCAAAACAAAGCGACACAAGTGATGGCGAGGAAGCGGGTGCCCTGCACTTCACTGTCGTAGAAATGTGAAGTGGTCCAGCGACCATGGAAGACACCAGAGGTCCTTCAAAAGTCACACACAGAATTACTACCTGACCCGGCAATGCCACTTCTGGGTCTACAACTAAACTAAAAGCAGGGCCTCAGAGACGCTTGTTCTCCTGTCCAGATCAGCACTCTTCACTACAGCCGAGTGGGAGCGGCCAGTGTCCCAGATGAATAAAGGAAAAGCAAAATGCAGTCTAAACAATCAACGGGGTATTATTACTCAGCCTTACAAAGGAGGGGAGCTCTGGCATCTCACGACATGGACGGACCTCAAGGACATGACGCTAAGTGAAACAAACCAGTCACAAAAGATAAGCACTGTATGAATCCACTCAGAATAGAGTCTCCTCAGAGCGGTCAAGCTCCCAGAGACTGTGGAGCGCTGGGTGCCAGGGGCTGGGGTGGGGAGGAAGGGGAGCTGTTCAGTGGGTTCAGAGTTTCAGTTGGGAAGACGGAAGAGTTCTGAGGACGGCAGGGGCAATGGCAGCACAACACTAGTGCTGGACTAAAGCTGCTGAAGGGGACAACTGAAACAGTGGGAAGATTAATTTTATATCATGTATACTATAATTAAAAACGGGGAGGGCTGGGGTGTGGCTCAGTGGTACTCATTTCCCTCCTCTCAGACCCTTGCCCAGCATGCACAAGACCCTGGGTTTGGTCCCCAGGTGGAGAGAAATCCCAGCTATGTCCCCTTCAATTCCAAAACCAATTACTAAAAAGTAATAGGCAATTCCAAAGTGCCAATCCAGGTTAAGTACCAAGTCACAGTGAAATGCCCTGCTTCTGATTCGAAAGGGTTCTTGTAGAGGTACTGGGGAAGCAAATCCCCCAAACAGTCTATCTTTATGACAGCAAGGTGTCTGACCAGTCATCAAATTGCAGAATTTTTATTTATTTTTGTGGTGCCAGAGGCATCCCAGGCAAGCGCCTACCACTGGGCTACAGCCCCAGAATTTTAGATCTAGAAAAAGTTTATCATTTTACAAGCTAAAAAACAGAAAGAAACTAAACTCATTCAAATAGAAGCCAGATGTCTGAGCGGGGAATGGGGAGCGCTGACCCTAGAACCCAGGTCTACTATGCTCACTTGATGACCCCAAATTATCTTCCCAGTCTCAGAAGACACCCTTGTGGGTGAGACGGAAGGAAATGGGGAGGCTGGCTAAGTCAGCTGGAGAACAGCTCCGCTCCAAGTTTCAGTGAACGTGTCAGCGAGCTGGACAGCTCTAGGAGAAGCTCAAGCCCGGACCCTGGCTCAGTCTGGCTTAACACTCTTTACTAATTACACAGAAGGTATGTTACCAGACCCATCCACACCACCACCAAAAGACATGGCAATATGCCAGAATCCAGCATGAGACTTCTAAAGGATTCTGGAAGCCTTAATTGATAGAAGCAGTAATACCACGTTGAGATGCAAAAGAGCTAAATGCTGAGTCCCATGTTTGGATTAAAGAACCAATCAAGCCGGGCGCGGTGGCTCAAGCCTGTAATCCCAGCACTTAGGGAGGCTGAGACAGGAGATTCGCGAGTTCAAAGCCAGCCTCAGCAAGGACGAGGTGCTAAGCAACTCAGTGAGACCCTGTCTCTACATAAAACACAAAATAGGGCTGGGGATGTGGCTCAGTGGTCGAGTGCCCCTGAGTTCAACCCCCAGTACCAAAAAAAAAAAAAAAACCAATCAGAGGTTCTAGGTGGGATGGAGAAAGCACATTCAGTTCCATCTCTCCCACTGCAATGGCTATGGAGGCTGGACAGTATACAGACTCTGAAAAATAAGCAAATTAGGGAAGAACACCAGCACACAAACCGCCACTGCAAGCAGTGAATTTCCTGCTGTTGTTTTTCTCCCGTCCAGTAGCCCCCCGCCTGGACTCACGGTGACCCAGAACCCAAAAGTAGAGATAGGGCACAGACTAAGCTCCAGGAGAATCCTGCTGCTCTGGCTGAGGTAAGCAAGGAACTCCTGGCACTCGGGGTGGGCATACCATTTCCCTCCTCTCAGACCTTAGTTCCCAGGCAATCCTGCAGGGGCCAGAGTGGCAGAAGTGGCAGAAGGGGTTTGCAGGCACCCAAAGCTTTGCAAAAGGAGAGATTTCTTCTAATCAGAGCAGCTGTGGGCTCCAAAGAGTCGGGCATGTCCTCTTGCTTTTCTTCTTTGTCTCCTCTACTGATGGTCAGGTCAATTGCTCTGAGAATTGGACTCAAAGACTTAAACCCAAAATGGCCACTGGGTGGCACACACAAGACACATCTGGAGAGCACAGCAAACTCCAAAAGCTGATCTGTCCAAGGAACCACAACCCCACAGAGGGCCGAAAAGAGCCCGTGTTCTAGACACAACCAGATCGACCGCCTGCTAGAATAAATATCAACGAGACCCAGAAGCCTCATTGTACAATATTCAAAACATCCAAGATATTAGAGAAAAATACTCAACTTACAAAGAATCAGTGAATTCTCAACTTGCGTGGGAAAAGATAATCAACAAACGCCAGCGCTGGGACAGCCCAGGCGCCAGAGTTATCAGACTCCCTAAATAAAGCATCTGCTTAAAACACAGGAAGAAAGGCCAAGGAAACTCACAACCAGCAACCTACTCTAAGTGAGCGAATGAAGGAAGACCTTCACAGGGAAATGGAGCAGAGGGAAGCCTGGGACATCAGGGACCAAGGAAGAACAGCACAGTCAGCATCTGGTTAGTATCTCTTGAGGTCTTTAAAACATTGTTTGAAAGTAAAAATAACATCACCTGATGAAATTTCAATGTCTATAGATGTAACTAAGGGTAAAAGAACAAGTGATGGAAAGCTTCAACATTTCACCTCCATGGTGAAATACTGATTCTAAGCAGAAAGCGACAGTAGTATGTACTCAGCATTCCCTAGAGTCATAACAGCTGTAAAAAGAGATAGAACTAAAAATACAACAGGGCTGGGGGTGCAGCTGAGGCGTAGAGTGCTTGCCTATCAAGGCCTGGATTCCATCCTTAGCAACATACGCACACAGAGGAATGATGCTTCAAAAGTAATGGAACAGGTAGGTTAAAATTTAAGGGGATGGGGGCTGAGGTTGTGGCTCAGTAGTAGAGTGCTCGCCTCGCATGTGTGATGCACTGGGTTCGATCCTCAGCACCACATAAAAATAAATAAAGATATTGTGTCCATTTACAACTAAAAAATTAAAAAAAAAATTTAAGGGTATGATGGGCTGGGGCTGTAGCTCAGTGGTAGAGCACTTGCCTAGCACTTGTGAGGCACTGGGTTCAATCCTTAGCACCACATAAAAATAAACAAAATAAAAAGGCATCTTGTCTATCTACAGCAACAATAACAACAAAAAAAATTTAAGGAGATGACAGCACTTCCAGAATCACACACTAAAGACCTCCAAAAATCTGCTCCTCCAGAAAAGCAACAAGAATACTGGCAAAGGGGCTGGGGCTGTGGCTCAGTGGTAGAGCGCTTGCCTAGCATGCGTGAGGCACCGGGTTCGATCCTCAGCACCACATACCAATAATAAATGAATAAAATAAAGATCCATCAACAACTAAAAAAAAAAAAAAAAAGAATACTGGCAAAGATTATTTAAAAAATCAGCTTTTTGCTTGGTGAGTGGTGCACGTCTGTAACCCCAGCTCTCAGGAGGCTGAGACAGGAGGAGTTTAAGTTTGGACCGAGCCTGGGAAACTCAGACCCTGTCTCAAAGTAAAAATAAACATAAAAAGGGTTGGGATGTAGCTCCGTGGTAGAGTATCCCAGGGTTCAATTCTCAGTATTTATCAATCAATCAACAAATAAACCAACCAGATTGGGAGCTTCTCAAAGTTCCAACCCCACAGTCCTGTCCCTATCTGACCTGTCTAGCAGCTCCCAGGAAACTACTCACAAGGCTTGTCTTAAGCTCTCCTGACTCAGAGTTCACTCAGTGTGAACAGTTTCTTCCCTTGGGTGTTTGTCAAAAACAATCAGTGGCAACCATTTAACAATGAAACTCCCTGAGGCAGTAATAACAGCTGAAGCAAAGAAGAAATGACCAGAAAGCTTAAGAGGAAAAGCTGGGACACTTGAAGGCCACACACATGTGCAAGGCTGTGTACATAACCTAGAAAGACCTACAAAGGCCCTAATCTCTCACCTCTGCTATTCTTGGGGCTATGTGCAAGCAGGAAATGCAGGCTAAGGCAAACTGCAAGGCCTGCCAGGACGCGGAAGCCATGCTCCAACACACACTGAGGGCCCTCAGCACAGGCTGGGAGACTTACTGGTTCAAGGCATTTATTCGAGAAATCTCTACTCTTCAGCTGAGCACTAAGTTAACCAGGCAGAAACTTCAGTGATTGTATACAACAAAGAACACAAGCTTTACAGAATTAGTTCAAGAAAGTCACTAAACACGAAAATCAACAATGACAATAAGCAGCAAAAATAGCACAACCCGGAGGGAGGGCAAATTAACCTGCGTCAAGGAGATCTGTTTCCCAACGCAGGGGTCCAAGCTACAACACCCACCAACAGAACTAAGACTAGCTGTTACGCCCAATCCTTCTGCTTGGAGGGCAGAGAAAATATCAGCTGGTTTATTTGAGAGATTGTCTGACAAAGCAGTCACAGCAGTTTGCAACCATCTGTTGTGTGTCACAGAGTACATTTACAACTCATAAGGAACTCAGTCCTAAAAGGGGCCAATAGTATTTCAACCTGTCAAGGAAAGTCCAACTTTCCCCTAGGCTAAAACCCACAATTGTTTATGCAGGAACCCAGTCAATCAGGGAACAGATACCAGTTCAGAGGTAGGGCAGACAGTTGCCCTTTTTTGTCTCCAGCATCCTTGGCCCTTTCTAGCTGAGGCCCATCTCTCCTTCTCTCTTAGCCTATGGCTCCCAGGGTGGCACCTTGGCCTTTGTGATGGGTTCACAGGTGAGCAGGATTGGCAGCACAGTGGATGCTGCCCCAGTACCCACCCCCATTCCTCCTTATTAAGAGAATGTCAATTTGGTCAAGGGTAATAAAGTACCCAGCTCCCAGTGATGATCATGAATAGTCTCAATTATTCATAACAATACCATTTTCTATTCACCTAGCACAAGGGCAGCTAGGGATGGCAAAGTGACCTAGTAAATAAAGAAGGTGACATCTGTAGGGCACTTCTGAGGACACCCTCCTTCCCCTTTTTTTGGCAGTACCAGGGACTGAATCCAGGGTCTTTCCATGCCATGCAAGCACTCTACCACTGAGCTACTTCTCCAGGCCCTTCTGGGGGACCTTTTGCTCTACAGTTTAAAAAAAAGACAGGTATCATCTCTCTCTCCCTTCTGCTTTGAACACAGATATGATGGCAGGAACCATGCAGCCATCTCACACACTGAGGATAAAGGCCAAGAGAATTGCAAGGATGTTGAACCCACCAGACTGACATCTACCATCAGATTTCTTATCATGTAAAAGAAACAAACTACTCTTTGTTAAAGCACTATTACTTGAATTTTCTTCTTGTAGCCAAAGCATTCTTGACTGACTGGACAAATAACTCAATTGGAGCCAAAGAGACAAGATCTCTGCTAGGAACACTAGGACAGTCCCTCAACCTTTCCTCCTGGACGTGCACCTGGAAAGCAGCTGCAGGCATCTCACACCACAAGGCGCAAGCCTGTATGAGGCCAGGAGGCCAAGACCAACAGGAAACAACACTGGTCAGTAATGCCACCAAGCTCTTGCGCCAGCCCTACCTGAAGGGAAGTCTGTCCTGGGCTAAACGTGAGCCAGTACCTTTCTTTTCTGCTTAAGCCAGTTTGGTTTTCCGACACTTGTAATTAAATGAGTCCTAAAAAATAAGCTGCCACTCCCTCAGTGGAGCGAGGACAACCCACTACACTTTTCTGCTTCTGGGCAGCTCAACCTGGGATCAACACCAAGAGAGGCTACAACCAAGGAAAGGGGCATCACTCACCTTCTTTTTGTTTCTTCTGCTCAAGTTTCATCTTCTTTGCCAATAATTTCTTCTCTTTTAACTTCTGGCTACAAATGAAAAATACATGTTGATTCCTTAACTTTCTCACTATATATTTTACAAAATAAACACTTATTTATAGCTCTTTAAAAACCTTATAGTTGGGGCTGGGGTTGTGGCGCAGTGGTAGTGTGCTCGCCTAGCATGCGTGAGGCACTGGGTTCGATCCTCAGCACCACATAAAAATAAAATAAAGATCTTCTGTCCGCCTACAACTAAAAAATAAATATTTAAAAACAAAACAAAAAAACCTTATAGTTGGAAGCTGGGCGCAGTGCTACATGCCTGTAATTGCAGTGACTTGGGGGGCTGAGACAGGAGGACCGAGAGTTCAAGGCCACCCTCAGCAAGTTAGCAAGGCCCTAACCAACGTAGCAAGACCCTGTCTCAAGTAAAATATAAAAAGGGCTGGGGATGTGGCTCAGTGGTTAAGCACCCCTGGGTTCAAGTCTCAGTACCAAAAAAATTTTAAAACAAAACAAAACAAAACAAAACAAAACATGGGGCTGAAGTTGCAGCTCAGTGGCAGAGCATTTGCCTCACACATGTGAGGCACTGGGCTCAATCCTCAGCACCACATACATAAATAAAGGAATTGTGTTCATCTACAACTAAGAAAATATTTAAACCAAACCAAACAAAAAACTTGTAGTTGGGCACAGCGGCACACACCTGTAGTCCCCGTCAGACTCCATCTCAAACACAAAACAAAACAAAAACTATAACACAAATACTTTAATAACAAAATAAAAGCAATACTCAGCCAGGCGCAATGACACACACCAATAATCCTAGTGACTCAGGGAGCTGAGGAAGGAGGATACCAAGTTCAAGACCAGCCTAAGCAACTTAGCAAAGTCCTAAGCAACTTAGTGAGTCCCTATCTCTAAAAAAAAAAAATAAAAAGGGCTGGGGTTGTGGCTCAGTGGTTAAGTGCCCCTGGGTTTAATTCCAGATACCAACAAATAAGTAAAAAATAAAAAAATAAATAAATAGAAATAAACCGGGTGCAGTGGCGCATGCCTGTAATCCCAGCACTTTGGGAGGCTGAAGCAGGAGAATCGCGAGTTCAAAGCCAGCCTCAGCAACAAGGAGGTACTAAGCAATTCAGTGAGACCCTGTCTCTAAATAAAACACAAAATAGGGCTGGGGATGTGGCTCAGTGGTCAAGTACCTCTGAGTTCAATCCCTGGTACCAAAAAAAATAAATTAAAAATAAATAAATTTTAGCCGGGCGCGTTGGCTCAAGCCTGTAATCCCAGCACTTAGGGAGGCTGAGGCAGGAGGATCATGAGTTCAAAGCCAGCCTCAGCAATGGCAAGGCGCTAAGCAACTCAGTGAGACCCTGTCTCTACATAAAACACAAAATGGGGCTGGGGATGTGGCTCAGTGGTCGAGTGCCTGAGTTCAATCCCCAGTACCAAAAAATAAAAATAAAAAAAAATAAAAAAATAAAAAATAATAAATAAATAAATAAATAAATAAATTTTAAAGAAAATCATTTCTTATGGTTCTGCCGTTCCAACATTAGGCTGTTTTCATTATGAGCCAGCAACAAATCCTGGAGAGTCCTGAGGTGATTAAAACAATCTCAGAGATACTGGAGATGCGTTTTCCTGCCAAGATATGTGTGAACTGTTTTTAAAATCCTGCTCAGCTCCCTACAAGCTGAAGGAACATTTATTTAGAACATACAAACAACACTGCAAGCACACACAGAGCCTGCACAACCACACAGTCACGTGATGAGGTCAGAGTTTGAGGAGCAAGCTGAATGGGAAGTTTGGTTACACCACTGTCATATATGCAGTGTTAAAATGCAGAACTGAAGTAATCAGTTGCTCACAAGAGTCCTGATTCTAGTCTTTGGGGAATCTGTATTAAGCAGAGAGGCAACAAGGGACTCGCCCTCTCCCAGGTAGTGAAAGAAGGCATTCCTCTACCAGATGTCTCTGCCTTAGGGCATTCATGCCTACTACTATGCAGGTCACAAAAAAGAAAATTTTCAAGAGAGGACTGGCTATGCTGCCCAGGCTGGTCTTAAACTACTGGGCTCAAGTGATCCTCCTCCATGTCTTCAATGGCTGGTGAACCAGCCGCATACTCTACACTCTACTGCTTCTGGGCAGCTCAGCTCTAGGATCAACACCAAGAGAAAGGCTACAATCAAGGACCATGGGCACTGGCTGCCCAGCAGCTGGCACTAGAGGTGCACACCACCACAGCTGGCTACAAGGACTCACTCGCTCATCAGTCAGCCTCTTTCTGACTTCCTGTATGGAGCCTCATTAGGGTTATGGAATGACATGACGTGCTTACCGTTTTTTCCGACGCTTTGCAGTCTGCTCCTCTGCAGCAATTTTATTCTTTTCCAGTCTCTTCTGAAACTCTGCATCCAATTTTTGCTGCAAAAACCCCCACATTATTTAGATATAGTCTGGACAAGGCAGGCTATGGGAGGTTTCACTTGGGCTGGGTGTGAGAGTTCTAGAGGACAGGCCACTGGGGATACACTAAAGGTGCTCTCCGGGTCTCCAGGGTCACTTTAACTTTAAAGTTTCCCCTCACATCCAGGTGCAGCAGCACACACTGTAATCCCAGCAACTCAGGCGGCTAAGGCAGGAGGATCACAAGTTCCAGGCCAGCCTCAGCAACTTACTGAGGCACTAAGCAACTTAGTGAGATCCTGTCTCAAAATAAAAAATAAAAAAGGCTGGGGATGTAGTTCAGTGGTTAAATGCCCTGAATTCAATCCCTAGTACCGAAAGAAAAAAAAAGTTGCCCCCAGGCAGGGCAAGTGATCACTACACAGTTCTCTGAGATAACACACACAACAAAATATGGAAAAGAAAACTTGAGGAGTGCCCAGGACTCCTTGAGGACAGAGGCAGTAATGACTGTCTCTTGGCCAGCACCTTGCCCACTAACCGGATGCAGCACTAGGATGGCTAGGTTAGATCTATGGAATTTTCAAGTCCTAACCCTAGTAAGTTACTAATGACCGATGCTAGCAGCACCACCCGCTACCCAACACACACACTCAGTACACACATCCACAGCTTTCTTCTTCCCAGTTTTGCTTCCAAGCCTCAATTTTCTCATCCATAAAAGGAGAGAAATTATAATTCCTCTCTGCCAGCACTGTTAGGAAGAATAAAGAGATCAGTCACAGAAGAGCACCTGCTAACTACAGACACATCCACCGATACGGAGTGCCATCCTTTACTTCTAGCCATTGCCTAAAGGTTGAGGAGGCAAAAGCGCCAGCACAGGAGGAAGAGGCGTCTTCGCTGCCACCTGCACTGCTAGGGCGGTGTAGACCGCACAGGACACTGAAACCAAGCAACGGCATGCCCCTTCAAGAAGGACATGAGCCTCAAGGAGGACAACCGGAAAGAGAATGAGTGAAGTCTACAAGTCCCTGCATTCACTAGTGAGTGAGCTACACCAGAGCCCTGGTGGCCACGCCTGAGGCCAGCTCTCAAGCATGCACGCCAAGCCAGCTGTTGGGGTGGTGTCCTATCAGTCACTGAAAAAGGCTGTGTATTCTCTTGCTTCTTTATGTTTTAAAACTTTAGAGCCTATCTTTTGCTGCCTGAAGTAAAAATCTTTGCATTTGTATAGATGTCAAGCTTGTGAAACATTTTCCTGTATTTTCTCTGAATCTTTATATAAACTTCAGACTAACTTACAGTGCTTGGGACAACAACCTGCTCTACCTCCCCCACTTCTAAAGTAATTTAAAAATAAAAATGCTTCCCATAGTTTCTACACACAGAGCATTGTTTGTGGCAGTCGCAAACCTACTGCAGTGAGCTGGGAGAGCTGTGACAAGCTGGCCAAACTTCCTACTAGCACTGAGAACATCACTGCCAGAACACAGCAGGTCCTAAGGAGTTTGTTGTTGTAGTTGTTTTTTAATTCTGAGGGTCCTCAACCCCTCTTGGTATGTGCTAGCATCATGAACATTTGTGCATTTAGACAATTTTTGTGTCTTTTCTTAAAGATACAGTCTGGGTCCAGTTTGTTTCAATGTTTCAAAGAATGTGGTTCACTAGTTCCTTTTCTTTTTTTTTTTTGGTACAGAGGATTGAACCCAGGTGTCCTAGACCACTGAGCCACATCCTCAGCCCTATTTTGTGTTTTATGTAGAGACAGAGTCTCACTGAGTTGCTTAGCGCCTCGCCATTGCTGAGGCTGGCTTTGAACTCACAATTCTCCTGCCTCAGCCTCCCAAAGTGCTGGGATTACAGGTGTGCGCCACCGTGCCCGGCCACTGGTTCCTTTTTTGCTGTGGCCCTTCTCTGTTCATACCAACTGCATACAAAAGAAAATGCTGCCTTTCTTTTCTTTACTAAAAGAATGTCTTCCTTACTTTGGAGAAATTTCAAATGTCAGTGGGGGCAGGGGATGTGGTACAGCCCTTGTCTCACATGTGCAACCCTCTGGGTTCTTTAAAAAAAAAAAAATCCCACCAAAATGCTTGATGGTTCTCTCTTGGACTCTTTTGTAGTGCTAGGGATGGAACCTAGAGCCTCATGCATGTCAGGCAAGTGCTCTACCACTGAGTTGCACCTTCAGCTCCAGTTTAAAGGTTCTTTTCTCCCCCAACCTCTTCCTTGAAACTAGGTCTCACTAAGTTGCCTAGGTTGGCCTGGAATGCCTGGGTTCAAGAAATCCTCCTGTTCCACCCTCCCAAGTAATGGGATTACAGGTGTGCACCATCATGCCTGGTTGTTTTTTTTTTAAATATTTATTTTTTAGTTGTAGGTGGACAGAATATTTTATTTTTATGTGGTGCTGAGGATCGAACCCAGTGCCTCACACGTGCTAGGCGAGCACGCTACCACTGCGCCATAACCCCAGCCCCATCATGCCTGGTTTTTAAATTACAATTTCTTAAATAATTCTCAAGTTCTAAAAAAAAAAAAAAAATCAATCGTTTGACCTCTGTCATGAGGAAATGCCAGCCCTAAAGCTAGCAAACCCAAATCCTCAATGAAGACGACAAACTGAAATCACCCTACTATTCACACAGAAGAGCTAACTGCACACAGGCATCCAGCTGAGAAGAGAACAAGAGAGAATTAACTGCCCTAGTGGTGTGGGAGATCCTGCTTGCCATTCCTTTCCGTGGTAAATGGCCTAGAGGGGAGAGGGGACTCTGCAGTGCCCTTCCACACACATGGAAGACCCCGGGCCTCCCTTCTCTAGGGTGGCCACCTTGCTGTGCCGAGTCTGACCTGGGAGTGGCCTGGACTCTGCTTCCCATGCTGACTGTGGAAGGCAGGCCCCATGCAAAGCACCACCAGCTATAGCTACACTTTGAACTTTCCCCCCTAAAGGCTGTGAATGTACATGACTCCTGTATTAGGGGGCTCCAGCCTCCTGGCTCACTGACCTTCTCAGCCATGGCATCCATGTAGTCCTGTCTCTGGTATTCTCTGCGGCGCAGATGCCTGTACACATGGAACTCTCCACTGCCAGCCCCAGCACTTGAACCTACAGCCAGAATGATCCAGAGTTCTGATGAAATCCAGTTACCAACACAGGCCACCCTTAACCAAAAGGGACTGAAGTAAACACTGGAAGTAATGGAAGGCAGCATGCCTGCCTTTTTTCCACTTATACTCCAGAGTACATGCAGGGTCTGGCATATTACAGGCATCATTAAATTGTTGTGTGGATACTGACTATGAAATCACTGAACATTCCACTGTAATGTAGCACTAAGATGAGGAAGGACTGCGGTTTAAAGATCAAAATCTAGAAGAGAACCATGACCTCCGTATGTCCTCCCTTATTTCACATTTGGCTGTAGATTTCTAGCAAGCTGGAAATGTGTCCACGATGTATTAAATAAAAAGATGGATATTACAACAATAGTATGTGCAGAACAACTGTATTCTTATTAAAAAAAAACCCGCTTGTAAAGAGGTTTGAAAGCTTCATCAAAATGTTTCGAGCAGAATTATAGAATTAAAGGTGATTCTAAATTCTTTTTATATCTTTTTTTTTTTTTAAATATTTATTTATTTTTTTAGTTGTAGGTGGACAGAATATCTTTGTTTTTATATGGTGCTGAGGATCGAACCCAGTGCCTCACGCATGCTAGACGAGCACGCTACCACTGCGCCACAATCCCAGCCCCTCTTTTTATATCTTTATGTATTACTTGTTCCTATTTACAATTAGCATGTTAATTTATAATCTAACAAAATAATAAAAATATTTCCATTTAGAAAAAATATAATGTGTTATTAAAAATAACACAGAATAAAGCCCTCTAGAAAAACCATAAGCAACTGCATCCCTTCACTGTAAGAACAAAATTCTGGACCACTAAACATTTTTTTCCTATCAAAGATCTATTTAACAAATACCAACTTCAGGAGATACATATACGTACATGTATATACATGCATATATATACTTATATATATATAATATATATATATTTACCTTTAGAATTTCTATTTATACACACAAACAAAAGATATTACCCATTACATCTCGGACAAATTCTGGGGGAGGTCGAGGAGCCCATTCACTCATTTTTTCCGGAATTGGAACTGCTTTGTCCTGCAATATTTAAACAGGAAAGCATCTGTTAAATACAAACCTGCTGACAAACTTCTATCTCTTATAATTAAAGACTTGCGAAGAAGGCCGGCCTTGCTACTCAGACTCAGAGCTGATTTTCTGTTCTTCTCTCGGTCTTGCCTTTACTTCACCCTGTGTACTCTGGGATATAACAGCAGCAGCCTTCCTAGAGCTACACTTTCCAGGGCGGAGCTCAGAAACCTATCATGGTTAATAGGCAGAAAACTTTAGCACTACTAAAAGAGGAGAACCAAGCTTTTTCTAGTCAAAGGTCTAGAAAATGGACTGTTTCATCTAATTGTCTTTTTTAAAAATTTTTTTTAGTTGTAGATGAACACAATATCTTTATTTTATTTACTTTTATGTGGTGCTGAGGATCGAACCCAGTGACTCATGCATGCAAGGCAAGCGCTCTACCACTGAGCTCCAGCCCCAGGCATCTAATTGTTTTTATGATCTAGGGAAGTGAGGCCCGGACCGTGAGCGAGGGAGGAAGGAGTGACCTGCACAAGTGTTTTGGGTGCTTCCTTTCTAACAAGGCGTACTCTTTCGAAGAAAAAAACCTTTTTTGCTAACTCAAAGCTCCCACATTTTCAGTCTTACGCTTCTGTCACATGAAAGTAAAACGAAAAGGGTGAAGCCCCCCGCAGCGCCTCGGGGCGAGTTTCTAACAAGGACAGACGGAAGCTCGCGATCTCCGGGGCAGCCTGCCCCTTCCCAAGGATTGCTCTGGGGTTAGGGTGCCGAGTTCCAGAGTCTGGTGGCTGGCGGACCCCCAGAGGCGCTGGAGGGAGACGGGTGGGCCTCGGACGTGCCGCGGAACCCGCGCCTCCTCTCACCGGGTTCTTCATGAGCCGCTCCAGCTTAAGCTTCTGCTCCTCCGCCGCATTCTTGGGGATGACGAGCGCCTGCGGTTCCTTCTTGGGCCTCGGAGGTCGCACGGACGAAGCAGCCGAGCTCGCCATGGCAGCTCTCCCAGTTCCCGGGCGAGAGGAGAGGGCGGCGCGCGTTAATGACGACAGAGCGGGCGACGCATGCGCAGTCTCCGCGAGGGCGTGGCCAGGACTGGGGCGGAGTCGCGAGGCGGAAGTGGTTTGCTGAATATTCATGAGCCCGAGGGCCGTCTGGCTTATTTTGATCAAAGCGGCTTGATTTCATTTCCTGTTTCAGAACAAATCATTGCTGCTGGACGCCCATGTCTCGGGGGAAAAGGTGGCCCCTCACGCCCGAGTGGCCTGGCCCGGGTTGACCTCTGCAGTCCCAGTGGTCGAGGTCGCGCAGCGCTGAGGGCTCCGTGCACCTGCTCCCGCCGCGCCCCCCTCGCCTCTGGGCCTGGTCCTGGCGGGTCCTTGGGTCCCCGCCCCCCCATTTGCGACAGTCTCCATTTATGTAAGACGGCGCAAACAGGTCACTGAGCTTCCTGAAAACTGGGGGCCAGATCTCCTCTGTCACCTTGGAATTACTCAGCCGAGTGTGCAAGTGGCTGTTTTACCAGGAAGAGAAGAGCCGCCCCTCCAGTCTGGGAGCCGGCCAGACATTCACAGCTAGGGCTTGATGTTCTCCTGTTGAACGTAAATAATTTCACAGAACACCCACACCACACAAGGCCTTTCTGGGACTGTGGTGGAGCAAGACATAAACTGCTCCGCAATCATGTTTAAACTCATGAAAACAAGAATGTTGCTCCTACCAGAAAGAGACCACACATTTTCCAGTTCTGGCTAATATGAGTAACTGGGGCTTCTTACCTGGAGCTAGCCTTGATTACTTCCTTTCCTTTTATAAATTGTGACCGATTTTTATCTTTATTTATTTATTTTTGTTATTGGGACTTGAGCCCAGGGGCGCATTACCACTGACATCCATCCCTTTTTATTTTTTTGTTTTGAGACAGGGTCTCACTACATTGTTGAAGCTGCCCTGGAACTTGTGATCTTCCTGCGTCAGCCTCCCTGTTGCTGGGATTAGAGGCACATGCCACCATGCCCGGCTGTCATTAATTTTATGTGTTAACTGGACTGGGCGGTGGAGTCCCTGAATATTTGGTCAAACATATTCCGGGTGAGTCTGCCAGTGTGTTTCTAGATGAGATTAATATTTAAATTGGTAGACTGAGTATATCCTAATATATGGCCCTTATCCAATCATTGAATCTCTGAATGGAACAAGAAAGCCATCCCTCCTCCAAGTCAGACGGAATTCTTGCTTGATGGCTTCTGAACTGGGATCCAATATTGGCTTTTGTCCCCCAGACTTCAGACTGGGATGAAACACGGGTTCTTCAGGGTCTTGGCCTTCCAACTGGGACCAGAACTACATCGTCCACTATGGTGGCTCTGTAGCATCCTGACTCACCCTACAGATGTAGGACTTGCCAGTCTTCATAATCCCCTGAGCCAATGCCTTATAATAAATACATTCTCTTGGTTGTTTCTCTGGCAAACTCTAATATAAATATTTATTAAGATATCTAATCATAGAATTGTCCTCACTTCCTGACAGCATCTAAACCAGAACAAAAGCATACTTTCACAAGTCACCTTCCACAAACCCAAATCATATTACAAGCACTGCCAATAGCCTCTGCCTGAGATAAGTATGGTCTTCCTTCCTGTAACAAGCCAGAACCCCAGTTTGTTCAATTATAGATGTGTTCCTGGTAGTCTTTACAGCTTTTGTTTTCTTGTTTGCCATTCGAGACCCCCTGTAGAGTAGATGCTGGCTGTTGTTTATTACTATATCCCAGTGTCTGGGGCAAAGTCCATCCCACAGCAAGGCACTCTAAATAAACATTTACTGGATGAACATAGCATCTTGGGGACAGAAACCTCAATACTACTGCTGTCTGCTCAGCCCGGAACAGCTCTCCCACTGGGTTCCCAGGAGGATGAACAGGTGGATGAGGGAAGGATGCTTCATTAGTTCTCTAAAGGCCATTCCTGGTTGCCCAATCGTGGGTGGGTTTTCAAGGGTGAGGGGAATTCAGAGAAGTAATTGAGTAAATGTCACCTCCTACACAGTGGTGCTCACCTGTAAGCCCAACTGCTAGGGAGACTGAAGCAGAAGAATCACAAGTTTGAAGCCAGCCTGGGCAATTCAGGCAGACCCTGTTCCAAAATAAAAAATAAAAAGGGGGGCTGGGATTGTAGCTCAGTGGTAGAGCGCTTGCCTCGCATGTGTGAGGCCCTGGGTTCGATCCTCAGCACCACATACAAAGCAATAAAATAAAGACATTGTGTCCATCTACAACTAAAAAATATTTAAAAATAAAATAAAATAAAAAGGGCTGAGGATGTGGCTCCGTGGTTAAGTGCCCCTGGGTTCAATCCCTGATTACCCCCCCCCAAAAAGAGCAAACAGATACTCGATAAATAAGTGGACACTCAGTGAATGCCAACATGAGACATTGGAGCAGCATAGAGTTTACAGAGCCAGGAACACTGGGGCAGCATCTGACCTATTGGCAGCTGTCACCATAGCACCCCCAGCTCAGGGTCAGGCACAGAGATGGGGCGTGGCAGTGAGCAGATGAGAGCTGAGTGAATGGTTGACGTGAGTAAATGCGCAAAGGTGGCAGAGAGCAGGTGGTGTGAAGGCTGGAGATGACCTTGATGTCCAAGTCTGTCCAAGTCGCTGACGTTCTTACGGTCCTGATTATACAGACAAGGGTGAGGGGGAAGTGGCCTAGGCTCACACAAAGTCTGGGTCTCCGGTGGCCTGAGTGATTAAGGGACTCACAGATGGATAGGAAAAGACCCTAGTGGGGACTGTTCACTTGGCACCCCCCTACAACTGAAAGCAGATTTGAGATTCTGTTCTTTGGGATGAAAGATACCTCTCTCTCACCTCTGAACGCCTGCAGGTCTCAGACCCAATGTGCCATCCTACCTGCCACCAGGGGGCAGCAAAGCCCCACCCAGGTCCACCATGCCTTCAAGTCCAGCCATTGCCAGGAGACCCAGAACTGGGCACCTAGGAAGCAAGGTCTACCATCCAGTGAAGACACTGTGCTTTGGGGTTTGGGAGATCCAAATTTTGGCTTCGCCTACCCTGAGCTTGCAACTTAAACTCTTCAAGGCAATTTGCACGTGCTTGGTGGGCACCAGCAAACCTACCCTGGAGACTGGCTCACACATGAAGTAATGTATGGGTGAAGGGTCCAGCACAGCGCCTAACACCCAGGGTGGTGACTACCTGTCTCAGTTTGGCCCCAGGACTAAGGGTTCTCCCAGGATGTGGGACTTCCAATGGTAAAACCAAGAATCTCAGGCAAACTGAGACAGTTGGTCACCCAAAAGGACCATCCTCTCTCAGTCCTTTGAGTCATGGATGGTACTGAAAGTGCTGAGACAGTAAAACTTTCTACAGATATTCTAGAATTTGAGTTTCCCACTGAAGTAGCGAGTCCGTGGTCTTTTTGCATCTGTCCTGCAGTCAATGACAAGAAAACAGATCCATGAACAGAGATAAAAACAAGGAAGGAAGCTGGGGCTATGGTTCTGCGGTAGAGCACATGCTTAGCATGCACGAGGCCCTGGGTTCCATCCCCAGCACCACTGGAAAGCAAAAAGAAGAAAAAAATGTAAAACAAAAACAAAGATAGACTACTTCAGAAAGGAGCTTGTCACTTTCCTATGAAGGTAAACATACACTTAGCAACCAGCAGCCTCACTGCTTACTTTAGAGAAGTGAAAATAGATGTCCCCACTGGATAGATAACCTGTATGCGAAAATGTATAGCAGCTAGACTCCCCCTACTGGCAACAACTCACCTGTCTGTCAAAGTAGGATTTATCCTCAGAGTGAAATTCTCAGCACTAAAAGGATGAACCTGTTGATACTTGCAGCAACACGGATGAATCTCCAAAGTACTGGGCTGCCTGGTATGGTGGCACATGCCAGCCACGCCAGCTACTGGGGAGGCTGAGGCAGGAGGATTGCAAGTTCGAGGCCAGCCTTGGCAATTTAGCAAGACCTAAGCAACTTAGCGAGATCCTGTCTCAAAACAAAAGGGCTGGGGATGTGACGCGGTGGTAAAGTGTCCTTGGGTTCAATCCCCAGTATAACACACACACACACACACACACAGATCTGAAAGTCCACAACCTGAACGATTCTACTGACTGAGTGTTCTGGAAAAGCCAAACTGAAACAGATCCGAAGTTGCCAGAGACTAAGGGTAGGTAACAGGAGGAGATGAGGGGCAAAGGCCCCAAGGGAACTCTTTTGGGTGGTGGAAATGTTCTATATGTGGATCGTGGAGATGGCAGTCTGACCATATGCACCTGTCAAACTTGTTGCAGCATATATTAAAAAGGGTGATTTGGGGGCTGGGGATGCAGCTCAGTTGGTAGAGTGCTTGCCTAGCATGCACAATGCCCTGGGTTCAATCCCCAGCACCACACACACACACTCACAAAAAGGGTGTTTTAATTGTATGTAAGTCATTTCTCAATAACCTTGACATAATAAACAACAGCCGACTTGCCAGGTGGCAGGGGAGCCACTGTTTTCCTGTTTGGGTGTTTTAGGGGAGTGGTGCCAATCTTCAGCCTACAGTGCTCACCCCAGGCAGCTTGAGCCCTATAAATCTGCCCTGCCCAGCAGAAGGCCAAGGGTAGGGGCAATAAGTTTTCCAAAGCCCAGAGGCCAATGGGCAGGGCCCCACATGCCCACAGAGTTCCGGCTGCCATGGTGGCCACACTGAGCAATCGTAGCAAGTGCCTGGGCCTGCAGTCAGTATGATTTGCACCCACCACAGCTGGATCACTAAAAGGCCTTCCTGGGGGCTGGGATTGTAGCTCAGCGGTAGAGCGCTTGCCTCGCATGCATGAGGCCCTGGGTCCGATCCTCAGCACCACATACAAAGCAATAAAATAAAGACATTGTGTCCATCCACAACTAAAAAAATATTAAAAAAAAAAAAAAGGCCTTCCTGTCCCTGAAATTGAGCCCCCAGTTCTGCTGGTGGAAACCCAGCAGAAGTGGTGCTGTATGTATCAATTTTCTGTTGCTGATGACTGAATATCATAAACTGGGTGATTTTTAAAAATAGTTTTTAGTTGTCAGTGGATCTTTATTTTTTAAAAATTTATTTATATGTGGTGCTGAGAATTGAACCCAGTGCCTTACACATGCTAGGCAGGTGACTGTCCAATGAGCCACAACCCCAGCCCAGACTGGGTGATTTTTTAAAGAAAAGATGTTTAATTTTTAAAGAAGAGATTTGGGCTCAGGGTTCTGGAAGTCCTAGGTCAAGGGCTGTATCTGGTGATGACCTTCTTGCTCACAGAGTCCCAAGGAGGCATAGGGCAGCATAAAGTGAGAGACAGGCAGTGGGCCTGTGGGCCTCTTGTGGTCTCTCTTCTCCTTATAAAGCCCCAGGATTCACTCATGGGGACTCTACTATGATAATCTCATCTAACCCTTGTCACCTCCCAAGGCCCGCCTCTAAACGCCATTAGCTGGGTTAAGTTTCCACCCTTTCAATATCTTGTCACAGTGGGCACTAAGCTCCAGCACGAGTTTTGTGGGGGACCAGCCACATTCCAACCATCCCAGATGCATCCCTGTCTGGGCTGGCCCATGGCTGCTCTGTGTCCTTGGCCCCTCTTAGCCCTTGACCCTACTGGTCCCACCTGTGACCCACATACCTTCTTTGGATGACCTTCCATGAATATGTGGACCACCTACAAATCCTCTGCTGGGCTCCGTATGCAGGGGGGGGAGTCCATATTCAAAATACACCCAAGACAAAGAAAATCAGAGTGGCTAACTTGTTGAACGCTTTCTGTGTGCCAGGGTCTTGGTGGGCTGGGCCCTGGGCATTACCTCATTGAATTCTCACAAGAACCTCAGGCAATAGATTCTATTTTTTAATATTATTGTATTCTTATACCTTTATTTTGTTTTTTAAATATTTTTTAGTTGTTGATGGATCTTTATTTTATTCATTTATTATTTATATGTGGTGCTGAGAATCGAACCCAGTGTCTCACACATGCTAGGCAAGCGCTCTACCACTGAGCCACAGCTCCAGCCCCAGTAGATTCTGTTTTAAACTTTTTTTTCAGGACTGAAGATTGAACCCAGGGCCTCACATATACTAGGCTAGGGCTCTACCATGGAGCTATACCCCGACCCCTTCACTCTCCTGATTTTAATGGGAATTGTTTCCTTGCTTTTAGTATTTAATATTTTTACCAAAACATCAGCCCTAAAACTTCAGTTTCATTTTTGGAGCTCCACATACTTAGAATCAATCAGAATGTATTTTCTATTCTGTGGCTTTCCATTTACTCTCTTGCTTGCATCTTTGGTCAAAAAGCTCTTCATTTGAATGTAGTCAAACATCCCTATTTTCTCCATTGAGGGATTTTTGTGTCCTATTTTTAAAAAAACCATTTCTTCCCCCAAGGTTGTAAAGAAACTCTTTTATATTATTTTTAGATGCTTTATTGTCTTGCCTTTCACATTTAGATCTACGATTCACTAAAAATTATCTTCTGGGTTTGTTGTGGAAGCCTGATTTCATTTTTTCCGTACTGACAACTGAATTTCCCAGAACCACTTACTGAAGAAACCGCTTCTTCTCACTGTGAAGCTGGTGCTTCATTTCAAATCTCAGCACAATTTTATTCTGGCCATCGCCACTGGCAACCTGCTGAGCGCAGGTGTGTGCCAACTCTCAGGTGCACTGAACAACTCTCCGTTTATGCCCTGGGGCCTACTTGGTACAGATCTGGAATCTGCAGGGGAGTTGTTACTTGTGGCAATGCCTAGCTAATGGGGACAAGAGTTGGTGGCTAATTGTGTTGCTCTTCCTTCTCTGTCTCGGTCTTCCTACTCTCCTACTTTCCATGCCTTTGAGATCACTGTCCCAAATAAATGACTCACACTTCTGGCGGGAACCCAGGTACTGGACATTGGTGCTAGAGGTGGGTCAAGGAAGCAGCCCCCCAGGATGGGATCACGGAATGGAATTATGCACTGGTCAAGCTACAACAAAGTCCCTTTGAGGAAGGTGAGTGGGATGTGATAACCCTGGCCGTGGGCAGCGCCATGATGACGAGCACTCTCTTCTGTGAGATGTAGGTGGAAAGTGAAGCCTTGCTTTAGATACCAACCGTCAACACTAGAAAGACCTGGAACCATGGAGAGTGTAAGGATTGTGCTGTTGGGGGCTTTCCGTTACCTACTTAAAGGGTTTGAAAAGAGAAAATGCAGACTCAGGTTAACCAACCGCCAACTCAGGCAGGCTACAACTCCAAAGGTCCCCAAGGCAACAGTCACTGCCAAGGGGAGGACCATCACCAAGTAGACAAGATGACTGGGCTGCGAGGTCATGAGCCTCTGTCCTAAGCCATGCCAGTGGTTGTGCAATTGGTCCATGAGCAAGGGAGCCAGGTGCAGGGTTGAAGGCTATGTTTGGGTTTCCTTCCACCATGCTGCTGGATTGATTGCAGCTGCTAAGTGCCGGGACACAGTGACCCTTGATAAAGCACTAGCCTCTGAGGAGCCCATTCACACTCTTGGTGGCAAGTTGATTACATTGATGGCCTTTCATCTTAGAGGCAGCATTAATCTGTCTTCCTGGAACTGATACCACATCAGATATGGGGTTGCCTTTCCTGCCTCACCTCTGCCAGCGCCGCCATACAAGGGCTTGCAGGATGCATCTGATTTGCTGTGGGGGATCCCGCACATCATCTCTCAGGCCAAGGATCATTTCATGGCAAAAGAGATGCTACATGGTGAGAGGAGTATCTACCATGATCCTGGAAAGCCTCTGACCTCAAGTGCGTGGAGTGGACTGTTCAGCTCTCAGATGAGATGACCACTGGAGCCCAAGCGGTTGGAGTGATGTATTCTGGGATGTAGAATGTGCACAAAACCCACACCCAATATATGGCACTGTATTCTCTGTGGTTGGAATTCATAGATTAGGGGAACAAAGGGTGGATCACTACCACCCCAGTGATCCTCTTGGGAAACCTGTACTTCTTATTTCTTTAAACTTAGGCTCATTTGGATCAGAAATTCAGATTCCTAGTTTTGGAAAACACCCTGGAAGACCAGTGAGGGATCCAGTTTATTGAACCCACTCATTTTGAATCTTCATCCTGCCAAACAGCAGCCAAAGAAATGGGTGGGAATGGTTGATCTTGATTGTCATGGAGAACTAGGGGACTTCTGGGACCTGGAGGAGTAGGTCTGGAACGTGAGGGATTTATTGGACACTATTACTTGATGATTCCACACCTAATGCTGATTGGCAATGGATAAATACAACCACTGTGACTTTATGAAGGTAAAGAAATTCAGAGAGTTGACTTTTTAGGGACGGAAGTTGAGGTCATGCCACCATGTCAAAGTTCAAGCCATGGATGAGGGAAATCCAGAGTGCAGGGTGGAGGAGGGAGATGTTAGATATAAATTATGCTCTGGGGTCAGTTAAAGCAGTAAGGACTGCAGATTGTCTCATTAACTCTTTTTTATGGAGTCTTTAGTAGGGACTGTGTCCAGGGGCAAATATATGGAAATTTTCTACTTACTATTTTTTTGTTTTGGTTATTGATTTCTAGCTTATTTGAATTGTAGTCAGAGAATATGATCTGATTATTTCAATCCTTAGAAATATATTAAGAGTACTTTACAGGGGCTGGGATTGTGGCTCAGTGGTAGAGCGCTTGCCTTGCATGTGTGAGGCACTGGGTTCGATACTCAGCACCACATAAAAACAAATAAATAAAGAAATTGTGTCCATTTACAACTAAAAAAAAATGTTTAAAAAAAAAAGAGTACTTGGGGCTGGGGCTGTGGCTCAGTGGCAGAGCGCTTGCCTAGCATGCATGAGGCACTGGGTTCGATCCTCAGCACCACATAAACAAACAAACAAAATAAAGGCATGTTGTCCATCTACAACTACAAAAAAAATTTAAAAAAAAAAGAGTACTTTACAGCCCAGTATAGAGTTTTTTGTAAATGTTTCATGCATACTTGAAAAGTGCTTTCAGTAAGTAGATATGGTTTCCCATGTTCAGTGATATGCTTTCTGGGGAATTGGAGGGAATGAAACCCTGATTTATAGCATTTGCCCACCATTTTATAAGCACTGTCACCATGACCAATTTCAGGTTACCAATGTGATATCAACTGTCTCACAGACATCTTCAAAATTTAAAAATTGGTTCTCATGATATAAGACAGTGCTAATGTATCACTGTACTTACGTCTGTAAAGGTAAGTGGTTCATCCTGCACAAAAATGAAATCAAAATGGACCAGAGACTTAGGAATTAGACCAGAAACTTTGCAAATGCTAAGAAAACAGGTTCAACACTCTATGTTGGTACAGATACTAACTTCCTTAGCAAGACCCCTACAGCTCAAGAAATAAAACCAAGAATCAATAGGTGGGATGGCATCAAATTAAAGAGTTTCTGCACAGCAAGGGAAACAGTTAAGAGTATGAAGAGAGAGCGTACAGAATGGGAGACAATCTTGGTCAGCTATTCCTCTGACAGGGGATTAATATTCAGGACATATTAAAAAATTCAAAAAAATAACACCAAAAGCAAAGCAAAACAAAACAAAATGAAAAACCACCCATAATCAATCCACTCAATAGATGGGCAAAAGAACTAAACAGATACTTCTCAAAAGAAGAAAGAAAAATGGCCAATCAATACATGAAAAATATTCAACATCTTCAGCAATTAAGGAAATGCAAATCAAAAGTACACAGAGATATCATCTCACTTCAGTCATAATGTCAACTATCAAGAATACAAATAATAATAAATGCTGTTGAGGATGTGGGGGGAAAGGTATATGCATACATTGTTGGTGGTACTGCAAATTAGTACAACTACTCTGGAAAGCAGTATGGAGATTCATCAAAAAAACTAGGAATGACCTGGGGTGTGGTGGTCCATGCTTGTAATCCCAGCAACCCGGGAGGCTGAGGCAGGAGGATTGAAGGCCAGCCTGAGCAACTTAGTGAGGGAGGGAAGATGGGTGGAGAAGCAGAGGGGCAGGGTCTGAAATGGATTAATCAAATTCCATGCATGTATGTATGATTTTGTCAAAATGAATCCAACTCCTGTGTAATTATAATCCTCTAATAAAAAGGTAAGTTACTGTTTGTCTAACTATTCTATAATTTTTTATTGAAAAGTGTTTGAAAACCTCACTGTTTTTGGATGTAGCTATTTCTCCTTGTAGATCTGTCCATTTTTGCTTTGAGAATATTATTAGGTGCATGCAAATTTAGAGTCTTTGTTTCTGCTGGATTTCCTCCATGATATCTTGTCTCCTAGTGTGCCTGGTTACTTTTTTTTTTTGTACTGGAGATTGAAGCCAAGGACACTCTACCACTGTGCTACATTCTCAGCTCTTTTTTTTTTTTTATTTTGAAACAGGGTTTCACAAAGTTACCCAGACTGGTATTGTACTTGCAATCATTCTGCCTCAGCTTCCCAAGTAGCTGGAATTACAGGCAAATGCCACTATGCCTGGCCTGATTACTTCTTTCTTTCTTTTTTCTTTGTAGTACTGGGGATGGAATCCAGGGCCTTGTGCATGCTAGGCAAGCACTCTACCCCTGAGCTACATCCCCAGTCCTGCCTGATTTTTAAAAAATGTGTATTTAGGGCTGGGATTGTAGCTCAGTGGTAAAGTGCTTGCCTCGCATGCGTGAGGCCCTGGGTCCGATCCTCAGCACTACATACAAAGCAATAAAATAAAGACATTGTGTCCATCTACAACTAAAAACTAAATAAAAAAAAATAAAAAAATGTGTATTTATATTAGCTGCCTGCTGAGAGGATTTACATTTACTTCTTCCAGGATACACATTGCTAGTGCTTGAAAGTTCTAGCAGTCTAGCAGATTGTCTTCATTTAATTTCAGAAATTTAGATGATTAGATGTTGGACTTTAGTCCACGTGAGAGTTGGTCTATTTCTGGTATCCTCTGACTCTTAGGATATAGCCTCGTGTGTGTGTGTGTGTGTGTGTGTGTGTGTGTGTGTGTGTGTGTGTTTCACTCCAAAGCACAGAGACTTTAATCAGGACCCCAGTCTTGGCAGGTCCTGTATTCAAATAATAGTTCCCTAGTTCAAAAAGCCTGTCAGAAAGCTTCTTGGTCTTTTAGACATTCATCCACTTTTTCCAAATTGGCAGATGACTCCAGGAAAAAAGATGGTCTGAAATGCTGGGCTCACCTCTCTGGATTTCTGTCTTTTCCCA
>CM053415.1:5690063-5762167 GCA_028644305.1 Xerus rutilus
GCATTGGGGCCTGCTTCCTCTCTGCAGAGGGCCTCACCTCTCCCTTCTCTGTTGCCCAGGGGCCCCATAGAACCCACCCATGCCTCTTTGGTACTTCCTTTGGCCCCATCAGCTTCATGCAGGTCTCTCCCCAGGGACAGGGCAGAGAGGTGCAGAAAACAGAAGTTCAGATGCAATCAGAGCACAGAGAGATGGGGGCAGGGCTGGACATCACCTCCCCTTGCTGGGTCCCTGGGTAGCAGTGAGTTTGCATGATCTTTATTTGGAATTCCTCCACCCCTTGCTGACTCATATGTAGCTTGAGTCAATTCACACTCTCTGGATTTGCACCTTTACATCCTGAGCTGCTGCAGAGTGAGGGGACCACGCGAGGGACCTGATAGTTCCCCCACTGAATTGCCTTCTGTGGGGACACCTCTGTCTCCCTGGATGGCTCAGATCATCTGGAATGGGGAATGTGACTAGCTTCTCTTCAGCTCTCTGGCAGCTTGATTGTAAACAGCAGGGCCTGTGTCCTTGTCCTTGAGACCCTCCCATCCAACTCCACAGGGAAAAGAGGCCACCAGTCAGAAAGGCTGCCATCTGCTGCTCTCTCTTCCACTTCCAAATGGTTCACATTCTCGCCTGTTTTCCCTCCTGCCTTGGAGTGGGAGAGGGTGCCCAACCAGGAAGACCACAAGCTTTGGAGACACAGAAACTGGGGTTAAAGTCTTGGATTTGTCACTTGCCAGGGTTAATTGATCCTGGGTGCATCATTGAGTTTTCAGAGCCTAAATTTCTAATCTCTAAAATGGTAATCGCACTGGGCTGGGGCTGGGGCTCAGTGGTAGAGCACTTGCCTTGCATACTTGAGACATTGGGCTCGATCCTCAGCACCACACAAAAATAAATAAAGATATTGTGTCCATCTACAACTAAAAGATATTTTAAAATAAATAAATAAAGGTATTATATTCATCTACAACTAAAAATATTTTTTTGAAAATGGTAATCACACACACATATATGTGCATGTGTGTGTGTGTGTGTATATATATATATGTTTTTTTTTTAACTGGTGCCAGAGATTGAACTCAGGGCCTTGAGCCTGCTAGGCAATTCTTTGCCACACAGAGCCACACTACCAGCCCTAAAATGATAATAATTATATTCATGTTGTGGAACTCTTGTTAAGGGTCAAGGAAGATTGAATAGGTAAACTCACTATCATATTTATTTGGAAACTTTAACACTGTGCCTTTGGCAATTAATTTTTTAAATTTGTTTTTATTTAAAATTTTTTTTGTAGTTGTAGATGGACAGTAGGCCTTTGTTTCATTTTTACGTGGTGCTGAGGATTGAGCCCTGTGCCTCACACGTGCTAGGCAAGTGCTCTATTGCTGAGCCCCAGTTCCAGCCCCCTGGCAATTAATATATTAAAAAGAAGACAAAAGTATTAATAAGGATATAGAAAATCTGAACAATACTCTCAGCCAACTTGACCTAATGGACATTTATAAAAACATTCCACCCCAAAACAGCAGAATATATTCTTACCAAGTACACAAGGAACAGTCAGCAAGATACAGCACATTTGGGCCATAAACCTAGTCAATACGTTTCAACAGCGTGACATCATGTGGACCACATTTTCTGACCACAGTGGACAGATCATGCTCTGGTCCTGCTGTGTGGTGCCCTCTCTGTAGTAGGCACTCTGTGTTTTATGTAGAGACAGGGTCTCACTGAGTTGCTTAGCACCTTGCCATTGCTGAGGCTGGCTTTGAACTCACCATCCTCCTGCCTTAGCCTCCCTAAGTGCTGGGATTACAGGTGTGTGCCACTGTGCCCAGCTTGATCATAGCTGCTTAGCTCTTAGCTATAACAGTTTCTCAGATCTTTCTTGCTTTTAATGACTTGGACGACGTTGAGGAGCACTGGCCGGGTGTTTTGTGCAATATCCTTCTATGGAATTTGTCTCATGTTTTTCTCTTGATTAGACTGGGATACATTTGATGTGCTCTCATTTAATAACATTATTGCCATTCCTTTTTGAGGTTTAGGTTATTGCATTTGGGGCCAGTAAGGAGCCCTTACAAATGAACTCCTATGCTTTTTTTTTTTTTTTAACTTTATAAAGAAAAGAGATTGATTTTGGCCCATGATTCTGGAGGTGCAGGTCCAGAAGCTTGATCTGGTGACAGTCTTCCTGCTGGCAGAGTCCCAAGGTGTCACAGAGCATCACATAGTAAGAGAAGGGGAATTCAGTCCCGTGTCTTTTTCAAAAGTCTTCTGTAATCTTTAATTCTGCCTGATTTCTGGCCTGATTGGATTGTCTAAGCTCATTTGTTGCATTTCTTGCTTCAAACCCAGGCCCAGTCATTTCTTCAGAGAGAGAGAGAGCAAGCTCTGATTCCTTTTTTTTTTTTTTTTTTGTACCAGGGATTGAACTCAGGGACACTCGACCACTGAGCCACATCCCCAGCCCTATTTTGTGTTTTATGTAGAGACAGAATCTCACTGAGTTGCTTAGCACCTCGCCGTTGCTGAGGCTGGCTTTGAACTTGTGATCCTCCTGTCTCAGCCTCCCAAAGTTCTGGGATTACAGGCGTGTGCTACCACATCCAGCTCTCATTCCTTTTTTTGGCACTGGGGATTGAACCCAGGGGTGCTTAACCACCGAGCCACATCCCCAGCCCTTTTTATTTTTTATTTAGAGGAAGGTCTCACTAAGTTGCTTAGTGCCTTACTAATTTGCTGAGGCTGGCTGGCAATCCTCCTGCCTCAGCCTCCCAATCTGCTGGGGTTACAGGCATGTGCCACTGTGCTGGGCGGTCCTCATTCCTTTTAGTGAGAATGGTACTTATCACCAGGGATATTCTTGTTACTGGGTTGCTGTTAGAGCTAGAAAACAAATGACCTGGAAAAGTGTGAAACAAATTATGATCACATACAAATATTTCCCACTTTAATTTAGAATCATAAAGTTTAACTCATTTGATATAATGTCTATATTTCTTGATTCCTGGTGATGTGTACACCATTAGATTTCTTTGCAATTCTTTTGTTCTTAGGATAGCTTCTGCTAGAAATGTGCTAACAAATTCCTATGCTCATTTATGTCACTGACTTGACATGCAGGTAGGGTATTTGTTTTGTTTTGGTGTCCATTTTTAGGAATTGCTTTGTGGGGGTTTCTTCCTGTGGCTAGCCAAAGGACGGGAAAGCAGACTCAATCTGGAAGCCTTTGGTGCTCAGGAGGGAGCCATTGTATTCTCCGTGCACAGAGGAAAAACTCTGAAGTCAATGTTCACCAGATTTTCCCCCAAGACCCTAGTCTAGAGACAAGTTGCCCTCTGTGGGGGGTTGGGGGGACAACCAGGGTAGTTGATGAGGATCCAGAGGAGAGGTTAGCCCCAGCCTTGTGCAGAGGTTCAGAAATGATAATGACAAGCCAGTAGCAAGAGAATCTCCCTTGGAGCCTGAATATGGTCAGTAAATATTACTCTCCACTAAAAGATGCGAGGGTTCTCTGTAGAAATAGCGGATCCCAGATTTGTGGCAAGAAATGCAACAGATGAGCCTAGAAAAATCGAATCATGCCAGAAACCAAAGACAGATGAAGAACTGCAAGTGTCTTTTTTAAATGACACAAGACTCAACTTGAAGGGGCTCCTGCTGGCTAAAAATGCGACAACCTGAGCTTCAAAAGAGTATAATTAAGGGGCTTGGATTGTGGCTCAGTGGTAGAGCGCTTGCCTCGTATGCGTGAGGCCCTGGGTTTGATCCTCAGCACCACATACAAAGCAATAAAATAAAGTCATTGTGTCCATCCACAACTAAAAAAATTTTAAAAAATAAAAATAAATAAATAAATAAATAAATAAAGATATTGTGTCCATCTACAACTGAAAAAAATATTTATAAAAAAGAGTATAATTAAGACAACAATGATTTAAAACACACCAAACGTGAACAAGATTACTGTGCAAAATAAAATAAGAGCAAACCCAAATCACCACGCTTCATAGGAGAAGATACACTCTTTGAAACATTTGAATCACTTTCTTACACCAAGGACAAAACCTATTAGATTTGATGACAAAGAATTGGAAGATAAAAACTTATTGCGGGGCTGCGGTTGTGGCTCAGTGGTAGAGCGCTCGCCTAGTATGTGTGAGGCACTGGGTTCGATCCTCAGCACCACATAAATAAAGGTATTGTGTCCATATACAATAAAAAAATTAAAAAAAAAAAAACATCGTGGGTCTGGGTGTGGTGGCATTCGCCTGTAATCCCAGTGACTTGGGAGGCTGTGTCGGGAGGATTGCAAGTTCAAAGCCAGCCTCAGCAATGGCAAGGCGCTAAGCAACTCAGTGAGACCCTGTCTCTACATAAAACACAAAATAGGGCTGGAGATGTGGCTCAGTGGTTGAGTGCCCCTGAGTTCAATCCCCGGTACCAAAAAAAAAAAAAAGAAAAGAAAAGAAAAGAAAAAATTATTGTGGGGCTGTGGTTCAGTGGTAGAGCGCTTGCCTAGCATGTGAGGCCCTGGGTTCCATCCCCAGCACTGCAAAGACAAACAAAAATCTTTATCTCCTGGGCCATCTCTCCCCTGCCACTAGATGAAGGCAGAGGCAGGTGGCACTGTCCTGCTGGCTCCTAAAGGGTCTTTTGGACACTTTAGTCACAAAACACAGTCCTGATTCAGAATCGCTTCTGACTCAACCTTGAACTCACCCAGGGACGTTCGGAAGGCCAACAGACTGGTAAAGAAATGACTAGCCCTTTTTAGATTCAGGTGGTTTATTATTTACATAGGTGGCAGAAGCAGGAGGTGTGGGCTCCCTGTTCCACAGGACACTGAAGCTGAAGGAGCCAGAGGACAATGTCCATGAGCTCTGGGACATCTTGTTGTAGAGGAGCCAATTCCATGGTTGAGCTAAGCAGCTGGACCCTAAGGAGAGGCAGAGTGGCTCTGATCAGGAAGAGCTGAGAAATAGCTGAGCTCGGCCCGCCTGGAAGGGAGGGAGGCAGGTCCTCGGCATGGTGCTGTGCTCAGGCCTGCTGTGGATAAGCTTTGTCGATGGCCCACATAGTGATACGCAGGGTCACCAGGGCACTGTGGGGAACCATTACCCTTACCAGGGATAAGACTTCTCCGCCCTCCCCTTCTGAGCCTGGCAGCAGGAGTCGTGGAAGGCGTCACGGTTGAATTCTGCCCCGCAGCTCTGTGCCCACCCTGCCCACTTGCCAGCTGCTCTTTTGACCAAAAGGGAGGAGACAGAAGTAAGAGGGGGAGACGGTCCATTCCCTCAGCCTGGCCAGTCTAGAGCTATCCTTCCCTTGTGGGCAGTGTATCCCTCAGGGAATCCCGCACTGGGTCTCTGAGGGTCTTCCTGCCGTGCGATCCATAGGAAGTGTCTGCCTCTGCCAGATAACTGACAAGTGAAGCCGTCTCCATCCTGAGGTCACAGGCTGCGTCGGCGTCCTCAGAGGCGATGGGGAAGAGTCTGCTTTCACCTGCAGGAGTGTGTCCAGCTCCCCAGCGGGGCTGAGAAGCTCCACTGGCCTACTGGGGGGACTTGTCGCCTTCTCTCTTCTCTTAACTCTTTTATGCGCTTGAAGTAGATGAGCAGATTCGGGAGCCACCCAATAAGCCCCTGACCATTTCTGTTTGGAAACGATGCATTTGATGATATGGCTCTAAACTTTCACATCTATTGCAGTTTTGAGTTTCAGTAGAAAGTTTTAACATCATGCCCTTCTCTTTCTAACATAGTTATCCCTTCTGAGTATCGTAGATCCATGATCTTTTAGAAACTTAACTTCCTCCATTGACTGTCACTTTATTTATTTATTAATAAACTGATACTATCTATTAAATATATTTATATATCTAATATACTTATGTGTTATATTTATACATTATATTTTATATATTTATACATTATATGTATACATACACACATACACACACACATATATATATATACATATTTTTTTTGGTATCAGGGATTGAACTCAGGGGCACTAGACCAGTGAGCCACATTCCTAACCCTATTTTGTGTTTTATTTAGAGACAGGGTCTCACTGAGTTGTTTAGTGCCTTGCTTTTTTTTTTAATATTTTTTTTAGGGGCTGGGGCTGGGGCTCGGCGGTGGAGCACTTGCCTAGCATGTGTGAGGCACTGGGTTTGATTCTCAGCACCACGTATAAATAAATAAAGTCCATCTTTCCTTTTTGCCCGTTGCCAACATTAATTGACCTTGCCGTTGCCCCTGACTTTCTTCACTCTGGTCTTGGGTTCCTCTCGCTCTTTTCTTCAGGTCTTTTTCTTCTCATACAGGCCATTGCAAGTCCGTGTTTGGTTCCCTTTTCTCCCCCCCATAATCCAAGGGATCTCACGTCATGCCCTAGCGTTTTGTCTTGCCGCCACCAAAATGGGTGCTGAACCCAAACACACAGGTGACGTCTGGTGTGGTCTTATACATTTTGGCTATTTTTTCCTGAAGATCTACCTTAGGTAGAGTTGCCTTCCCAGAGTGAAGGGCATGGACGACTTTGCTTCCTCTGAGCAGTGGCTGGTCATGAACTTCCTGGTCTGGAGAGTTGCTATGTCTGTCGCGATGGCATCAACTCTCAGGCATCCAGCGAGGAGAATAACATATTTTTTGTTCTTTTCCTACCTTTCTTGGGATTAATTGAAGGTTTTCCATTATTCTGCTTATGTCTTTTTTTTTTTTTTTTTTTTTTTTTAATTTTTTTTTTTTTTAGTTGTAGGTGGACACAATACCTTTATTTATTTTTATGTGGTGCTGAGGTTCGAACCCAGTGCCTCACGCATGCAAGGCAAGCGCTCTACCACTGAGCTATAGCCCCAGCCCTGCTTATGTCTTTTATTGGATGACTAGATATAACTGTTTATTCTGTTATTTTAGTGACTGCTTTGGATTTACAATATCATTTTGAACTTACCACAGCCAGCCTTCAAGAGGTGCTGTGCCCTCACTCCCAGTAAGAACTTTGTAACAGTTGACTTCCATTCCCCAGCTCCCAGCCAAAGTCACCCATTGCTCCACATGTTACAAACACCTTAACACATTATTACATTATTTTAAATATTTTTTTAAGTTGTAGATGGACACAATACCTTTATATTATTTATTTATTTTTGTAGTGCTGAGGATCAAACCCAGTGTCTCACATGTGCTAGGCGAGCGCTCTCCCACCGAGCTACAGCCCCAGCCCCTACATTTTCTTTAAAGTTATTTCTTCCACATTTTATTGCCTTCCTCTCTCCTCATTTGGGGACTCCAATTGTATGCATATTTGATGGTTTGATGTTGTCCCATAGTTCACTGATACTCTGTTTATTTTGTTAAATAGCTCATCCAGCACTGGGGAAGTAGCTCAATGGTAGAAAACTTGCCTAGCATGCACAAGATCCTGGGTTCAATCTCCAGTACTGGAAAAAAAAAAACAAACTTACGTAATTCTATTCCATTTCAGTAAAACACATGTAACATAAAACTTGCCATTGTAATCATTTAAAAGGATATAGTATCCAGGCTGGGATTGTAGCTCAGCGGTAGAGCGCTTGCCTTGCATGCGTGAGGCCCTGGGTTCGATCCTCAGCACCACATACAAAGCAATAAAAATAAAGACATTATGTCCATCTACAGCTAAAAAAATATTAAAAAAAAAAAAAAAGGATATAGTATCCCTTTCTTAGCCACAAGTTCATTTTTTCATGGTTTTGGAAATACCCCAAATCAACTGAAGTCCCAATTTACTAACGGCTAATTCCGGAATGAAATAATGCATACGTTTTAAATTGCTGTTCTGAGAAGCATTATAAAACCTTATGTCATTGCTCCATTCCTTTGTTCATGGTATCCATGCTGTATGTGCTACCTGCCCTGTAGCAACTGGAAGAAAGAAAGAGAGAGAGAGTCTAAAAATTCACATAATTTTTAATTGCGGCATATTGTTATGATTTCTTAATTTTACAAGTAGTTCTTGTTGTTAGCCTCTTACTGGGCCTGATTTGTACATTCAACTTTATCACAGGCATGTGTGTATAAAATATAGTATATGTGCGGTTCAGTACAGAGTTTCAGACATCCACTGGAGGTCTTGGAATGAATTGCCCACAGATCCCAGGGGAGCTACTATACAGTTTAGGGACATTAGTTACATTCATGGTGTTGTGCAACAGTCACTCCTACCTATTTCAAAAACCTTTTCATCACCCAAACAGAAATGCTGAAACCATGAAGCAATAACTGCCCATTCTTTCCCCACCCAGTCTCTGATGACCTCTAATCTACTTCCTGTCCCTAAGTGTTTGCCCACTACAGATATTTCATATAATTGGGACCATATATTTGTCCTCTCATGTCTGGGGATGGAACCCAGGGCTTTGTGCATGTTAGGCAATTGCTCTGCTACGGAACCACAGCCCCAGCTTTAATGGCCCTGTAATTTCTTGGTTGACTTTGGTTGATTGATTTTTCCATTATGGGTTGTATTTTCCTCTTTCTTCATATGCCCAATCATTTTTAAAATTTTTTTTGTGGGGTACCAGGGATTGAACTCAGGGGTACTCGACCACTGAGCCACATCCCCAGCCCTATTTTTGTTTTATGTAGAGACAGGGTCTCACTGAGTTGCTTAGTGCCTTGCCATTGCTGAGGCTGGCTTTGAACTTGTGATTCTGCTGGCTCAGTCACCAAAATGCTGGGATTACAGGCGTGCGCCACCCCACCCAGCTTGCCTGGTCATTTTTAATTGGATGTCAGACTTTGTGACTTTTACCTTATGGGATGCAGAGTATTTTTGTATTCTTACAAAAAAAATTTTTTTGAGTTCTCTTTTGAGATTCAGTTAGTTTCCTGAAAACAGTTTGCTCTTTTCTGGTCTTGCTTCTGAACTTTGTTAAGTAGAACCAGAGTGATTTCATCTAGGATTAGTTCTTCCTCTACTTAGGAAGGACCTTTTCTCATCCTCTGATGTTCCCTGAATCATGGTTGGCCCGTGTGCAGTACGGGTGGCCTGTGTGACTCTGGGTTGCTCCCTCTAATCCTTTCAGGTGGCTCCTTCCCAGCCTCGAGTGCTTTCTTCACATGCATGTGGTGATTGATACTCAGCTGAGGGTCTGCAGAAGTTTCCAGAATCCCCTCATGGTGCAGCTCTCTCCTCGCTGTTCTTGCCCTGTGAAATCCAGCCATTTTGCCATCCTGGACTTCTGTCTCTGGTGACTCAACTCGGAGAGGCTGCTGGGCTTTTCCTGGGCACCCTGCTTCCTCCTGCAGCTTGGAAACTTTCTCCAGGCAGTAAGTTGGGGCAGCTGGAGGTCTTGCCTCATTCATTCCTTGTCTTTGAGCAATCTCTGTTCCTCATTGCCAGATGTCCAGTGTTGCGAGTGCCACTGTTTCAGGAGAGAGGATCCTTTGGGTCCCTATTACCCCTCTTGATGGAAGCAACATCTACAACCTTAACTCTGTTCTTTCATGTACCTACCATTTCATTTCAAACTTGAGAAGGACAAGTTGGATTTTCTAATATGCAATTTGAATACACATACTGTGTGCGTGCTGTGAATTTTATTTTCAGCCTAAATACTTTGGGTAAACATTTAGAGTACCTAGCTCTAAAAGTTTGTCACTTTGAAAAAAAATAAATTCGAGTTTTCCCCTAAGGGGACACCAGGAAATCAAAAAGTATAAATAGAATATTTGAAATATTAGGTACTTAAATTAGTGAAGTGATAAAAACCATAAGAGGCTACTTCCCATTTACTAGGATGGCCATAGCTCCAAATCAAAACACAGTTGAGTGCAGTGGTGCATGTTTGTAATTCCAGCCACTCAGGAGGCTGAAGCAGGGCCATTGCATGTTCAAGGCCAGCCTCAGCAACTCAGCAAGACCTTGTTCCATAATTAAAAAAGAAAAGAAAAAAAGAAGAACATGTGTTGGCAGAGATCTGGAGAAACTGCATTCTCACAAGGAAAGAAGTTGGCCAGTTCCTCCGAAAGACACATATAGAAGGCCAGGTGCGGTGGCGCATGCCTGTAAACCCAGCAGCTCGGGAGGCTGAGGCAGGAGGATGGCGAGTTCCAAGCCAGCCTCAGCAACTTAGCGAGGCCCTAAGCAACTCAGTGAGACCCTGGCTCTAAATAAAATATAGAAAAAGGAAGGGGATGTGGCTCAGTGGTTAAGCATCACTGGGTTCAATCCTGGAACCCCCCCCAAAATATATATACACATACATATATAAACAAACACACAAACAAAACCATGTACGTGAATGCTACAGCAGCCTAATTCATAATAGCCCCAAACTGGAAACAAACTCAGTGTCCATCAGTGGATGAATGAATAGATTAAATAAATGCATTCTGTCCACACAAGGGAATCTTATTTGGCCCTAAAAGGAGGGCGGGGCCGAGGCAGGCCTTGACATGGGTGAGCCTTGGGGACACAATGCTTATCCATAGAGCCAGACACAGAAGGCCATGTATTGTATGATTCCATTTCTACGAAATGTCCAGAATAAATCCAGGCAAATCCACAGAGATAGAAAGTAGACTAGTGGGGGCTGGGATTGTGGCTCAGCGGTAGAGCGCTTGCCTGGCATGCGTGAGGCCCTGGGTTCGATCCTCAGCACCACATACAAAGCAATAAAATAAAGACATTGTATCTATCTACAACTAAAAAAAATATTAAAAAAAAAAAAAAAGAAAGTAGACTAGTGGTTGCCAGGGGATGGGGTCAGGGAGAGGAATGGGCAGGGATTGCTAAGGAGCACAAGGAGTCTTTTCTTGGCAGTGCTGGGGATTGAACCCAGGACCTTGTGCAGGCTAAGGAAATACTCTACTACTGAGCTACCGCCCCAGCCCCAGTACAGGGATCTGTTGGGGGATGATGGGGATGTTCTAGAGTTGGTAATGGTGATGGTTGCACAGCTATGGGAATACACTAAGAACCACTGAATCGTACATGTGAGAAGGGTGACTCATGTGTGCTGTGTCCTCTGTCACTGGGTCATTTCTCTTGACTTAATGTTTTTGTGTGAAGTGGTGTCTCATTGTGGTTTTGATTTGCATTTCCTTAAGGTCTAATGATGTTGAGCATCTTTTCAGGGGGCTTATTGGCCATTGGTATATCTTCTTTGGAGATGTGTCTTCAAATACTATACTCATTTAAAAAAAATTTTTTTAGTTGTATATGGATTCGGTGCCTTTATTTGTTTTTATGTGGTGCTATGATTAAACCCAGTGCCTCACACATGCTAGGCAAACACTCTACCACTGAGCTACAACTCTAGCCCAAATACTGTACTCATTTTTAAATTTTGAGTCTGTAACTCTTGTTGTTGAGTTGTAAGAGTTCTTTATATATTTAGGATCCTGGACCAATATCTGATATCTGATTTGCAAATGTTTTCTCCCATTCTCTTTTCACTTTTTTAACAAGTAAAAATCAATTAGTTTCGGCTGGGATTGTAGCTCAGTGGTAGAGTGCTTGCCTTGCATGCGTGAGGCAGTGGGTTCAATCCTCGGCACTACATACAAATAAATAAATAAAGATATTGTGTCCATCTACAACTAAAAAAATATTTTAAAAAATCAATTAGTTTAATAATTAAATGTCTTTCATTTTTAAAATTGGGAGATATTCCATGCTTACAGGAATGTGCATAAGATAAAAATAAGGCATTCATAATAGCTCAGCTATGGAACCAATCTAGATGCCCATCAACAAATGAATGGATAAAGAAATTGTGGTATACACACACACACACACACACACACACACACACATACACACAATGGAATATTAACCAGCCATAAAGAAGAATGACTTTATGGCATTTGCCAGTAAATGGATGGATCTGGAGACTATCCATCTATTATTGGCTAAGTGAAATAAGCCAAGCTCCCAAAACCAAAGGTTGAATGTTTTTGCTGATATGTGGAAGCTAGACCACAATAAAGGAGAGAGGGAGGGGAAGAAGAGAAGGTCAATAGATTAGACAAAGGGGAACCAAAGGAAGGGAGGTATAGGAGGAGGAAAGACAGTAGAATAAATCTAATATAATTTTCCTATGTACACATATGAAAATACCTAAGTGAACCTCACCAATGTGCCCACCCCCAAGAATGGGGTCCTAATTAGAATCACATACATGCTTGTATAATTTTATCAAAATGGATTCTACTATCATGTATAACTAAGAAGAACCAATAGCCGGGTGCGGTGGTGCACACCTATAATCCCAGCACTTTGGGAGGCTGAGGCAGGAGGATCGCAAGTTCAAAGCCATCCTCAGCAACAGTGAGCTGCTAAGCAACTCAGTGAGACCCTGTCTCTACATAAAACACAAAATAGGGCTGGGGATGTGGCTCAGTGGTCGAGTGCTCCTGAGTTCAATCCCTAGTACCAAAAAAAAAAAAAAAAAATAAGAACCAATAAAAAAATAAGGCATAAAAAAAGCAAAATGAACACCTGTACACTCACCATCCAGTGCAAAAACCATCTCCCCTTCTCCCCAGTCTGTCTTCCCTCCTACTGTAACCCTCTGCATTCACTCAATGATACTAAATATGAAACTTTATGTTCACCAACTTCTCTTTTTCATAATTTCACTATATGTGTGAATATATATGTAAACAAGACATTGTGTAGCTTTGATTTTTTGAGCTTTATAAAATGGAAGGCCATTATCTGTCCTTTTACAACTTGCTTTTTTGGCTCAATATTTTGTTTGTGAGCTTTCTCTGTGGCGATGGGCATATTGCTGTGGTTCATGTACTTTGCTGTAAGTATCCATCATATAAATACACCTGGATGTATTCACCCTCCCTCCTACCAGTGGATATCTGGATTCTTTCCAGGTTTTTGCGGTAGAAATAGTGAACATTCTTCTGGAAGTCTTCTGAGCATGGTGTGAGTGTCCTTTTTCTTTTTTCGGTATGGGGAGTTGAACTCAGAGGTGCTCAACCACTAAGTCACATCCCCAATCACCCCCTCCTTTTTTTTTTTTTTTTTTTTTTTACATTTTATGTAGAGACAGGGTCTTGCTGAGTTGCTGAAGCTGGCTTTGAACTCAAGATCCTCCTGCCTCAGCCTCCCGAGCTGCTAGGATCACAGGCATGTGCCACTGTGCCTGGCACAAGCACCAAATTTTTTTAAAAATATTTTTTTAGTTGTTGATGGATCTTTATTTTATTCATTTATTTATATGTGGTGCTGAGAATCAAACCCAGGACCTCACACATGCAAGGCAAGTGCTCTACCACTGAGCCACAACCCCAGCCCAAGCACCGAATTTTTAAAAAAATTTTTTGAAAATATTTTTTCAGTTGTAGATGGACACAATATCTTTATTTTATTTATTTTCATGTGGTGCTGAGGATGGAACCTAGGGCCTCATGCTTGCAAGGCAAGCACTCTACCACTGAGCTATAATCCCAGCCCCACAAGCACCAAATTTTAACCTTAATTAGTTGACAATAACTTGTCCAACTTAAAACACTCTGAGCTAAAGTTACAAAGCAAGCATCTATGTGGGCAGAAAAACCTTCACTTTTTTTCCCCATTAATTAATTAATTAATTTTTTGGTACCGGGGATTGAACTCAGGAGCACTTGACCACTGAGCCACATCCTCAGCCCTATTTTGTGTTTTATGTAGAGACAGGGTCTCACTGAGTTGCTTAGAGCCTCGCCATTGCTGAGGCTGACTTTGAACTTGTGATCCCCCTGTCTCAGCCTCCCAAAGTGCTGGGATTACAGGCGTGCGCCACCATGCCCAGCTCACTGTCATTTCTGAACATTTTATTTCAAATACTTTCAATTTTTATCATTGTTTAGAGCAGAGTTGTTTACTTGGGGTCTTGAGATGGTTGGCAGATAAAATTCAGGAAGTCCATGAACTTGACTAGGAATATAATTACCTATTTATTTATTGATTTTGGCAGTACTGGAGAATGGAAATCCCAGGGCCTCACACATGCCAGGCAAACACTCCACCATGGACCTACGCCCCCGGCCTACTTCTTTTAATTAACCTCCAACTGAAAATTACATTTTCTTTCATTTAAGGAGAAACCACATCAATAGTCACTTCACCTGTTACCTTGTCACCAATAGAAATCAGAGATTTTTTTTTGAGGGGGTACCAGGGATTGAACTCAGAGGCACTCAACCACTGAGCCACATCTCCAGCCCTATTTTGTGTTTTATGTAGAGACAGGGTCTCACTGAGTTGCTTAGCGCCTCGCCGTTGCTGAGGCTGGCTTTGAACTCGCGATTCTCCTGCCTCAGCCTCCCAAAGTGCTGGGATTACAGGTGTGTGCCAGTGCGCCTGGCTTGAAATCAGAGATATTGTCATAGCACATCTTGGTTGTTGCAGAAACTCTGAAGTATCATTGGCATTCATCTTACTTTGAAATTATAATCCATAAGAACAGCTTTTAGTTAGAGCTTGCTTTTTAAAATGTTAAAAAATAGGGCTGAGGTTGTGGCTCAGCGGCAGAGCGCTTGCCTTGCACGTGTGAGGCACTGAGTTTGATCCTCAGCACCACATAAAAATTAATAAAATAAAGACATTTAAAACAAACAAACAAACAAAACAAAACAAAAATAAAGACACTGCATCCATGTATAACTAAAAAATATTTTTAAAAAATGTTAAAAAATAAACAGGTATATTACCATATCAAACATTTTAACAATATTTTGAACCTTTTTGTTTTATTTAATAGTTTAACTGAATTTCATTAAAATCGCTTTCCTCTGCTAGTCCATTTATATTTTATTTCATATTAAACATTATTCTGAGCGGGACTGAGGCACAAAAGAGACCAGGAACCCCTGGCCCAGAGCAATTTAGGGGAGAGACGGACACGGCAGAAAACTTTCTACCCACAGGGCTGCAGTTTTCACCAGATGCATCTTATTTTTCCTTAAAAAGAATTTTGGGAGACGGCTCAGGAGGCTGAAGTAGGAGGATCATGAGTTCAAAACCAGCCTCAGCAACAGCAAAATGCTAAGCAACTCAGTGAGACCCTGTCTCTAAATAAAACAAAACAGGGCTGGGATGTGGCTCAGTGGTTGAGTGCCCTTGAGTTCAATCCCCGGTACCAAAAAAGAAAAAAAAAAGTTTGAGAGAATAATTGAGATTAATTATTCAAAATCTGCCTTCCCTGTCCCTCCCTCCTTCCTTCCTTCCTTCCCTCCCTCCTTTCTTTCCTCCCTTCCTCCCTTCCTAACTATCATTTATCTGTCTATCATGGTACTGTGTTCTATCTCTGAGTTACATTCCTAACCCCCTTTTTATTTTATTTGGAGATTATATTGTATTAGATAATACAAGATAATTATATATCGCCAAGGTTCTCACTAAATTGCAGAGACTGGCCTCAAGCTCGCCATTCTCCTGCCTCTGACTCCGGTGTCACTGGGATTACAGTTTTGCCCCACCAGGCCTGGAGGCTTGGCAACTTCATTGCTAGGCACATTAGAGCCCCTCTGGGTTCTTGGAAATTTACTACTATACCAAAGGGGCTCCAACTTATCTATGTTACAAGTGCCCACCAGAGGCAACTGTTTATTTCTATCATTCCTGGTATGCCAATTCCATTTCTGTAGGCACCTGTGGCCTTCAGGGCCATAAAATGGCCAGCTTTTCATGTCAGTGTCAAGGCACAGGTGTGGACCTTTCCCCTCCCCCAGCACAGGTACCTGGGCTCCCACGGGAATGATCCACTCGGCGAAGGCTGAGCCTCAGGCGTAACAGGAAATAGAACCTTTTCACACTTCCTGGTCTGACTAGGGGGCGCTGAGGAAGGGAGAACCGACTCTATGTGGCCAGGCCTGGGTGTCCTCCCAGGGAGATCCTGCACTCTTGGGTCACCTTCAGTCAAGATCAGTGAGCCCACATGACCTCACCTAGACCTGCCTGTGGCTCCAGGGTCCCTCCCAGGAGAATGTGTAAACTAGTGTCTAAGCTCCTTCGAGGGTTTTTCTTTTTCTTTTTGGTACTGGAGGTTGAACCCAGGGGCACTTAACCACTGAGCCACATCCCCAGCCCGTTTTGTATTTTATTTAGAGACAGAGACTTGCTGGATTGCTCAGTGCCTTGCTTTTGCTGAGGCTGGCTTTGAGTTCGTGATCCTCCTGCCTCAGCCTCCTGAGTCGCTGGGATTACAGGTGCATACCACCGCATCGGGCTTGACCTTGGAGTCTTTATGTAGCCGGAATCACCGGTCTATGGCTCATGTAGGGACACATTCAACCCCACCTCCTACCTGAGGGAGAAGTGGGGAGATTAACAGCCAATGTGCGATCCTGGGCTGGAAAGAGGACACCAGACCCTGGGGGACCCTTGCTGGCGACTGCAGATTGTCTCCTCCTCTGGCCTAGGTACAGATTGGGCTCCCAGTTCTCGCAGCCCCTCCTGGGTAGAGCTGGCCCCTGGCTCCTGCCCGACTGCCCTTCACCAGGAGTACCTCTCGTACCCGCTCCCAGCCACTCTGTTGATGACTTCCTTCACTGCTGCTGTCCTGTGCTGTGGTGGCCCAGCCCCTCACCTCTCACCCAGACTTACGGCAGCCTCCCTGCCCTGGCCTCCCAGGGTGATCTCAGCTCCCATTTCTAACTGGCACCGGCTGCCTAGTGCCTTCTCTTTCAGACCCAACTCCCTGGCCTGGCGTTCAGGGGCTCTTTCTCCCTCGTTGCCACCCGTGCCTGCGGTCCTCCCTGCCCTTGCCAGGTGCTATCACGGGCAGCCCGGGCTCCTGTGGTCCCAGGGCTTGGCCCCACCCTCTGTCACTGCCCATCACACTGCAATGGGCCTTCCTGGCCATCTTCCTGGCTACCTCGCAGGCCTGGCACAGCGCAGGCGTCCAAAACGCTGGTTGAGGAGCACATGATGCCACCCCAGAGACACCACCGCCATCTGTGCAACGGCTGTGATTTCCCCAGAGCCCCATCGAGTCCGGGCTTTCTAGAAGCATAAGATTGAGTGACAGAATCAAGGTTTGCCCCCGTGGCACACTGCAGAGAACAGAGTTCCCTTTCCACTCGCTGTCCTGGTGCTTGTCCTCCTGATGCACCCCTCGCGAGGGCCCGGAGGTCATCTTGAAATTTCCTAGAGTTGTACCCTGAATTCACTTTAGGAGCACCACCGGAACAGTGCCTGACTACCATCCTTAGGGTGGGCACCGATCATATTCTGGGCCTCTGTGTGAAGGTGACACCTATCAGTATCTTTTGTCTGCTTCTCTGCCCAGAGTTCCATTTGGTCACTTATCATAGGACTCTGCAGTGGCTGATTGTATCAGGAGGGCCTGCAGGTCCAATGTTTCACTTCTGAGGCTTCCTCAGAACCCTTCCAAAGGGCCAAATCCATGAGAGTAAGGAGGACGCTTCAGGTTTGGGGGTGATGTCCCTGCTCTCGCCCGAAGGGAGGAATATGCAGGAGGCCCCAGCTGACTGAGGCAGGGGCAGCGGGACAGCGCCCACCAGTGCACTCCTCTGCTCAGCCTGGGCCTCACCCACCCTCTGCTCCTGCTGGGGTGAGACGGGGCTTGCACTTGGCCTCGCAGAGATCCCAAACCACCCTGGGACAGGACAGAGGTGCGTGGAGATGCTGGAGGTCGAGGTGGCACAGACCTTGCATTCCTCATAGCCACGGTGGCAGAGAGGTGCTGTTCTGTCAGTTTCTGGTAGCTGAAGCAGCAAAATCCTTGGAGCTACCCCAAGGTGGCTTCTGTCCACTTATAGGCCAGGGGCTGTGTGTGCCTCAGCTGCAGCCCTGGAGGCTTAGCTGTCTTGGGGGGTCTACAGTACGCATCATGGCCCAGGTCCTACAAGGCTCTCCTGGGGTTCCAGATCACCAGCTGGGGTTGGGGGAGGTGATGTGGGCCTTGACTCAGCAGGAATGGGAATTTTCTCAGAAGGAACACGGCCCAAGGCTGGGGACATGGAGTTCCAGCTGTGGCTTTCTTGTGGGGAAGCACAGGGTGCGGGTGGGGCGAGTTGGAGTCTGTGTCAGAGTTGAGAAATTCAGCCTCTCCTTGTCCAGTCGCCCTAGGGACGCACGTGGAGAAGTCCCGGCCCTCCACCCTGCCCACAGGCCTCTACTGACCTGTGCAAGGCCACCAGACTGCCTACCCGGGGCCCAACTCCTTACCCTGGCTCTCAAGGCACCTGTGACTTGGTCCTGCCCCATCGTCCAGGGCATCCCTGAAAGTCCCCTCCCTTTTCCTCTAGCGCCCTCATTCTCGTCCTCTCCACTCAGCTCCACTAAAGCCCCTTCCCTAGGCCACCGGTGGGCGGGGGTGGGGGTGTCCTCCTGGCCCTGTGTGGCCTTGCGACCGGAGGGGGCCGCTTTCCAAAAGAAAGGGAGGCCAGCGCAGCGGAAAGGACAACAGGAGAGCTGGTGGCAGTCCCTAAAACAGGCTCTTTAATAACATTATGTCTTCACTGAAGAGCTTCGCTTTCCCCCCAGCGCAGGGCTGGGGCCAGTGGGCGTGGCGTCCGCCAAGGGGCGTGCCCTGGCCGCCGTGGGCGTGGCCGCGGGTTCTAGTAGAAGGAGTACTGGTTCTCCACTGCGCGCGCACGGCCCGGCGCGGCGTCCGGGGTCTCCTCCGGGGCGCTGGCCGCGGCCTCCAGCAGACGCTCGGCGCTATTGCTGCGGCTGCGCGCGCTAAGCAGGCCCTCCGCGGCGCGCGGGGGCGCGGGTACCGAGGCAGCTGAAGACGACGAGGCGGATGAGGACGAGGCGCCAGCCACGTCGGAAGGCGAGGCGGGCGGGCAGGCAGCAGCGGCCAGGCTGGAGAAGTAGTGCTGGCCGGCCGGCTCGGTCCAGCAGGCGGAGGGCGCGGGTGCAGCGCTGGGCAACGGCCCGGGGTCTGCAGCGAGAGGTCGCGTGGCGTCAGCGCCCAGCCCTGGGCATCCGCGCCCCACCCTCCTAACCCCGCCAGTTAACCCCGCGGGCGTGCCGCGTTCCTGGCTGGACTGTGTACCTCTGGCATGCATGGGGACCCAGGGCCCGAGTTCAGGTGTCCGCCTTTGATAACTGGCCCCATGCAAGTGACGACGCACGCAGCCAGGGTGCCCCTCTTACGTAGGCGGACACCCCCCTACACCTGGCTAGTGCTTCCTCTCCCCCAGCCGGTGCTGAGCCCCAGCCCCTGCAGGGCTCTAGAGCACCCGCCCCTTGCCAGGGGTCATTGGGACCTATTTGTTGTGGGGCTACCTCCCTGTCTTGATTTCTGATGCGCCCCCGTTCCCCCATAGCTCACAATTGCTATGGCAGGGCTGAAGGAGGGAGGGCCCTTGAGATTCTGGGTCAGAGGCTAGCCATGCTGGGTGGCTGCCTGCCTGCCTGGCTTCTTGAGCGATTACGCGGGCGAGGTGGTGTCATCTTACCAGGTGGGGGGCCCTGGGCCCGCACATAGCTGCGGAGGGTGATGTCCGCCGAGCCCCCTGACTCCAGGGGAATGGAGTGGGTGTGGAAGTGGCGGAGCATGTCAAGCACAGACTGGAACCACAGGTGCTGTACATGGCACTGGCCGTGGCCATTCAGAGACAGGCGGAGATGCTGTGAACACAGGCAGGTTGTCAGTGACAGGGTCCTGGGCTGGTCACTTGCTTGGCTAGTGCCTTTGGGGGTTGTTGGAAGGCTAAGTCTCAGTGAGACCATGTAGGACTGTGTCAGATTGCAGCACTTGGCACACCTGAGTCCAGTCTGGGGTGGGGCTACTCCTTTGTAAGTGGGGGGCAGAGCAACAGAGCTAGGTTGGGACTGAAGGGTCGTCCCCATGCTGACAGCACCCACTCTGTGCCTGATCCCTTGTCCTTCACATTTCATTTGCCTCCTAAATCCCGGCAGGTAGGGATTACTGCCTCCATAGTGGAGATGTGGAAACAGGAAGTGGGAGAGACTTGCCCGGTCCCAGAGCACAGAGCTGGGAGCACTTCCTCCTCTCAGGAGGTGAGGGGTGACTACACGTCCTCAGCTGTGCTGCAGCGGGAGCACATGGCTTGCAGAACAGGTTGGTTCCTCTGGGCCTCCAGGACCCGCATGAAGCAGGAGGTTGAGGGTGAGAGGCCGCAGGCTGTGGCCCTGGTGGCGGGCTACAGGTCTTGGCTCCTGCCTTGCTGGTGGGTGGCAGGAGGGAAGGTAACAGGTGGTGTCTGAAGGTATGCTCTTGGCCTGAAGTTCCGCAGGGAGACCTGGCCTAGCAGCTTACGTAAAAGACAAAGAAGCCCCCAGGGCTGGGGACAGTGAGCTTTAGCACTCAGCAGGGCGAGAAGTTGCCAGGAAAAGTGTGATCACTTGGGGGGCATTAAGGGACTCAGCCCAAGAGGAGCAGCACAGTAGGTCCCCACCCCAGCCTCCTATCTGGGCAGGGGCCCAGGGCACAGCCGGGCCCAGGGCAGAGCGTGGAAGCAGGGCAGATGCACGTCACTCTTCTGTCATGTATTCTGAGGTTGAAGAGCTGCATTGGGAACAGGAGTGAGCTTCCTTCTCTGTCAGTGGAGGGTCCTGCTCTACTCGCCACTAGCACACTCAGTTCCACTCTGGGGGACCGGCAGCCGGCCAGGCAAGGGCAGATTCAAGGCTGCCTCCGGCCCACCCTGTTTCCCTCTCCATGCCGCTTGGTGGGCTGGGCCCCAGCGTAGCCCCTGGCTTGGGCATGAGCAGGATCCAGGTCCTCCCAGGAGGAGTGCTGGCCATGAAGTAAACTATGAGCCTCTGGGGACAGTGTTAAGCGCCTGGTTGTCAGAAGAACAGTTCAGGACGGCTGCCTCCTCTCTATGGTGGGGCCAATGCTGTCAAGGGGAGAGGCTCAGAAATCACTGGAGGGCCAGCTGGGGCTCGTAGACAGACACTGACCACCAGCTGCAGACCTGGAGTCCTAGGGCACCCCCTCTTCCAGCAGGGGCTGACGGGAAGTCACGTCCTGGAAGGAGCCAGGGCTGGTCTGCTTCCTTATCGGAAACGTGGGTCTGGTGAGGGGAGGGACACAGAGGTTCCTGCCCTCTCTGTGACTTTTCTGGTCACGTTTTTCTTGGCTTCGTAGGTCATCATGGCCCATGGATCCCTTCCTGGATGGCACACCTCTGCTCACCTTGGGCCCTATCTGGGTCACCCTCTTTCTGTTTCTCCCTCAACCATTCTCACCCCCCTGCATACCTCAGACCAGGGTCCCCTCTGCTCTTCTCCCTAGACCTGTGCAACCCTCCTGCCCTGCCAGCACCTCCCCTCCTGCCTGCTCTCCAGGGACCACCTGTAGGTGCTTTCCTTCCTTGTCACTTGTCTGAACACAGGCCAGGTCCAGGAGGGAATGGTAAAGTGACCAGAGCAGAGAAGGGGGCTGTCGGGGTGGGGCTCTGCAGGCCTCAGCTAACTCCAGCCCTGCATCCAGGTGGCTCTGGGTGGAGACGCTCAGAGCCCCAGTGCTGTGGGATCCCCAGTGCACAGGTGCTAAAAGGACTTGGCAAATTGGTTCTCACAAGGGCCTGACTTGTGGAGAGTCATGCCACACCTAAGCCTCACAACCAGGGTCACCGCAGCATCCTCCCCAGGGGGCCAGTCGCTCCACCCCTGTAGTTTCCCATGAACACTTGCCTTGGCTTTGCCCTGGAAGTTGAAAGTCAGCACATACTCCCCGGGCCGAGTCTCACTTTGGCGGATCACGAAGAGGCCATGGCTCCGGGGTCCACCTGCCAGCACCAGCTGAGCGGCCTTGACCCGTGACAGCGTCCCGTGGAACCAGGGGTAGTCAGAGAGCTCCAGCTCTGGCTCAGCCTTGGTATCCGGCTCAGCTCCCTCCTCCCCTGGGGAGTGACAGTGTCAGGGTGACGGAGAGGGCAGGGCAAATCATAAATGACAGATGAGGGGCAACCTCTCTCTGATTTTGGTAAAAGGCTGCTTGATTAATTTTAGAACTAGACAGAGAGCTGAGCCTCCATTAGTTACCAGTATAAGGTGAACTGAGACACAGGGGACTAGCCCAGGGTCACTCTGCAAGTCAGCGACAAACCTGGGAACAAATCAAGTCTCTTGTCCCCCCACAGTTCCAACCCTTTGTACCCCATTCCATGAACATCTTCTATCGAAACCAGGCCCAATGGGAAGGGCCAGGTGCCAACAAAAACCAGAACTGTGCAGACCAGCGGGAAGAACCGGCACTGCTTGGAGGCTCAGCAAGGGCTCTGCAGGGTACCCAGAGGTCCCCACGGCCAGGGCAGGGACCAGGAGAGGAGGGACAGGGAGAGCCGGCTGCCCCCTGGCACCTGCGTTATTGCCATCACTGCCGCTGCTGCCCGGGGACTCCAGGGTCTGCAGGAAGGTCTCCAGTGGGACGTGGAGCGGGGACTCTCCAACGGCATCTCGAGCTCGGCTGTGTGGGGCTGTCACCACGGCACCCACAGCTACTGGTGTGTCTTGGGGCCGGGGTAGGTCTGTTGCTGGGAGAGTAGCAGGTGGGAAACACGTTCCTTTTCTGTCACCTCCAGCTGCCATCCCTCCCACCCCGTCACCCATGACTCAGGCCAGCTCTGTCCCCTCCTACCATCTGCCAGGAGCTCACAGCTGCAGGAGGCCACCCGGCTGGCCAGGCAGCCTCCCCGGGCACAGGACAGCTCAGCGTCTTCCTCACTGTCGCTGTGGATTGAGAAAGCACAGCTGCAGTGGCTAACAGTCATGTGACCAGCCTCACCCTCGGCTGGCTCTGTGGCTAGAGGCCACCAAATGGGTACAGTGCCCCCTGAGGCTGGGTTCCCCTTGCCCACTGCCCCCTAATGAAGGTGTGGTGGTGGGCGGGGCCTGGACAGCTCCCTCCCGCCCAGGGCCTTTGTCTCCTCATCTGTAAAGTGAGGTATCTGGGGCCCTCCCAGCTCTAAAATTCTGCGAAGGGAGGTTCACCCTCACAGGGCCAGGAAGGAGTTTGCAGAGCAGATGGCGGGCAGGGTGGCAGGGGAGGGATTACAACCACTTTGGGGATCAGGGCCTGGGAGGCGCTCAGGACTTCAATTGTGCTTCCTTAAATGAAGCTGTTAATTAGAAAGCAGCAGCCCCTCCCCCTAGGGCCGGCTCACCCCATTAGCCAGAAGAGGCGCTGCCAAATGCTCAGCCCTATTGGCCAGCCTGCCCCTCCTACTCCTGGCCTTGGGATTTCTCCTAGATGGTGGAGCCAGCCTCCCTGCTGCTCTGCCTGGACATGGTTGGCCAGAACTGCCCTCTACTTATTACCAGCCATAGCTCCCTACTGCCCTGACCTACTAGGTTCCTGGGCTCTCATGAAAATCTCCTGCACCAGCTATCCTGGAGGCCTTAACAGCCTCTACAAGTCCCAGGCTCTTGGTACACATGGATAACTTTTGCTGGGTTGTTCCTTCTGCTTTTCTTCACCCCTGTCTGCGTGGCTCAGGCCTCCTATTCAGTTAAGCCTCTGCTGAGGTGAGCACCTTCACCAGCACCTTTACCTGCAGACCTTCCCTGAACTGGGGCTGGGTTAGGGGCTTCTCCCCAGCCCTCTGGGCTCATCATGGCCCATTTCCTAGTAGTTGGAGGCTCCCCTGAGGTGAGGACAAGACTTCTCTCCAGGTCCACAGGCCCTGGCCCTCCAGAACAGGCCTCACAGACCCCGCTTAGTGAAGGGGTCAGGGTCTGGAGATCCTGGCCAGCCCCAACTTGAATGGGACTAGGATGAGCAAAGCCCATTTCGGGAGCTTGGCTCCTGCCCTGGAGGCTGCTCCCTATGCAGTCAGGACCAAGGGGTCCCCATGCCCCACCCTAGGGCCACTTCAGCACTCACCCAGGGTCCACACAGCCCTGGATGTCGGCCACCCAGGAGTGCTTCTGCAGGGAGTCGATGGTCTCCAGGATGTACTCGGCTCCGTTCTCCACCTGGGGAAGAGGGTGTCAGGGGTCCAGGCCAGCCAGATCAGCCTCCCCCACCCTCGGCAGGGGGCTCTGGACCCCAGGATGAATGCTCATATGGCTCATGGGTGAGAGGAGCTGGGAGGACAGTGAGGCCATCACCAGGCACCCCCAGCACACTGAGTGGAGGGGCTCCCCTGATTTCATGCCTGGGACTTTAGCACTACGGCCACACTCCCTAGACAAGTCACCTCCAAAGGGCCCTCACTAGACTAGGTCTAGTGTGATCCTGTCCACACCTCATCCGATAAGCTTCCACTGGCCCTGGTTGGGGGGTGATGTATTGTCCCCATTTTATTTAATCAGTTAATTTATTTTATTGCAGTGGTGGGGACTGAACCCAGCCCTCTCTACCACTGAGCCTTATCCCCAGTCTTTTTATTTTTTGAGACAGGGTCTCGACAAGTCTGGCCTGAAACTTGTAATCCCCCTGTCTCTTAGCTCCTGAGTTGTTGGAATTGCTGCCGTGTGCCACCATGCCCAGCTTGTGCCCATTTTATAGATGAGATGACTGAGGTCAGAGAGGACAGATAACTTAAGTCACAAAACAATCAGTGGTACTGCTGGGACCTTAACCCAAGTCTCTGGGGTTCCCAGGCCTCATGCTCTTGGCTTCTTGTCCTGTACCTCTATAAAATGCAGTATTGGGTTGGGAGGGTCCGCAGAGACCCCTTTTAATCTCTCTCTGAACATATGGGGAAACTGAGTACCACCATGGAGCTGGTAGGCAAGTCCCTCTGCCTCAAGGCTTGTACAGGGGACACTCAGCAGATGGGAATACCAGGTGGGCAAGGGCTATGTCCTCAGCCCCCAGCCTGGGGTGACTCAGGGTACAGGGTTGGCAGATGTTTGCCCAATGAATAAGTGAGTTTGTGACTAAACAAATAGGGGTGGGTAAGCACACAAGACCCACAGGGGCCTGGAGAAGAGGGTGGGGGCTTTGTGTGGCTTCGAGTGGGTGGAACTAGGCATCCCTGGGGACTCTGCCTCACAAACACTCTCTGGTCCTTCCAGGAGGCACAGGGACCACAGTCCTGGCAGCCCAGAGCCATGTCCTCAGCTGACCAGCAGGCCACCCCGGTGATGTGGGGCCTGGGAAAAGGTTGGGCTGCCCCCAGACCCACCAGGGTGTCTCCTGCCCACCCGCAGTGTCTTTGTGCCCTTGGTAGGACCAGGCTGGTTCCCACACTCCAGTGCCCTGCGACAGGAACATTTGCATAACTGCTACAAGCTGGCCACCAGTTCCTGCCTGGGGGGTGCATGTGCCCTGGCTCCAGCAAGGAAGGGAGGGGAGGAAGTGAAACTCTGAGGAGCCTCATCCAGACAGGAGGAAATGGCCCGGCTCCAGATGGCCCCTGAGGCCCTACCCAGAGATCAGCCCCGGATTCAGGTGCTAGGCAGGTGCGAGACATCTGTTGTAGAGGCTGCCTCCCCCATGCTGCCCTCGAGCTGTGCCATCCAGGAGGGAGGTGGTCTTGGGCAGCCCGAGGATCTCTGGGACCGGGGTGGGGCCTCACCTTGAGCACAAACGTGTTGTCCTTCTCAGGCATCTCCAAGGGCATGGTGGTGCGGACCTCGAGGATGGCTGACAAGGGGATGCTGACCTTGGGCCTGGAGGCCTAGGAGGCGAGAGGAAAGGTCAGCGAGAGGGCTTCCCCAGGGCCTCCCGACACCCTCTTTACCCTTCCCAGCTCTCAGGGATCAGAGCAGCTCCCAGCTTGGACTGCTCTGGCCACCCTGGCATAAAGGTGTTCTGGTCCCCATTTCACAGATGGGGAAGCTGAGCGAGGCAGTGATGGTCCCCCTCTTGTGGTCATGCAGCCAGTCAGGGACTGAACTGAGACTGACGTCTGAGCCTCCGCCCTACAGGTCTTGAGGGATGAGCCCACCTGGGCTGCCCTCTACCTGGCACCTCCTCCAGATCTGTACTTTTCCCATTTTTGACCTTGACTCACAGTGAGAAATACACTTGACGTTGGGCCCAGCACAACATACCTACACAGGTAAAAATGTCTGAAACAAACCTGTCACTGGACAATGCCCGCCCTTACTGTGTGTGATGCAATGTGATATTTTCTATTCTGTTCTAGCTCATTAAAAAAAGAAAAAAAGAAGCTGTGTTCAGTGGTGCATGCCTGTAATCCCAGCGGCTCAGGAGGCTGAGGCAGGAGGATTGTGAATTCAAAGCCAGCCTCAGCAATGGCAAGGCACTAAGCAACTCAGTGAGACTGTGTCTCCAAATAAAATACAAAATAGGGCTGGGATGTGGCTCAGTGGTCGAGTGCCCTTGAGTTCAATCCCAGGTACCTCCTTCAGCCTCCCACCAAAAAAAAAAAAAAGAAAAAGAAAAAACAAAGAAGAGCTGGCCTCCTGCTTCAGATGAGGCTTCTCAAGCAGCGCTCCTGACTCAGAACAGGGCTCTGGAACTGGGCAAGACCCTGTCCCCAGGTGTGGGTAAGAGACTAGTGTTCCCAGTGCCACCCAGGGTGATCCAAGGTATGTTGGCAGGGTTCCCTAGGAGGGTCTAAGTGCCTGGCTCTGTGTGCTCTGTCCCAAAGCTCCTGGCCGTGGCCTTGGATCTGGGACTGGGGTTCCTGGTAGGGTTCAGGCTCTGGGACAGGGACTTTCTAGGAGGAAAGGGAAGGGCTACACATTTGGTGGGCAGGAGGATGGGAATTCCTGGCAGGCCTGGCCACTGTCCAGTGGCTGCAGGGCTGGGCTTGGAGCAGTGACCTAGGGGCTTGGCTGAGCAGTGTGTCAGGCCACCAGAGTAGCCAGTGGGGCTGGGGCTCCCCATGGTCATGAGGTGGGTAGAGCAGACTGAATTTGCAGTGTGGGTTCTTACTGGCTGGAGGCACTGTGGTCCCTTGGGCTGGCATCTGAGGCCAGCTATACTGAGACAGCTGTTCCTGCCACAATTTCTGTGTCCCTTCCCCACTTGTCTTCAGCTCCCCCCGGCTTACGCCATCCCCCTATTGGGCAGCTCCAGTGTCTCTCCTGGGGCCCAGGACCTCACTCTTGAAGTTTGTATCCAGTCCTGCAAATATGGGTTTCCTGGTGGCTCCCCAAGGGCAGAGGCCAGCCCCATTGCTTTTTGGGTCCCTAAGTCTGGCCTGGAATAGGGCTGAGGGGACCTGGGGTTCAGGAGTCCCTGCTGGGATGAGAGGGCAGGAAGCCAGAGACCCGACTTGGGCTGGGACATCAAGGGCTGTGTGCGAGGGAGTCTAAAGACCCCAGGAAACAGGCCCTGCGCCTGTAGACCCCACACTCCTGACTGCTCCCAGGTGCAGCCAGGGCCATTCTTGGGAGATCCGGACCTGGGTGGGGACCCTGCAGTGGGGGTGTCAGCAAGGGTGCCCTGGGTGCTCCTTCACCCTGTGGCCAGACACATTTGGGAAACCCAACCTGAGACCTTGGCATGTTCTGGGGTTTGGACATGGTTTGCTCCCCAAGGGGACCTGTGCTGGAGGCTGGGTCCTCTGTGTGCCAGTATCAGGAGGCAGTGGAACCTTTAAGAGTTGGGGCCTGGTGGAAGGTGGGTCACTGGGGGCCCTGCCCTGGGCAGAGGTTAATGTGGTTCTCCAGGGCCCCTGGCACTGTCTCAGGAGTGAGATTACTCCATGCACTTGGCCTTCCGGCACGCAGCCATTTCCCTTTTTCCATCTCTGCCGTGTTGTGACCAGCCAAGAGCCTCCGCGGAGCCCGGAAATGGGGAGCTTCCTAATCTTGGCCTTCTCAGCCTCCAAAATTGAGATGAAGAAATCTGTTTTCTTTATCTAATGTCTAGCTTCAGGTATTTCATTATAGCAACAGAAAATGCATGGTGGTATGATCCACGCTTCCCCTGGGAGCACTCCCAAATACCAAGAGAGGCTCCAATGAACATGTGAGGATGAGGAGGACACTACGCGGTGGGGACACGCTGGCCTTCCTCAGAGGTTGGGGAAGGGCCCTGCGACCCCTTAGGAACCTGCCTTCTTCCACTGGTAAAGCTGGCAGGCTCTGCAGGGACCAATGCAGAGGGCACCAGCTGCCGTGTCCCCTCCCCCAGGGGAGCAGACACAGCTATTTACAGACAGACAGCTGTGACTGCCACTCAGTAAAGGGGGTAAGCCTTGGGCCTCTGTCCCTGCCCTCTGGGTGACCCCGGGTGAGCTCCACCTCTCATGGGGCCTTAGTCTCCCTGTCTGCCAAGGAGAGGAGTTGGGCTTATTGGCTGTTATTTCTCTCAGGGACCCAAGGATGGGGGCCTGGGCAGGCAAAGAGTCCTTGTGAAACCTGGGGGTTCTGGGACTTGGGGAGAAATCTCTTCAGAGTGTGTCTCTGGGAAGTCACCTCTCTAGAGCCCTGTGGCTCACAGGTACCTGGCCTTGGGGAGCCCACACACCTGCACTTCTAGGAGGGGTGTGCTGAGTTCCCAACAGACTGAGAGCCAAGAGGCTCAGGCAGGCCCTGGAGGGCCGGAGGCCTGGGTGGCTCCTGGGGGTGTGGTCAGCTGCTGTACCTACTCACCTGTGGGCAAGGGGCTTCATTCCCACCCCTTTCATTCCAGAACACCAGGGCGATGGGTATAATTAGCTCATCTCTGCCACCCACCTGGGGTAGGCACACCCCTTTTCTGAGTAGAATAAGTTTGTGTTTTCTTCTGTGACCTGGGGACCAGGTGCCCACCTGGCTGGGGTACTGGGAAGAGCACAGCTTGTATGTGCACATGGCCACTTGGCTCAGGGCCAGGCACATGTAGGATCTCAGAAAGTGGGTAGTAGTGGGACAATTGTTCTCATGTTACTAACAAGGCAGGCTTGCCACTTGAAGGTCTAAGCTATCCTCAGTGTTCTGATGGCCTGTCCCCAGGAAGGGCAGGGGCCGGTGCACTCAGATAGTGAGCAGAGACACTGGTGACTGCCACTAAGAAGCCTTGCCTTCCCCTTGGGCAGAGCTGGGCTGGAGCCAGGCAGCCCAGAAGCAGGTGTCCTGGGGCCCCTCTCTGTGCTCTGTCACTGCCTGCCCCTCATCCAGCAGGCTTCCTCTCTGGCCAGTGCCTGCCCAGGTGCCCAGGGGAGGAGGAAAGGAGGACAGGTGGCCAGCTGGGCTCCTTAACACCAAGGTGCTGTTTCCCATTCCTGTTTTACAGAGGAAGGGGCAGGGGTTATCCAGGAGGCAGTGCTGGGCCAGCGTCCCCGGTCGGCCACCAAAGACTCCATCCTATCAACCTGACCAGGCGATTGGGTCCCTCAAACCAGACACCAGCTACTGTTTGAGCTGCTGCCATTTGCATCCTCCATCCTCCCAGGTATGGAGAGAAGCTCACCTTGGGCGGCACGAAGAACTCCAGGCGGAAGCGCTCCCCAGCCACCGCCCTGCGCAGGAGCAAGCGGCATTTCTGCCACTGCCCGGCGCCCCCAGGGCCCGTGGCCGCATCGTCCGCCACCATGAAGCGCAGCGCACCCTCACGCTGGATGTCCACCAACTCCACCTTGGCCGCCAGAGTCCGTGACAGCCGCAGGCGCCGGGTCCACTTGTCACGTGGCTCGGCAGGGGGCTCAGCCGCCCGCGGGGTGGCACCAGCGTCGGGCTCTGGCGAGGCGCGCCGGTGCCACATGTCGCGCACACCGTCCACCACGCACAGGCTCATGTTGCGCAGGGAGAAGCCCTTGCGGACCCGGGCCTTGGCCACTACGTGCGCCGACACGTCCTCCGAGCTCCGCGAGTGGCCGTAGGCCGCGGCCTTGGGCGCCAAGGTCCCCACGGGCTCCGGCTCCATGGCGTCGGCGTGCTCAGCGGTCCCCAGCGACGCCGGCCCCGCCACCAGCACGCGCCGCACCTCCTCGCTGAAGACGTCCAGGAAGTTGGCGGTGAAGTGGCGGGAAAAGGAGGTCCCAGCGTCGGGTGTGTCGTAGGCCGGGTTGTCCCGCAAGAAGCGGCAGAACTTGTGCGCGAAGTCCACGGCGGCCACTTGCGCGTGCAGCTCGCAGAACTGCCGCCAGTCCGGGACTGGGACCGGGGTAGCGGCGGCTGCAGCGGCGGCGACGCCGGGGTCGGCACCGTTCATGGCTCCCGTCCCATCGCGGTACCCTGCAGCTGTGGGGAGGAGAGCACCGGTGACCTTCTGACCTCTGGCTGGTGTGCCCATCTGTCACCTCCTTTGGGCGGCCACGCTCCCCAAGGCTGCACATGCGCGTGCATCCATGCCAGTGCCACGTGTGCGACGTGCACCTGCTAGAGCAGCGGGGAAGCATGAAGAGGAAGAGAAATGAGGACACATGGTGACCCCAGAAAGGGAGCCCCACATTCATATCTTCCCAAACAGCAATCTCAGGGAACCCCGGGGTCATTACTGTGGCCTGCAGAGGAGGCTGGGGTGACAGATATCTTTAAGTGGAGTCCCTGTAAGTCTTCAGTGACCTCACTTTCCTCAGTAACCTCTTCTAAGGTCCCGAAAGCCTGGTGGGCAGGAAGAAGTCACATGCAATCCCATTGGGTCTACCTCTGAAATGGGCAGAGAGCCCCGCCCACCCTCAGCCACTCCTCCCCAGGCCTCTTGAGTCCTTCTCAGGCCAGGCATGGTGGACTCTAATTTCAGTGACTTAGGAGGCCACGGCAGAAGACTGCAAGTTGGAGATCAGCCTCAGCCATTTAGCAAGACCCTGTCTCAAAATAAAAAATAAAAAGGGCTGGGGATGTGGCTCAGTGGTAGGGCGGCCCTGGGTTCAATCTCTGGTTGGGGGGTGGGGGTCCTTCCCTGGCCTGCAGCACACCACCATGCCTTCGCTTGTCCCAGCAAGCCTGACCTCACCCACTACAGTCTGCTCCTCACCCAGGAGGCCAGTCACCATTTCTAAAACACAGGACACATCCAGTCCCTCTGTCCTCAAAATCCCACAAAGGCTCAGTGCAAAAGTCAAAGTCCTACCCCCAGCTCCCCATGCCTGGCAGCATCTACCTGCGTTTCCCTTTCTAGGCCTGCCTCCTTGCTATTCCGGAGGCATGCCAGCTGGGCGCCCACCTCAGGGCCTTTGCATGCACCTGCACTGTTCTCTCCCTCACGTCCTTTGGGGGTTTTGCTCAAGTACCATTCTGTCCTATCTCCTCGCCTGGCCACTCTGTTGAGAAGCATAAATGCTCCCACTCTCCAGCGCAGGTGCTCCCCGCGCCCTTTGCCTGTGTCAAGTCTCCACGGTGCGCATCGCCACCTGCCATAGCGTGTATTTGCTTGCCTGGCTGTGTGTCCTCTGCCCTCTTCCTCCGGAAAGGCGGGTTCCACAAGGCAGGAACAGTGACAGTTGCGCAAGCCTAAGTGTAGCTGTCCCCAGTACTGGGCATATGGCAGTCAACACTGACAGGATGAATGAACAAATGAATGTGTTCAGCACACATGTGGTGTGACAGCTGTCACCACTGAAGCCCTCATACAGGGCCTGAGGACTTGTCAGTGACAGGACAGTTCTAGGATTCTTACCCAGGTCTTCATGAGTCTGAGGCTCTGCGTCACCTCCCATGTGCATGGAGTCTGGGCCTTTTTTCTTTTGTGTGTGTGCCAGCACACAGAGGCCTGCACGCTCTTCCCTCCAGAACTCCTGGCCAAGCCCAGCCTTCTGGAGGAATCCCTAACCCGGGAATCCCAGTGGCCACCTCCCCCCGCTTCCTTCTTACTGCCTGGCAATGCCATCCTTCACCATGGCTACACTATGCAGTTCATGTCCAGCCAGTCACTTGGGGGACTTGCCCCTGGGGGACAGGCCCAGATGCACACCCCCACACCCCTCCAGGCCAGGGTGAAAATCACCAAAGGAAAATAAGTGAGGAGCTGAGGCTCTGCCCTGGGGACCTTCTGTGTGAGGGACCAGCCCAGTGTTGGGAAGAAGGGACTGTCCTCCTAAGGGCCTGACAAGGAGGGCCATGCCCTCACCTGCCCTCCCAGGATCCCTGCAGGATCCTCCCAGGATCGCAGGGCATGCCCCTCCCTTGCAGCTCTGGGGAACACCATCTCAGGCCTCCCGTGGGATCCAAGCCTTGTAATTAAATGCCAGGTAAGAATAGCTGCCCTACTTCCAGAGACCATCTGCGGGGCCCGTGTGTGAGGGCACCGTGGGAATTCCCTCTCTCCTTGGGGCAGCCTGGCCTTCAGTCTGCAGGCAAGCCACAGGACCCACTCAGGGAGGAAGTACGGAGGACAGATTTCCAAACAGGCAGGGAGACTCTTGCCCAGTAGTGGGGCGAGGGAGGCAGGGAGTTAGGAAGGTTGGGTTTCCCATCTTAGCCTAAGCAGCGGTTGTGGCAGGACTTACCAGGGCTTTGAGAGTTGGGGGTGGGGGTTCCAAATCCCTGGTAGTGGGGGTCAATGCTCCTCCTTTCATCACTGGATAACTTCTACTCACCCTTCTAGAACGAGTCTAGGGGCTGCTTCCTCCAGGAAGCCTCCCCTGCCTCCTCCGCCCAGGCTGGCACCAGTGTCTCCTCTGAGCTCCACAGCCCCCTCCTGTTTGTCCCTCCAGCAGGTCCTGGTCGCAGGGTGCTCCCACTGGCTGTCTCCCCTCTTGGCACAAGCACTCCTTCAGGGCCAAAGGCAAGCCTGAGTCACACCCCAGACTCCTGGCTCCTGCTCTGTCCCCTGGGAGTGCAGGCAAGAATACACCTGCCAGCATGGCCTCTGGGGAAAGTGGAGAGCCCAGATCCTCAGGGGCACTGCCTGGGGGTGGGCCACAGCTAAACCCACAAGGCCCTGTCCCCGGGCTCCAAGCCCATCAACATATCCAGCAGGCCAGCGCCCCCACAGTGGCCATCTCCCCTCCCTCCCGCTTCCCCTGGAACCACCATAGAGGTCAGAATAGGGAACAGGGCAGGCAGCCCAGAGGTCATCCATTTCCCAGTCCCTCCCACGCTTCCTGCCAGCTGGGAAAAGCTTCTGCAGGGAGAAGGGATGGAGTCAAGGGACAGGGCCCTGGGCAGGCTCTCACAGATGGGTGCAGCTAGCTCTCATGGGAGGTGGGGGTGGACCTTGAAGAGGACTTTACCAAGACTCTGCCAGGTGAGGTCATGTCTGACGCAGGGACTGACGGGCAGGCACTGGGGGCTGTCCTGACCACCCCTCCTCAACACTACTGGCTGGCCAGGAGCCTATGAGCCCAGCCGTCCTCTGTGTCCCTGGAGGCTATGCAGGAGAAGCAAGGGTCAAGTGGTCACAGGTAAAAGTGCTCCAGCAGCAGGGTCAGCAAGCAGCAGCACCCCCAGTTACACATGAGGAAACTGAGGCCCAGGCATGGAGCAGACAGACGGGAGGCTGCGGACCACAGGGAAGAGAATCTGGCTATGGCCAGGGTAAAGGTGTGCTGTCCCCAACTGCCCTTGGCGCCAGAGTTGGGGAGGATGCCAAGCAGCTGACCTGGGTTCAAAGCCTGACCCTGCTGCTCCCTGAGAAACGATGACCACACCTCTAATCTCAGAGGTTGCTTTCCTCAAATGCAAATGAGGGGACCCCCTTCCCTGGGAGGGCGGCATGAGGCGCAGACTCTGCAGTGATCTGATCAAGTGCAGGCTTGGGCAGGACAGGGTGGGCTCCCCTGACCGCTGGGTAGGGCCAGAAAGTGCTTCCATCCCGCTCAGGGGACCAGCCTGTGTGACTTTCAAACAATCACTGTGCAGGTGACTGTGGGTTCAGATGTGGGGAAAAGAGGGTGCAAGGGGGAGAACACAGAGGCACCAAGAGCAGGATGGACTGTCACCCTTGTTCCCACTGTCTGGGCTGGCCTGGAAGGTTTGTGAATTGAATTCAGCTGGCCTAGGGCTCCTTGGGCCCCGCCTGTGTCTTCCTGCCCAGCCGCCTTCCTCCAGCTACCTGAGTTCTTCCAGCCTTTGGACTATGCAGATTCTCTCTCCTTCCAGGAAGCCACTCCTGCACGGGCTCCCCCACCCCAAGCTTCCATCAACCCCATGGCCCTCAGCCCTCCGGTTTCTGTGGTCAGGTCCCAGCCTTCCTCCTGTAGTCCTCAGGGAGTAGAAAAGTCCTGCTGAACCAGTGCTGGGAGATCTGGCTCTCTCTGGGACAGGCCCAGTGTCTCTCTGGGCTTCCACTTCCCCGCTGGCAAACAGGGTGCAGCAGTGGCAGGGGTTCCTGATTCTGATGCACAGGACATGGCCCTTGGACACTGAAGACTGGGGTCCAGCTGTCACTGCACTGGGGCCAGGAGCCGGCTGGGGTTCCCTCCCACCTTCAGTTTCCTCTCTGAGGGCTAGAATTGGAGACAAAGGAAGCCGTCCTGCGTCCTGCTCCAGGGATCGGGTGCTGGCCCTCAGGGCGCATGGGCGACAGACCACCCTCCCCAGTCCATAGCCTCGTTTTTCCTAGGCTTGGCTGGGCTGTCTGGCTTCTTCTCCCAGAAAAACAGTTTTGTTTGTTTGTTTGTTTTTTGTTTCTGTTGTACTTGTTCCCATCTTGGTGGGATGGGGCTTCAGAAGGGCGTGGTGGGGGAAACCTGATCCGGTCCCTGCTCTCCGCCTTTCCAAGGCCTCTCCTAATCCCACCGCTAGGAACCCAGAGCAAGACCCCTGGCCCCAAGCCGGGCTAGATCCGCATAGGCTCCGCCGAGGGGAGGGGGCGGCGGCTTTCCGCAGGTAAAAATAGCGCCGGCGACTGGAAAAGGGGGAAAAGAAGAAGCCGGTCTCCAGCCCCCGCCAGCGCGCAGTTCCGGACCCCAATGCCGGGTCATTCCTTAAAATATTGACGAGCCAGCCAGGCCGCCCCCACTAATGGGCCAGCGACCAATCGATCCACGCAGTGGGTGGTGGCCTGAGGGCGGAGAGAGGCAGGAGCCCCGCCTGCAGCCCGCAGGGGCTCGGGTTTCTGGGCGCCCCCGGAGTGCAGCGGCCTCCGCAGGTTACTGCGCCCGGAGGACAGGAAGGACGTCCACTGCCTGGCGGCACGAACTGGCCGCCCGGCACCCTGCAAGGCCCCGCTGCCTGGCAGGACGCGAGCAACATGCTCACTCCAAGATCCGCCCTTCCGCACCCTCACTCCGCTCCATTCCTGGAGGAGCATCCAGACGACCTAGTGTGTGCCAGGGAAAGTGGTCACAACTAAGGGTCCTCTGTTCTAGGCCGGCGGCGCCACCCTCCAATGAACCATTTACTCTTGGGAAACAGGCCTCCTCTGGAGGCCCCAACACACCAAGAGAAGGCAAAGCCCCACTCTGTCCTCCACCATCCTTTAGAAAGCTGGTCCCAGCCAAGCCTACCTGTCTTTCCTTAGCGCTGGCCTGGTCTGACCCACCGGTCAGCACTTGACAATAAGACTGCTATTCCTGTAGCTGCCCTCGGGCCTCTGCCAGACAGTTCCTTCCAGCGGCACCCCAGCTCTCTCTCTGGTTACCCCTACCCATGCAAAACGCAGACCAGGGTCCCTCCAGCCTGGAGTCCCTCCAGCTGGTCCTTCCACCAGCTTTAGGGCACTTGGAGGCTGGTTCTTGAGGCCGACCCATCCCTCACCTTCCCAGAAACTGTCCCCACAGGCAGGCTGTGACCAGGGCCTCCTGCCAGAGGGAGAAAACAACTGGAATTCCCCAACACTTCCCACCCAGAATAGGTGCTACCCCATGTCCCTGGCAGAGGGCAGAGGTGGGCACGATTTCTCCTTTCAACACTCTTGAACCTGCTGGGACTTCGCCGCAGAGTGGACGCAGGCCATTCTGACTGGTGTCAGGGACAGGTGTGGACTGAGAGTCCTTGGGACCCTGCCTCTGTATGAGTGAGTGGCAGGGGGCCCTGGGTGGTCTTGTCTTTCCTAAGCATCAGATTCCATAGTTGAACTTGACCCATGGGATGGAGTTTCCTGCTCCATGACCTGCTTGGAGGAGCATCTCGGGGAGGTAGCTTTCAGAACAGTGCAGACCACCACGCTTCTCACGCAACACATCTCCTGCCACAGTGTGTGTGTGCGGGGGGGGGGGGCCCTTCTGCAGAGCGCCCTTGCTTTTACTGACACTCTCGGCCTTGACAAGCCCTGCTGGCTCTACAGCCTGCAGACCTCAGGCTCAGGGAGGGGGCATGGCTGCAGTAGACAGTAGCTCCCCATCACAGGGGACCCCACTGCCTGGGCATTTCCCTGTCAACATCTATACATTTGACCCATTGGGACGGTGGAGTGTTAGGAGCCCTGGGATCTAGAGCCAGACCTTTTCAGTTTGACCCCAGCCCCCCTGCTTCCTAGCTGTGTGGTCCCGTGGCCTCCGTTTCCCTGTCTTTTAAGATGAAGAGTCAGAGCAGCACCAGCTTCACAGGGCTGCCATGAGGACTGAGTAAGTAACTTGTTTACAAGTCAAATATCCTGTGTTCCACCTCTTTCACCATTCTGGGCAGAAGCTGCGGAGGCTTCTTCCTGGGCCTCTCCATTTCCTACTGCCCCTTCTCCCCACGAATACAAGCTCCACAGTGTGGCCAAGGTCAGCTTTTAGGAACTCACTTCTGAGCCAGGCATGGTGGTGCATGCCTGTAATCCCAGAAACTCAGGAGGCTGAGGCAGGAGGCTTATAAGTTTAAGGCCAGGGCTGAGGCTGTAGCTCAGCGGTAGAGCACCTGCCTAGCATGTGTGAGGCCCTGGGTTTGATCCTCAGCACCACATATAAATAATAAATGAATAAAATAAAGATCCATCAACAACTAAAAAATATATTTTTTTTTTTTTATATTTATTTTTTAGTTGTAGGTGGACACAATAGCTTTATTTTACTTTTATGTGGTGCTGAGGATCGAACCCAGTGCCTCCCGCGTGCTAGGCGAGCACGCTACCACTGCGCCATAACCTCAGCCCCAACAACTAAAAAATATTAAAAAAAAAAAAAAGTTTAAGGCCAGCCTGGGCATCTTAGTGAGACTCTGTCCCAAAATGAAAAAAATAAAAAGGGCTGGGGATGAGGCTCAGTGGTAGAGCACCTGTGGGTGCAATCCCTAGTACCAAAAAGAAAAAGGAAAAACAGAAAAGAAAAACAAGATCCTACGTCTAAGGGGGCCATGCCCCTGTTTAAAATCTGACTCCACTCACATCTTCCCCATATGAAGGAGGATTGTCCCTTTGTGCAGACGAAGAAATGGGGTTGACAGGGAAACAGGGAGGCAACTAGCCCCTCATTCACTGGATTTTTGCTGGGCTCCCACTGTGAGCCAAGTACTGTGGAAGCGGGCCCAGGGTTGCAGAACCGGCAGGAGGGGCATTTGGAGCCAAGTTCCAGACTTGTCCCTTCCTGGAGCACACACTACACCCAGCAGGGACTGTTCCTAGGGAAGCTGAAGGCACAGTGGCGGGACCAGGTCCCTGCACTGGGGGAAAGGAGGGAAAACTCTGAGGCTGAGGGGCAAGAAAATCCACAGCTGGGACATGATCAGGGTCAGATGAGTAGAAATGGGGGTCAGGACAAGAAGAGGAGCTGGGGCCTGGGGTCTCAAGAGGTAGACCCATCTTCCTTCAGGAGCACCCAGTGCTGGACAGTTCCCCAATAGGCTCTGAAGGTGGAGAGCAGGCTGGGCTGGCTCCAGCGGCACTGGCCCTACTCTCTCCCACTCCACCCTGCCTTCCTTGGGTTGCAGGGCAGAGAGGACCTTCTCCAGCTTTGGCTTGAACCTTTCAACCTCTCCATCTCTCCCAGTGTTATGGACCTCCCTTGGGCCCCAGCCCAGTCCCCCAGTTCTGCAGGATGCTCCTCAGTGCTTGCCACTTGGCGCAACAGCGTGCCTTCTGACGTTTTCATGACCCACATACCTGTGACTCCTGACTGCGACCTCCATGGCTCCCTTAGTCCTGAGCAGCCTGGAACTCTGGGCACTTCAGCTGCTGATTAGGGTCCCCCAGGCCCTTCTCTGAGCTCCCAGCCTGGCTGGTCTCCAGGAACCTCAAGCTCACGGCATCCCAGTTCTACTTGCTCTGTCCCTCCAGCCCCGCCTGTCCTCTGCTCCAGTCCAGCACCCAGCCTGGTGTCCCTCCCACTCCCATTGCCCATGGCTGGTGGCCTGTTTCCTCCCACAGTCCGTGGGCCCCCAGGTGCTGATACACTTGCCCCTGTGTGGCCCTGTCCTAGAGGGCTGGAAGGATCTGGGGAATGGAACCTAACCCTGCTTCACCCAGAGGAGCTGGATGACTTGCACAGAATCGTCTGCCTCTTGCTGCCCAAACAGGTGTGGCCTGTGACCTCACGTTAAGGTCACACCTGCTATCCCCTGGGACAGAGCACAGCCATAAAAATGACCCAGTCAAGGGACGGGGGAGAAACCTCCTCAGGCCCAGGACTTCTGGCCACCGCCGTGGGCACATAGGGGCAGTGAGGATCATCAGGAGGGAATCAAGCCCGGATCAGACCCTGTGGGGACTACAGCCAGCAGGTCTGCAGCTCCTAACCCCCACACCCTCCGGTGCAGGCTGCATAGACCGTGTAGGAAGTTACTTGTCAGAGAAAAGTGGAGGGGAGGCCTGGTCTGCGAGCTGAAGGACTTCAGGCAAGTTCCACCTCCCTTCAATTTGTTCCCTCCTCTGTAAGAAGAGGGGGATTTCAGGCAAGTTCCACCTCCCTTCAATTTGTTCCCTCCTCTGTAAGAAGAGGGTGATAACAGTACCAAACCCACGGGGTTGTTGTGAGTTACACGAGAAACAGCACCAATGCCCTTATCCTGACACCAGTCAGCTCGAAACCAGAAGCTCAGACCGGAAGGCCCAGGATCCACCTGGGTGGACACCCTGTTTGACACCCTCAAGGGAACCAATCCCACAGTGTGAGTTCTAGAGTCCTCGGAGGCCTGCACTAAGTAGGAAAGAGGGGTTTGGAAACTGTGGATTTTTCACCGTGAGGGTAGGAAGAGCACGTGCACTAGTCCTCAATTAACTGGACCCACTGGACCAGGAGGGCAGCAGTAGCAGCTCTTGCCTGTGGTTACTCACACCCCAGGGTGGTGGTTCTGGGAGGTCAGGGGCGAGACCTCTAGGGAAAAGAGTAGAAGGAAGGACTAGGTGGAAAAGTCTGCCTAAGTCCCCCTAAACCCTGACCCAAGCTCACCTGGCGGGGTTGCTGCCGGACCTCATTCAAAGCCCCTTGGGGCTGGAAAGTTCTATGTCAATCCCCCAAGCAGTGGCTTCTGGATGGGGCAGGGAGGCCAGGAGGGGCAGACCAGGAGGGCTTCAGATCACCCCTGCAGCAGCAGAAGCCATTCCATAGGCCCCCGCCCTCCCGGAGGTGCAGGCTGTTGTGTTGGAGGAGGGCAACTCTTGCCTGTCACCCTCAGGAGGCGACAGGAACCAGCCTCATTTTGCAGGGTAGATAACGTTGGCTCAAAGGACAGAGGTAGAGGTATGGTCCAACCCAGGTTCAACCCAGGTCTGATGCTCTCCCTAGTACCGGCTCAGTGAGGACGTGTGAACGTAGATTCGGGCTTATTCATGCTCACGGTCACTCCTGAGGCTGTCCAGTCTGCCCTGCGTGGCTCCTTAGAGGCCCAGGTTACTGCGGGCTCCTCTCCCTGAAGACCCTGCTTTGGGGGCTGCTGAGGGCGGGGTGGGTCCCTGTCTCTGCCTGGCCTTGGCAGCTGCTCTTCGATTCTGGTTTGCGCTGCCCGCAGGTTCCTCAATGGCCGAGGCCGAAGGGCCTGAATGGAGGGCACGAACCCGCCCCTTCTTAAAGGCACCGGACTCCGGGGCAACGACGGCAATCCTCCTCACTAACGGGGGCTGTCTGGGAGCTCTAGGGTGGGCGGGTCTGGAATGGTGGCCGTGGGAAAGAGGGCCTGGGCCGGATGGAGGGCGTGCCAGCCTGGGACTGTGGCCTAGATGGGATCCCTCCCCACTCCAGCTCGTGGCCCTCGTACTCCTTCTGGGCTGACCCACCCCTTCCTCCCTCCCGGGAAAGAGACCTGAGTGTCCCCTCCCCACTTCCAGGGACCCCGCCTCCAGGAGACCAGCTGCGCTCACTCCACCGCCCGGTCCGGGTCAGAGGAGGGGGCGAGGGCGCAGCTGCTCGGGAGGCGGTTCGACCCCTCTCACCGCTCCCCGGCCGGCCCCGGGTGGGGGTCTGGGAGCCGACCCCGGCGGGGGCGCCTCGCTCCCTGGCGCGTCCTCCTCCCTCCCACACGCGCACACAAAGACGACACGCTCGGACCAGGGCGCGTACGGCCGCGCTTCCCGGGGCAGCGCTGCGCACACACACGCACGCCCCCAGGGGCTGCCGAGGGCCGGGGGCGAGGGACCAGGGGGCCGGGAACGGAGGACAAGCAGGCCTTACCTACAGGCGTGCAGCTGGGGCCGCGCGGGCCGGGGCGCCGGTGGAGCGCTGCCCCGACTGCGGCCGGGCTCCCGGGGCCCGGCGGCTCATGGTCCTCGGCGGGCTTGGCTCCTCCGGGCAGGAGCGGCGGCGGTGGAGGCGGCGGCAGGTCCTCCCTCCCGGGTCACAGCCTCGAAGGCTCACGCGCTCCTCGCGGTCCCGGCGCGGCCCCCGCGCAGCTCCCGGGGCTGCCGAGCCCCGCGCGCTCCGAGCTCAGCCCCGCGCTGCGCGCGCCCCGCCCGCTCCCCGTCGTGCCCCCCGCCCCCGCGGCGCGCGCCTCCGGGCCCCGCCCCCGCCGCGAGCCCCGCCCCTCCCGCCTCGCGCCGCGCAGGCCCCGCCCCCGCCGCGCCCCCAGCCCTCAGCCAGGCGGTGGCTGCGGCGGCGACCCGCTCTCGGTTCCTCTGGGCTGCGACCGAGCCGAGATCGCCCGGCCCAGGGCCGGAGGGGTTGGGAACTGGTCGGGATCCGCCCCATTTGGGGCGGGGGTCGCAATGTCGCGGAGCCGGGCTCAGGCCGGGCGCCAGGATCCATGCCGCGCGGAGGCGTCTCCCGGAGCCCGGGGGGCTGGCTCGGCTGTGGGTCCGGAAGGGTGCCCAGGGTAGTAGGGGGTTCCGGGTGTGGACACTTTCGGAGCGCCCAGGAGTGACTGGAGCCAGGCAGGGATCGACGCTGTGTCTGGACCCTGACCGCGGGGACAATGGGGAGCCTCGAGGAGGCCCAGATGTCGCAACGAAGGAAGTCTGTGTCTGGTTCTCATAAATTCTGAGGGCGAGCACCACGCCCCCTCTCTCCAGCCCTCTAGGAGAGGGACGACATCCCGAACTTGGTCCCCACCTCCCAATTTCACAGGCTTGGGGAGACTAACACCACTCTAAGAGATGTTGGAGGTCACACAGGCTCATGGGATACCACCACCTTGGCTTTCTCACTCCTACCGGGATTCGGAACTCAGGCCGAGGTTAGCTCAGAGAAGAGCCGCGCTAAGAACAGAATCCTGCTGGTCCTCGCAGGCACTGTGGTCTGGTCCCTGGAGCTCTGGGACCTCCAGCAATCTGCTCTGAAGGGGAGCTGGACTCCAGCAGACCCGGAAGAGATCCGAAGGGAAGGGGATATCATGTGAGCAGAGCTGTGTAAGAGGATGCTCAGACATGAGACCCATGGGTGCTCCTGGGGTGGGGCAATCCTTTCTGGGCACCTCCCCTCCTCGCCCTCTCACTTCCCTGCTCCAGCCGCCAGAGGTGTTGGGTCAGCTGCCTGCCCCAGCCTCCAGCAGCTCTGTGGCCTGCCATGGTGACTGCTGATGGGGAGTGCTGCATTTGTTGTCCTCCCCCACCCACGGTGGACTCTGACCTTTGTAGGAGCCTTTCCATCCCTCTGGGGTTTTAATGTGCATCTTGTGGATGGAAAGGGTAGGGCCCTGGAGGGGCAGTGGGCTGGCGAAGGTGGAGGCTGGCTCCACAGGGGCACTGAAGCCAGCCAGGCCCCTTCCATGTACCCACACATGTGCCAGCTGCCCTCTCAGCAGGACCTGGCCAGCGAACACATAATGAAATAGGCAGTAGTCCAGCCATCGATAGGAGGTGCCCACAGGCTGGACGCTGGCTAGGAACCAGGACACCTATGAATGAGGCCAGGAAATGGGGGGCAGAGTGGCTGCCAGCGGAATGGGGTTGTCGGAGGCTCTGCCCCTGGGCAGCCTGGCCCACAGTGGACTGACCTGGACACAAGCTGTGCCCTGAGCTTGCTGGTGGAGTGTCAGCAGCCAGAGAGGGTCCTGAGGTTTGAGGGGCAGGGCAGGACCCTGACCCCTTGGGAGGAGGCAGTGAGGAGAGGCCAGAGGCCTGGTGACTCTGAGTGACCTACCTACAAGGAGGAGCTGGTGGGAGGCGTGACAGTGGCTGGGAGGGGAAGAGGGGGTGAAGGGCCAAGAGCAGTTTCAGGGGGACAGAGTGAGGGTCAGAGAGGACAGGTCCATCTTGCATCTCTGAATACAGGAGGCTCTGGGGCCTTGGATGAAGTTCTGAGGGAAGAGATGGTGGTTCCTGGTAGTAGGAACCCAGAGAGGGGCCTTGCGTGCCCAAGCTCTGCCTTCAGGAAGAAGCCCGAGGCACATATGGTGCAGGGGACTCTGGTCTGGTGGACTGCAGGGCAGGAGCCAGGTCTGGAGCCAGCCTAGTGGGTAAGGCCAGCCACCACAGACCAAAATGAGACGTTGTATGTGAGTGGGCTGGGCTGGGGGGGAGGTGGCACACAACCGCTGGCTCCAGGGAGTCCCCATGCAAGACTGGCATTTAAAGCTCTGGTGGCTGTGAGTTCTGGCGCACCCGGTGAGCAGGGACCCAAGGGAGAGGAGCCCTGTCCTAGACCTGGCTCTGGGGCGTACAGAAAGGGAAGCAGGGATTCCCCAGGAACTGATGTAGACCCGCCAAAGCACATCAGGCCCCAGCCACAGCCTGACAGCTGGCTGCGAAGAAAGGAATGGTTTCCCCTTTTTGATGGGGTTGTAAGTGTGCCTAAGAAAGCCCAGATGCCGTGGGTTTGGGTTTCAGCAAAATTCTGAATGCATTCGGAATTCTTGGGGACAGGAACAAAGAGACTTCCTGTATGGCAGGGCCGTGCCCCATATCAGACCAGCCCTGATCCTAGGGGTGGTGCTGCAGGCACCTACAGGCCTCCAGAACCCCAGTGTCCCAGAGCTCAGGAGTCATGGAGCATGGGCACCAGTGTGGCTGCAACTATGGTTTATTCAAGCATGCAAGGCCAAGCACGAAGCGCAAACCTAACCTAGGGAGGTCTTCCAGGGGCCCCCAGAAGTGGCCATGCTGCGATGGCCCACAGCCAGGTCTGTGTGGCTGAGGAGCCTGGGGACCTGGGATCTTGTTGGAGATATTTCCTCATTTAGAAACCAGAATATCTTGCTAAAGAAAAAAGCAGAAATCACTTGTGTCTGGGGGCAGGGAGGGGGTGGTAGAAACTGTCCCACACTCTGGGCTCCTCTGGGGACAGGGGCAGGGCAGTGAGTAAACTAGTTCTTGTCTGATCTTGTCTTGTCTTGCAGGGTGGGGGTGGGGATCAGTGACAGAGGCAGACCAGGGGGCAGACTCAAGGCCCACTGCCCTGGCGGGAATGACCTTACATCTCTTTAGGGTGTGGGGGACACTGGGGAGCAACAGGGATGTCAGAGCCCAGGTGTAGACAGGCCCAAGGAGTCCACACTGGTTTAACCATTGCCAATATCAGGTGAGTGTCACAGCCAGGGCTCTCTGCCACCAGTGGTAGAGGCAAGGCTGGCTGTGGAGTCCAGGCCAGGCCAGTGGAGCATTTGGTTGGCCTGGCCAGGCATTAGGGGGGGCCTGATGTGGCTCTGACATTCTTTCAAGGGGCCCGAGGAGGCCTAGGACCTCGGGCAGTTGTTGGGCCAAGGACAAGGACAGTTTCCACGTTGGGGGTGGGTGTCTGGGGAAGCCTAAGTCATCAGAAGCAACTGATCAAGCAGGGGATGCAGGCATCACTGTTGCAGGGGGGACCCTGGTGTCACTGCCAGAGATCACCAGCTACCGCTCCGTTGTCCTCGTGGAACTTGTGCAGGTGATCGGCGAACCTGGGGCACAGAAACCATTTCTGAGGCTGAGCGTGCAAAGGAGAGAAGGGGGGGGGGCGCACACATCCCATGTGGCAGGTGGCCTCTGGGGAAGTGGCGTGGTGGAGGGCTGGGGGAGGACAGGAGAGGGCTGTGGTGGACAGTGGAGGGGCCGCATCATGAGGGAGGAGCTCGGTGGACAGGGGACATGCTTACTTCTTGGCGCAGGTGGCGGCGCAGTCCCTCTCCACGCTCTCGCTCCACGCCAGCTTGTAGAGCACCTGGCCGGATGGACACACTGAGCTGCCCGCCTGCCTCACAGCCACGCCTACAGACCACCCGCTGGCCCCTGCGCCTGCACTCTGGACAGAAGTTTCTTGTGGCCTCAGCCCCAGGGAGGTGGCAGGCAGAGACACTCCTGAGCTTTCCTGTCTCACAGGAGGTCCGATGGGTCCAGGCAGAGGAACATCCCTGACATTGGGTGTACTTCTGACAGGGTCCGGGGTGCTGGGCCCTGCAGTCGGAGTGGGAGCCCAGGCTACCCTGCAGGGGCCATTGCGACTGGTCCCTGGAGGTGGTCCCTGAGGCTGGAACTTCCCACACACACGCCGGCCCCTCTTGTCCCCACTTGGGCAGACACGGAGGCATCCCTGACTCCAATGCCCCTCTGCCTCTGGGGAGATGCAGTTCTGCATGTCCCTTCTCTGGACAGCCCACCCGGCAGTCTCTGGGGGGATTTGTTAGACCTGCCCCCTCTTGCCTCAGGCTGTGACCCAGTCAGAGAACCCAATGTGGGGCTGGAGTGCTCCTTGTCCCCAGGATGGGCAAAGGAGAGGCCCAGGGCAGAGGAGGGGTCCAGAGGGTGCGGATTTGGGGAGGCCACAGTAGCAGGGTCCTGCTACCCTGGAGGTCAGGGCAGCATGGTGACATCCCCCACCCACTGTCTGGACGCTCACCAAGAAGACCAGGCAATGCAGGAAGAGGGTGTAGAAGAAGCCGATGGTGCGGGCCATCTTGTTGGAGAGGACGAGACGACCCTGGGAGCAAACAGGGTGTTGGAGGGGTGGGAAAGGGCTGCCCTGGCTCTTGCACAGGCGTGCTGGGCAGCTAGGGGAGGGCAGGGCTGGGAGTTGGGGCCCCCTCACCACGGTGTGGAAGGAGGAGTGGGGGAGTCCAGCTGCAGGATTTCTAGGGAATGGCGCCCTCTGCAGCCCAGTTCCAGAGCCTACACTGAATGGCACTACCAGAGGAACTGTTGTGGAGAGGGAAGGACCCTGTCCCTTGTCCCCAGACATATGGCCACTCTTGTCAGGGCATGAGAGGGGTCTGTGTGGCCCCTGGGGTTTCTCTAGATGGGGCTGGAGGGCGGGTGCCCAAGTGCCCAGAGACGGATACTCCTGTCTGTCCCAGGTAGACACAGACATGGGGACTCACCAGGCTGAGCGTGGCCTTGTCCCAGGGGCTCAGGCTCAGGTACTTCCTCTGCCGCTCCTGAAGGAGAAGGGACAGTGAAGAAAGGACCCAGAGAGGGGCTGCAGACTTAGGGCTGCCAGGGGCCCCTGGGTGACAGTCCCACTCAGTGTGACATTCTGGGCTCCCCTGGCATCTGCGTGACTCCTCCACTCCCGAGGTCCCTTCTGCCCCCGAGCAAGCTTGTCCTGAACAAGAATGCTGCAGCCTAAGGCAGGCTGGCACGGGGCGGGGGCACCAGCCATCGTGGGGAGCGGGACCCCCTTGCTTGTCTGCCCGCCCCACGGGGGCACTTGGTGAACCTGCTCACTGCCACACGCCCACAGGGCGCCACTGCGGGCCTCCCTGAGGGGTCCTGGGCCTCCATGGCACTGAAGCAGCGTGGAGCTGCTGGCCGGGCAGGGCCCAGGGGTGCAGAGCCAGGTGTGCAAGGCCAGGAGAGGCCGGTGGGCACGAGGAAAGGGAGGCCAGGCCGCTCCTGCACAGACCCGCTTGCTGAAGGAGGAGAAGGGGTCCAGACGCTCCTCGTACTGGGTGGAGTATCGCAGCTCCGTGTCGTCTCCGCTGCTGCCCTGCACACGGGAGGGGACCCATTCAGGGCACAGCCCAGCAGGAGGGCAGGCCGGCACCGCCACGGCGGAGCCTTGGCTTTCTCCTCTGCAAAAGGGAGGTGGCGACAGAATCCCAGACCCCACAGCTGGGAGAAGGTCTGGGGTGACTGTGAATGTGGCCGGTGGCTCTGGCCTGGGGTCAGAGTTTTGTCTCCCCGCGAGGCGCCAGGCCCACCTCCAGTGACCGACTCCGGTTGCCTGGGTGTGAGGTGGTCTGGCATTGTTGCTTTTCTTCAAATGGGGTCTTCTTGTTGCTGAGGATGGCCTCTAACTCTTGGCTCAAGCCATCCTCCTGCCTCAGTCTCCCTAGTAGCTGGGACCACACGTGTGGGCGGTGATGCCCAACTTGGTGGGTTTGGAAGAGGTTTGCTGCAGGCGGTGCCAGGCAGCCGCCCGGAGCAGCGCTAGCTCGCGGAGTCCGCGCGCCCTCTGGTGGCTGAAGAGAGCAGAGCAGCTGCGGCTCCAGTGGGTGGGAGTGGGGCCCCCAGCCTGTGTGTCTTAGCTCCCTGCCCTTTAACCTGCCACTCTGTCTTCCCTCAGTCACAGAAAGGGTTTCCTTGCAGGCGGGGAGTCCTGAGAAGCCTGGGGCTGAAGGATGCCAGGGACAGCATTCCCCAATGGAATGGACATTCTGATTTTTTAAAAAAATATATGTGTAAAACATACCAGTTCCCCAGAGACCGTCCTGAATGCTCAGCACCCCTAGGGTTAGGTTCCCAGGTCCTGGGGTGCACTAGTGGGTCACCGCCATTGCACAGAGAGGTTGCCTGGTCTGGTGGGCGCCCAGCCCAGGGCCCTGCTCTTGTCCTAATCACCTAACACCTCCCTATTGGTTTTTTGAGTGAACCTATTCAAGGGTCTACTCTGGGGCTTTGCCTGAGCATAGGGAGGTTAGCTAACAAGAGCACGGGTGCTGGATGGCTTCTGGGGTCCCCCAGGCCCAGGGCTGCCCAGCAGGTCATTCCCCCAACCCCGGCTCAAGGGCCCTGACCAGCCTCTCTCTCCACCTGGTCCCCCTGGGACTGCACCGGGGAGGGCACTTACCCGGCCAGGGTAACTCTGCAGGAACTTGATTTTCTCAAAGAGCTTGATGTTGTCGGCGCGCAGGCTGTCCAGTTCGCTCTGCAGGGCTTGGATGGTGTGCTGGGCCAGGCGGCTCTCCTGTGGAGGGCAGTGGGTAGGTGGGCAGGGCTGAGGTCAGAGGGCACCATGCTGGCACAAGTACTGCCAATCTACCTGGGGCCCCTCTCTGTGCCCCTGGCCTTCCACTTGACCTGCTGTATACTGCTCACAGCTGCGCCTCCGGGAAGTTGCCCTCTTTCCTCCTGGTCCCACCCCAGGCAGGGTTCACAGTTCTGGGGTCAGGTGTCTTCATATTTTATTTGGTTTGGGTATTCCCAGCCTTTTAGATGATGATGATGATGATGATTACGGTGCTGGGGATCAAACCCAGGTCCTGGCACTTGTTGGTCCAGGACTCTCTACCTCTGAGCCACGTCCCTAGCCTCTGGAAGCATTTGAGATCTGATCTCCACCATTTAATCTCAGGACGTTTTTATCACCCCAGCAAGGACCCCCTAACCTGCCAGTCATCATCCTGTTCCCTGGGCAGCCACTAGTAGCTTCCTGGACATTTCACAGAAATGGAATCCCACGCAGTGTGGGTTTAGGGTTGGCTGACCTAGTGGCGAGGGGAGCAAATGGGATCTTGCGTTTCAATTTCCTCAAGTGTACCCGCGCGTTTCCTTTCTGCTATTCAAAATTCAAGCGGTACCAAGGGGTACGGGCAGTGTGGCAGTTCCTTGAAAGATCGAATGCAGAATTGCCACACGCTCTGGCAAGGCCCCTTCTGGGGTAATAGGAGAGCAGGGTCTCGGAGGAACGTCCTCGAAGCTCCCGGGTTCACGGTGGCACTGCTCACAACAGCCACAGCCCAGGGGTCGCGCAGGGCAGAGGATAAATAAAACGTGGCACATGCAGACAACGGAGCATCTCTTTAAAAGGAGGGATGCTGGGACACAAGGTAGAATGTGCACGAAGCTCGAGGGCAGGACTGGCAGTGGACTCAGCGGGTCACAAAGGACGAGTACGGTGAACCTGCTCACACGCCGCGTGATAGGAAACTGCAGTCCAGTTCCTAGGGACAAGCAGAGCGGCGGCTGCCAGGGGTCGGGGGAGGAGCAGTGGGGACTCGAGTGGGTGCAGTTTCAGATCTGCCGGGGGCAGGGCTCAGGAGATGGGCGGTGGTGACCGCGGTGCCACGTGAATGTACTTACTGCCCCCGTATGGTGAGCGGTGGTCAGGATGGTACGTTTATGTCACCGTGATTTTTTTTTTAATATTTTTTTAGTTGTAGATGGACACAATGTCTTTATTTTATTGCTCTGTATGTGGTGCTGAGGATCGAACCCAGGGCCTCACGCATGCGAGGCAAGCGTTCTACCGCTGAGCCACAATCCCAGCACCTCACCGTGATTTTTAAGAAGGCTTTGGGACCAGGTCTAGAATTGTTATTGTTATTTTTTGGGGGTCCAGAAATTAAACCCAGGGATGCTCTACTACCGAGCCACACGCCAGCCCTGTTTAGTTTTTCAGACAGAGTCTTGCTAAGTTGCTGAGGCTGGCCTTGAACTTGCGATCCTCCTGCCTCAGCCTGCTGAGCTGCACCCTGTGCCTGGCTCCAGGTCTAGAATTCTAAATCACAGCTGGAACCCTCTAAGTGGCGTTTGCTCCCCTGCTTCCTCTGTCTGATGGCCTTCTTTGAAAGGCTGCATCGTATTCCGTACTGTGGCTGTCCCCAGAGCCTGATGGCCAGTAGGGGGTCCTAGGTCACAGCCTGCTGTCACCATGGCTCCTTATATACAGTCTCTTGCTCCAGAGCTGGGGTCACAGAGGGTCCTGTAGGTCTGACCATGCCTGTCACTGTACTGGCACTGGGGGGCCTGCGATCCTTGAGAAGGGTCCACAACTTCCAGTCCCCACTCCCCTGGGAGTACGGTCAGCGGGGGAGGGTCCCACGACCGGCTCCCAGAGCCCCAAGGCCAGGGCAGGGCTGCCTCTGGGAGCTTCCCCCGTCTGCCACCTGGCTCTCTGCACTGCTGCATTCAGTGTCTGTGCCTCTGCGGGGACGCCCTGGCCCCGTCCTGGGCATAGTGTCTGGACACCTCTGTCCCTGCTCCTCCGGCTCCTCCCAGGCCCTCCAGTCACCATCCATGTGTCAACAACGCCCCTAGGGAGGCCCCTCCTCTGGGGCCTACAGCACCTTGCTGGTCTGGACTAGTCACCAGTGCAGGGTGGCCCTCCCCATGTGCCCCTCCAGGAAGGCGCTGGCTGGGGTCAGCAGCTGGCAGGCTCTTGGGCTCCTTGCTCCCTGGCTCCGTGCAGTCCTGTGTGTCCCCACACTGTTCATCTCCAGGGGATTCCCAGCCCTTCTCCCTCCAACCACCCGATTCCCACCTCTGCCTGACGTGGGTGTTTCCTCCCAGACCACAGTAACCACGGCCTGGTCACCTTCTGTCCTGCACTGGCTCCCGTGTATACTCTACATTACAGTGTCACTCCACTGCTTAAACCCTTTGTGGCTGTCCTGGCAGTAGGGCACCTGCCTGGTGACTTGTGCAACCCTGGAGCTGGCCCTGTGTTCTACCTCGAGCCTGATTCTCTTTTCAATACCCAGCATGGCATGGCCTCCTCTAGGAAGCCCTCCCTGACTGCATGGACAAGCCAATCCCACTGCAGTTTAAGGTCTACAACAGTTTTCCCCTCTGAGCCCATGTTTTTCCCCACTGTGTCCTCAGGACCGTGCCATGCAGGGGACAGAAGTACGTGACTCACAGCCTCTAGTTCCTGGTTCCGGGTACGGAAGCGCTCCCTCTGGCTGGAGATGATGGAGAGCAGAGAATCGACCTGGCCCTCGGGGAGGGTGCTGCTGCCTGGTGGTGAGGGTCCTAGGAGATAATGGAGGGTGGCTTGGGGTGGCAGAGGCAGGGCCCAGAGGGGAGCCCTTGGGCCATGTGGCCCAGGCTTTGAGGGATGTCTGGCCCAGAGCCATGGAGTGGAAGTCTGACCACTAGGTGTGAGCAGGTGTGTGGAGAGGGGCAGCCAGGGAGGCTGAGAGGGCGGAGGATGGATGGTCGGCTCTGACCCAGCGGCCTTGGAGAAGCCCTGTTCACCTGTCTGCACTGCCACAGCGCCTGGCCAGGGCTGCCCGCACCACTACTCTGTATGGACGCAAGGCCCCTGCATCTGTCACACTGGTCCCTGGGGAAACTGGGGAGCTGTGGGCATCCCCCGTCCTGGTGTGGAAGCCGCAGGCTCTGGCCTCAGTTCCGCAGGAGGCTGCCTCCCTCAACCCTGAGGAGCTCTAGCTGCATTCTGGCCAAGCGGGGAGGTGGGGCTGGCCTGCTGCTTTTGAGGTCACCGCTGCAGTGCTGGTGTGCGGGGTTCCCTTGTGGAGCAGGGGAGAGTCCTTGGGGGCTCTGGGCTCTCAGCCTGCTCCTGCCCCCCAGTGCCTTGCTCCCTGGGGAGGTGTGTGGGCCCCTCCTCACCGTAGAACAGGGCAGTGGCCTCCTTGATGGGCTCCGGGATCTTCTCCAAGCTTTGCTCAGCGGCACCCTGAGGTGAGAGGAGGAGGCGCAGATGCTTCCACATCTGGGCACTGACCACCTGCTTTCAGGGTGGCCAAGCCAGTGGGGCGAGAAGCAGGCTGGCTGCCCGGAGGTGGGCCTGGCTGCCGGGCGCCTGCACTGGGCCACCCGGCCTGGGCTGCCAGGGATGAGCAGGCTGGGCCCCATGACACTCCTTTGGTCAAGTTCAGCAGTCTGGCTGTCACTTGGCCACTGGGCCCTAACTGGCCCCGAGCCTGGGCAACCCTGGCCCAGCAGCCAGACGTTGGTGACCTGGGCAGCACACTTCCTCGTCTGCGAGGGTGATGCTGTGCCCCTGAGGCCCCTCAGGCTCTAGGCTCCTGTGCTCTGGGGCCTCCAATGCTTTAGCTGTGACATGGGTGCAGGAGCCTGGCCTTGCCTCTGCCCTGGGGTCTGGCCACCCCCATGGGGAGGAGGGAGCAGGGAACCAGAGGATGTGGGCGCAACCCCTCTGGGATTTGGGGTGGCGTGGGCTTACACCGGCTGCAGGGTCATGGGGGGCTGACGTGGGAGGTCAGCGGATTCTGAAGCTGAAAGGACAGGCAGGGGGGAGGACGGAGGGGGCAGTGGGGACTCACCTCGGCGTCGGGACGCTGGATGGACTGGATAGTGCTCAGGTCCTGCTCTAAGCGGGCGATCAGCTCCCTCTGCTCAGTGGCCGTGGCCATGGCCTCGGTGACATGGGCCTGCAGCTCTGCACAGCGCCCTGCAGCCAAAGTAAGACGCGACCATCAGAGGACCTGGTGTGACCCGTGGTGTGGCCCAGCTGTTGGCTGTTCCCTTCACATGTGCCACTGCCCAAGAGGCCACCGTGAGGCCGAGCCAGCAGGCTCAGGTCCTCCTGGCTGCAAGCACGCTATGTCCGAGATCCCCAGGGAAGGGGAAGGAATGTGAGCCGGGACTTGGGAGAACCAGTGCCCCTGGCTCTGCCCAGGACCTTCCAGGTGACCTGGACGGTCCCTTCCCCTCTCTGGTTCTCACTTTGCCTCTGTCAAGCAGGGCAAGGAGCCCCAGGTTTTTCCCAGTGAGCCCCGAGTTTCTTACATCTGGGATAATGACCAGAGGGCCTGGGGGCGGGAGGGGTGGAGAAAAGCAGGCAAGGGGCAGTGAGGGTGGGGGTCCCAGAGCCCAGACCTGTGTGGCACCCCCTGCAATAGGCTTTACATGCAGTGGCGGTCAGGGTGGCCGTGGTGGGGGTCAGGTGGCCCCAGAGTCCCCTGACCCACAGCCCTGTCCCTTTCTCCCATCCAAGAGCCAGGCTATTTTTCCACCCCCGGTGCTTTGAATCAAACCCCGGGGTCGTCTTTGCAGGGAGGAAAATCCAAACTAGCTCTGTCTAGAGACCTTTTGCCCCTGCAGGAGGGTGGGAGGTGGTGGGGAAGTCCTCCAAGCCTGGTCCCCACGTGCCTTCGGTGGTCACTGACTAGGACAGCAGAGGCCTGGGAGCTGGCCAGATCCCAGGATGAAGTATGGCTCTACCTGGCTGACTGTGTGACTCCAGGCAGCTGGATCACCCTCTCTGGCCCTCATTCATAAAATGGTAGAAACAAACCCTCCCTGAGCTGTGGGGCCCTATCCTTTGGGGTGGACTGCATGGCCACCAGGGGGCACTGTGGCCTCAGAAATGTGCAAAGACGCCAGGCAGTGAGCGGTGGACTGGCTCCTTGCTGGGCAGCCTGCTGACCAGCTGTCCAACCGGCCCTGGGCCAGCGGGTGGCCCCACCTCACCCAGGCCCGCCACCTGCCACGCCCTTCCTGCTCCCTGTGACAGTCTGATCGTTCAGAACAGATGGGCCCTATTTTAGAGGTGAAGGACTGAGGCGTCCCCACCTGGCACAGCACCTAAGGGTGCCCCATCTCCCAGTGTTCCCCACACCAGTCTCCAAAGCTCAGACCTCGAACGGACTCCCCCCCAGACAGTGGTGGAGCCCCTTTCCCATCCCTGGCAGGTGGAGGTGAGGAAGGCGGGCATCAGAGTGTGGCCTGAGGGCAGGGCCAGGCCAGAGGGTGAGCTGTGGGTGGCAGGGGTGGCCCTGGCCATCCACAGGAGCTTCAGCGGAGCCCAACGAGGAGACTGGAAAGGGCAAACTTGCCACGACCTTGGCCTTGGGCCCAGGCCAGCCGAGTCAGCCGCCTCCACACCACGCAGGCTGGGTCGGGAGGCTGATGCATGGAAGTCCAGCGGACATGTAGGGAGAGGATAGCAATGAAAAGCTAGTGGGAACCGGCACTGGGTGGCGACCTACAGAAAGCTAGCAGAAGCCAGGCAGGGCACACCTGTGACCCAAGCCACCCAGGAGGCCGAGGCAGAAGGATCGCAAGTTCAAGTCCAGCCTGGGCAACTTAGCAAGACCCTGTCTCAAAACATAAACAGGACTAGGGGTGCATCTCAGGGGTAGGCCTAGTATGCACGAGGCCCTGGGTTCAATCCTCAGCATGAGGGGGGCGAGAGAGAGGGAGAGAGGGAGAGAAAGGACAGAAGAAAGGAAAGAAAGAAAGAAAGAAGGAAGGAAGGAAAACTACCAGAAGCTTGGGTAACAGTAATGGAGGTGAAGGGCCTGGAGGGAGGGAGGGAGTGGGGTTCATTTCCTGGCAAGAGTGTCCACAGGAACAGCTGCAAACAGAAGCCTGTCCGAGTACGGTGCAGGGACGTATTCTGTACGGGTGTCCCAGACAAGGCTCAGGTGGACGGAGTTCCAGCTCAGGGGTGAGGGCACGGAGGCCACAGGGGCAGGGCTGAGATGAGGGAACCGATGGGCAGGTGACTACCACCCAGCCAGAGTGAAACCTCGCCCTGGAGGTGTGGGTGGGGCAGGTCCCTTACTGAAGTGGCACGAGGGCCAACTGAAGGCCAGTGAGATGGTTCCACGACCTGCTTGTTTCATCCGCCACCCCCGTTGTGCCACCCCAGCATGGCCTCAGCCAGGCTTCCAGGGTGGGAGCAACCTGCAGCTTCAAGAGCCACCAGTGGACACGGGGGAGGCCAGGAGGGCCTGGGTCTGCTGCTGGGGGTGGGCACATAGCCCTTGCCTGTGCATACAGGTGACATTCTACACATGTTTGAGGGTCCTGAGAACGGACCTCCACCCAGGCTGCCAGCATAGCCAGAGCCAGGCCTCCCTAGCGATGGTTTGGACAGGGTGCTGCTGTAGCTGCAAGTATGACACCGTGGAGCTCCAGGTGCAGGGTGAGTGTCAGGGGACACCATCCCTGAAGACATGGCTCTGGGGGACACTGGCTAGTGTCTGTGCAGCAGAAATGGGGATGGCTGCTTAGAGGCCCAGAGAAGAGGCTGGGTAGAGGTGGGGCAGGGAGGCCCTGGGGGAGAGGCTGCAGGGAAGCCTTGGGGCAGGGCAGGCACCTGAGACTGCAGGGACAGGGCTTGGGTGCTGTCCTGGGGCCCAGCTGGACCCTAGCACTGACCAGAGCTGTGCCTGGGATCCATCACTCCACGCTGGGAGGTGAGGAGGCAGCAGGTGGCCTGTGTGGACACCTGAGGGAGGCACCTCAGCCACAGACCCTTCTTGGAGAAGCTGTGGGCCAACTCTGCCCCCTCTGCAGGAGGAAGGGACACACAGAGTGGCCATGTGGCATCAAAGGAGGGCCTGAGCTGGACTCCTCCAGAACTGGGCTTCGACTCTGCCCGCCCTCCAGTGATTTCATGACCTCAGATGGGCGGGTGTTTGGACCTGGGTAACACAGCTCCGGGACAGGGTGGAAGAGGGTGCTGGTGACAGCCTGGACCTTTTGCTGTACAGAACCCAGGAGAGGAGGCCTGTGTCTGGCCCCGGCCCCCTGAAATGGGGACACAGGGGCGGGCAGCACCTTCGTCTGGCTCTGGGACCATGAAGTACCGCGGGGCAACTACGGGGACTGAGTGGTGGGGACTTGGCCCCGGTGCCTAAGCCTGGAAAGACCCCGGCCGCAGGGTGGCTGAAGCCCTAGCGGCAGACAAGGAGCCCAGGGTGCCGCTGTGACAGTGGCCAGAGCTTGTTAGTGACACCTCAGAGGGGTTCCACAAAGACCTGGGGAAGCGGTGGCAGGAATCAGGGGAGAAGTCAGGAGGAAGCGTGTTCAGGGACCAAGCGGAAGAGGAACTGTCCAGGAATAAGGAGCCCGCAGGCATCTCAAGCTACAGAGAGGCTGTGCGGGGAGGCCACAGGCCACTGGCAGGGGTGGTCCAGGCAGGGCGAGCCGGGCAGCGGCGGGCGGGGGCGGGTGGGGGCGGGCTGGGGCCCTGTGCCAGGGCACAGCAGGGGTGGAACCCTGGGGGGTGGCCTGTGCAAGGGAGCATGTGGGAGGGCGTAGAGGGAGCCTGCAGCCTGGGGAGGGGTCCCTGGGGACAAGCGAGCGCCGGGGCGGGGGCTGGCCTCGCCTCTGATAGGTGGCCCCATGACTGTCTCCTCCCCTTATGAAGGTTTAGGGGACCTCGTCCTTCTGGAAGAATCTGGAAGACTTCCTGGGAGGTGCATTTCACAGAGGGGAGAAGGAGATCAGAGCAATTCCTTGCTGGTCCTCTCCCTCTTCCACTCAGTGTCTGGCACCTCAACTGCACCTTGACAGTGACCTCCGACTGGCCAGTGCCACAGCCCACAGTGACCCGGTCCCAGCTGGGACCCTCAGTCCCAGCGTGGCTGCAGACGCCTATGACCACATGGAATCTTTCTAGCTGCCATGCGAGGGGAACACACTACACCCACACAGGCACCCCCAGGCCCTGCTCACGACCACGCGTGGCAGCGTGGGGATGCGGCACCCGCCCTCCCACCACGTCTCTGCTTCACCTGCCGCCCTATCTGCCTGGCAGGAGCCTCCTCCTGCTGCAGGCCACTCTGCCCTGAGGTCCTCCAGCCCCTCAGCAGGTCAGTGACCAGCCCCCAAACGACGGGACCTGGGTGTCTGTTCCTGCCCTGGCTCTCCTCAGGGCTCGTGCCCAGCCGGGAGCACAGCCCTGGCCCGGAGCTGGTCCCAGTCAACCTCTGCTGCACACACCAGTGGAGGGGTTCTGGGAGGTGGCCTCGCGGGGCAGGCCTGTGCCGGCCTCCCTGCTGGACTTCCACCCTGCCCACGTGTGGGGCCAGGTCATTCTTTGCTGTGGAGGACTGTCCCATCCACTGTGGGACATCTAGTGTCTCCTGGCTTCTGGTCTCAAGATGCTAATAGTGCCTTCCTGTTGTAACACACAAAAATATCTGATATTGCCAAATGTCCCCAGGGGACACCACCTATGGAGAACGGTTGTCCCACCCAGAAGAGCTCTTGGGGGCTCTAGTTTCCTCAGGTGTCCGACGCGTCTGGGTTTGGCTGTTATGGAGCTGCCCTGATGGCCACATCGGACAGACTGCAAAGAGGGGACCACCTGCCAGGGGAGGCACAGCCCTTTGTCCCTAAGACTGGCAGCAGGGAGGGTCCTCTCTTCTGCTACAGGCTGAGTGTAGGGGTGGCACCCTCAGTCACTCCAGGAACTAGAGACGTGTGTTGTCTGAACTGTGCCAGGACCCAAGGTGCTGGTCCAGTGCTCACAGGGACCGAGGAGAGGGCTGCTGGGTAGGGAGGCCCTTGCTGCCGTGTGCCAATTGGCCTGTCATGGGCCTCATCACATCCAGGAAAGCCCTGGCAGCTACTGGTTCTCTCGGTACCCGCAGAGCACCTGATATGGAGCAGGAGTGGTTGAAAAAAACCTGCTCAGGTTGGGCGCGGTGGTGCGCACCTGTTATCCCAGTGGCATAGGAGGTTGAGGCAGGAGGATCGCGAGTTCAAAGCCAGCTTTAGCAACTTAGCAAGGCCCTAAGCAACTCAGTGAGACCCTGTCTCTAAAGAAAATACAAAAAGGGCTGGGGATGTGGCTCAGGGGTTGAGGGCCCCTGGGTTCAATCCCTAGTACCAAAAACCAAACCAAAACCACCACCCACCAGCACCACCAACATCCCTGCTCAGGTGCAAGATGGCACCTACATGGGCACAAGGCAGGAAAAAACCTTGACCGGAGGGAGCTGTTCCAGCAGCCACGACTACGAAATGGCACCACCGGGGACAGCACCGGGGACAGCAATGGGCACACAGCAAGGCACTGGGCCATTCGCATTCCAGGTCCCTAGGTCCTGTGTGCTGGGCACCCTTACTACCCTCTGGGGAGATGGAGACAAGCATGAGGAAGTAAAATTCATCTTTTCTCAGAGGCGTCCCAAGTGTCCGCTGGCCAGGTCACCAGCTGTAAGAGGTGCTGCCGGGGTGCCTGTGCAATGGTCTTCTTAGGGGACCAAGAGGCTTCTGATTTTGTTCAGGCCCACTGAGATATGGGGGAGGCACAGAGACCAAGGCCTTGGAGGCTGGGGTGGCGCCCACCACTGCCCCAGTGGGGCCGCTCTAACGCTTGGGGCGGTGGGGTGGGAAGCTCTCCTACCACAGGCTGAGAGTTGGAGCGGCTTGGATAAGGTGGGACCGCTAAGGCCGAGCAGGGGCTGAGTCTCCACTCCATTAAGGTGAATCGCTCTGCACTGGGTGGGACATCCTGGAATCCACAGCCTGATGGCCAGGCTCCCAGCTCCCAGGTTGGCTCGGCACGCCCAGGCCTCGCCTCTGCCACCTTGCGAGAAGCTATGGCAAGCCGAAGTGGGGACAGCAGGCTGTACACTCCACGCAGCTGGCATGCCGGGGCCACGGGGAGGGAGCCACGCACCCAAGGCCGCCCTTCCAAAGTCTGCTAAACACAGCAGAGGGCTCGTGGGCTTTAGTAACTGTGTTGTCACACGGCACCATCTGCAATGGTCTTCTTATGGGACCAAGAGGCTTCTAATTTTGTTCAGGCCCACTGAGCTACAGGGGAGGCTGAGCAGCCTGCAGGGTGTGGGGCACCCCCCATGGCAGCCAGAGAGGGAATCTCGCTTCCTTTTCCCGCCTCTGGAGCCAGCAGTTTGCAAAGCCAAAGGCAGCCCGGCAAAACCTCCAGCAACTGCAGTTTTGCTTAATTAAATTTCACTTTAAAAGCACTTAGGGAGGCTTTCTGGGTAAAAAGACTTTGTGTTGCTTGTTTGTTTTACATTTTATAGTTTAATTTTGTTAACAGATCTTTAAAAAGTGGGGGCGTACCTAGGCTAGCTGTCAGAAGTTTCCAGAGTTAGACCTAAGGTTGTCAAATGCCAAGCCCCAGGGCAGGCGCTTGGTTTTACCCCAAGTTCTCCCGGGGGAGTGGCTGGAGGGAACTTGGGATGCTGAGGGGCTGCCGCTGCCTCCTCAGCTGCAGGGAGTCCCCCCCTCCTCGGGTCTCCTGCTGGAGGAAATCGAATCTAGTTTCATTCAGAGAGGGAGGGGCTCTTGACTATGGGCCACACGAGGGAACTCCATGTTCTGTCATCTTGGATGAACACGCAACCAAGTAACCACGCCCCCGACCAGTCACACACCGCACGGATGGCAATTCTGTCCCACCCAGCAGATCTCAAAACAAGAGCACTGAGTCACCTGGGCATGGGACAGCCTTGCAGCCAACTCTGCAACCCAGTGCCAGCCAGAAAGAGGCCCCCCGAAGAGCCCCACATTCCAGAAACCCACAGGCCACCATGCCCCCTGCCTTCTCCATGTGCCAGCACTGATCCCCCTGGCATGTCCTTCTTAACGCCGGGAGCCGGGGACAAAGTGAGGACCCCTCTGCTCCCCAGAGCAGTGAGGCTGGGCCCCTGGCCAAGTGCAGGCAGCTCGGGAGAGGTACCTGGCCGTGGCCCCGGTCACCCAAACTCCAGGTATTGGGCTGCTACAGCCAGTCCAGCATTGCGCTCGGCACCTTGGGGCACCATACCTGGTCCCCACAAGCCTGTGAGAAAAGCAAGTGTCCCTATTTGACGGACAGGGAAGCAGGTGCCAGTGAGCTAAGTTCTTGAGTCAACGGTCGCAGACAGTGGGGGTGACATCAAGCAGGGAGGCGGCTCCGGGAGCTGTCACTGTGTGTGGGATGGAGGACCAAGGGCAGCAGGGCCACGGTGCCCAGATCTGAGCGTTCCAGGCTCCTGCCCACGGGTGACCGGAAGCCACGCGCCAGAGGGTGCCCGGGAGGTGGGGGACAGCTGCCCCGGCAACGGCAGTTCTCACGGTGCCCTTGGGACCCGCGTGGAAGCGTTTGCTGCTTTTCCTCAGGCAGAGCACTGCAAATAAAGACGACCCACACACCCTTGTGTTTGTATAAAAGATATTTACTTCAATTATCACACCTAGGGTGCTAGTGAATAATAATAATACATGGTGTGAGTTTCAGTGATATTGCTTCTCCATATCATATAGGGACCGTTGTACAGTGCTGAGAACAAACATGGCTACCAAAGACAGGTGACACCAGGGCCGGCGGGCGCCTCCCCCACGCCAGCCGCGTCAACTCGACTCTCGATGTGGAAAACAAATAGCAAGAAATATGTCGTCAGAGATGAGTCACAGCAACACAAGGGGCTTCTCAAAGCTATTTGTACAAAAATGACGCCTTTTTTTTGTTTTTCTCTTCTTTTTGGTCAATTGGGTCTTTGTGAGGATTAAGGAAAATAAATCTGTGATTGTGAGCGTTAACAGACAAGCTCTAGAAACATCTAAGACTTAGTGCGTTACAGAAAATATAAAATACTGCTAAAATGTAAGACGACAGGATGCACGGGAGGGGCTGGGGCCGCCCTGGGGGCCGTGCCAGTAGTCAGGACAGGGTGGCCGGGGACCGCTCTCACCGCAAGTAGTTATTGCACAAAGCAAAGGGCGAGGTCTTATCCGCGGGAGGGGCGCGGGGAGGACCGTCTTCTTTTCTCCCCTCCCCACTTTTAGTTTATAATGAGCTATTCTCAACGCTTTAAGAATTTTGAACGAATTCTCACGTCTCCAAAATGCACAGCATTTTCTGAGGGGCTTCAGGGTGTGGAACACGGAAGAGGCAGAAAATGGAGAGAGAGAGAGAGAGAGAGAGAGAGAGAGAGAGAGAGGAGGGAGGAGAGGAGGGAGGGAGGGAGGAGGAGGGAGGCAGCAGAAATGCATAGACTAATCAGAGAAAAATGGAAACCCTCTGGGGGGTGGGGTGATCATTTCATTGGGGGGGCCTTTATTTAAAGACATAAGAACAAAATCAGGACCCCCAACAATCTCAGAGGAGCAAGTCATGGCACGGAAGGAGACGCACTGCCAGGTGGGCTGGGCCCATGGGCCCTCTGGGGACACAGGAAGCTGTCCGTCCCTGCCTGCCAGGGGTGGGCACTTGCTCCCGGTGGGCAAGTGGCCGGGGGTCCTGTTGGCTGTGCTTCTATCACAGAGCCGCCCGCCCTCACGGGGGCCCTTCCTGCTCATCACCACACTGGAGGGGACAGAGACCCCACCAGGACCTCCTGGGTGGGCCCTGCAGCCACCGCTGGTGCTAAAGAACACCCTTTGCTTGGCGAGATGGTCCGGATCAACTGTGTGCAAGGGCAGCGACGGCGGCAAGCGGCAACAGAAAACCAACCAAAACACAGCGTCCGGGCCGGCCCGCAAGAACCCATGCTCTTGCTAGAGGTGACGGTGCAGGCCCGGCCCCTGCGCCCTCTCTGGCCAGGGCTCTCCGAACTTTCATGAACCCAGAAGTCTTAACAGAGGCTCTAGGAGGCTTTGGGGAACTGAACTTGGCTTTCCTACGCTTCCTCTGCAGCTGCTCCCCACCATGAGCGTTCTGGCTCAGCACGTCCCTACACTGGTGGCTTTTTGTTCAACTCTCATTCACACAGTTAAGCCCAGTTTTCGAGTGGCTACTCAGGAGGCAGCTGTGATTCTGCTGGAGACACCCTCTCTCCTCCCCCCAGCAACCCCAGGCTCTTGGGTCCTCTGGGGGGAGGGGGGCATCAGAGGCCAGTAACCACTGGAGGGAGTAAAAAGCATTCGTAACGACGACAACAACACAAAACGACAATACACTCCTGACAATTACTCAAATGATTAACCTAATAATAAATAGGATAGGTAGGAATAATTTTTTTTTTCTCAAGGAAATATCCTTTTATAACTATCCTCGCGCACGCTGGCAGGTCAGTAGCAGTCAGGCCATCTCAACAAGACAAGGGTAAGTGCTGGGGGACGGCTGTGGGCTCAGACACGTGGGGAGGTTCTCAGCTGCAGACTCCCAGGCGCCCCCCGCCCCGCCACGCCCGATTCCCCTGGGTCCATGAAGACAGAACTACAGTGAACATACTCATCCGCAACCTGGATCGACCTGGTCTAAAGCTTACTTTTGAGTTCATTTGGTGTGCAATACGCTTTTAAAAATGAAGAAACATGATTTCTATTGCACAGAGCTTATACATAGTCACCTATTTAAGTGCTTTCTGTTTAAAGCAAACTACCAAACAACAACAAAAGAAGAAGAAGGTGGGGGGAGGAATTATAAAATAAAAGCAGCCCCAGGCCACTTCAATGTAGTCTTGCTGAAGGGTGTCTTGTTTTGCCAGCGGAAGTCCCAGCGCTTCCGCACACTGTGCTTCTGGTTTTTTCCATAGGGATAGAGCCGTGACATTGGGATTTAAGGCACCTTTCCTTTCTGATCACAGAAAGCTTGATACATAGCATATAGCATATTTTGTGGTAGAAATTAAAGCCCAAACACTACAGAAATCACAGTAACACAGACTACAGTTTTTAACATTATGAATAAACTAAAATGATCTGTGAAGAGCAACTCAAAGGCATTTGAAAGCTGGCGTGCGGGGGACGGGGCAGTGCGCCTTTGCAGAGCCTTGAGTCTCTCTCACCAGCCTTTGCTCAGGATTCTTTGCCTATAATGCCGAACTTTTAAAGTTAGCATTTCGGAGGAGACCAGGCGCCTTGGAAATGTCTTGTTAAAGCTAAATGTCACTTCATCCAAAAATGAAAACTTGAGATGCCACTGACAGCGTGGACATGAGATCTTTGGAGGGAGGTGGCAGAGGCAGGGCGGCTGGGCGGGAGGGCAGGTCCTGGAGGTGGATGCAGGGAGGTCTGTCCTGCTTCTCTGGTGGGGCACATGGGCTGTGGGGGCGTCTGGGGCCAGGGCTCATTCTGCCTTCCGCTCCCTTCTACCACGACTGACCCCAAGGCCCTCCAGTGCTCTGGATCTTTCTGAGACTTTGCTTGGACTTACTCTCCTGGTAGTTTTCATCTGTCAAAAAGGTAAAGCTGATGGGAATGAAAACAATGTTGGATGATTTTTTAGCCTGGTGTGCTGGCCAGACTGGCGCGTGTTAGAACGCCAGGCCGCCACCCTGCCCTGGAGGTCACCAGGGCTTTCTTTCCCATTGTTGCCAGGGCACTGGTGAAACTCAAGTGGTGGCAGCACTTTTTCCTGGTAAGCCACCAGGCACATGGCAGGGACACAATCCCTGGCTCCCACTCCCATTTGGAGAACATTTTGGCCATCAGGGTCGCCACATCTGACCAGCTGCCCTGGGGGCTGGCTTTCTTCTGCCCCAAACAGAGACTTTTGTCAAGAAAAAGAAAAAGAAAAAAAAAAAAAAAGGACCATCCCCGGAACCTGGAGAGAGCCAGGCGTCCTTTCCTGTCTGAGATGTCTGACGTTCACCAAGAAGAGCTCGCACTGAAGCCAAGGTCGCCACCCCAGAGCCAGAAACCAGAGACATGGACAGCTATGGAGTCCTGGGGAAGCTGCTCACGTGGCCATGTGGGCAGCCCAGGGATGTGCAGAGCAAAGGCAGACCAAAGTCAAGATCCTCTGAGGCCTGCTGCCGCTGCAGGACAGGTGACAGCCAACAGAGAAACCCACGTGCCCTGCAGCCCCCACCCCATCCCTGATGTTCTTGCAAAAGGCCTGGTGGCCAGGCACGATGCTCAGGCTGGCCGCATCCCAGCCGGCTGGCCTCACCGTTCTGAGCAGAGATGTCAAGTGGAGAGCACAGGTTAGTGAGGTAGAGGGGCAGAGGAGTGTGAGGATGAGGGGACATCCGGTCAGGGACAGAGGCAACCCGGCCTAGGGAGCCAAAGCTCCCGCCTTGAATGCCCCGGCTAAGAGCCAGCCTCCTCCCGGCCCCCAGGTCACTCTGCTTCCCTGCAGGGCAGGCTCTCGGGCCTCAGAACCAGGGGCAGATGTCTGTTCCTATCAGTGCCTGTCACAGCGCAGTTACAGCAAAGGCTCAAGATCTCGTCAGCAACCACCTCCACTGCACTTTGTGCTAAGAAGGAATCTGTGTGTCCCCTGGGCTCCTCTGCCACTTTCCAGTGAGATTTGGTTTTATAAAATGAGAGGAATGAGAAACATTGCATAGAATGTCCAGAGTGCACAATCACCCCACAGAGAAGGATGGAAGGGAAGGAAGAGAGACGAAGGGCCAACCGCGGTGGGGAAGGCACCTGCCTGTGACAAGCTCGCCCGGTGGCCCTGGCCCATCCCTCTGAGGGCAACGCCTCTGCCTGATCTCAGGGCAGCTGGCTGTCACTCAGGACCCCACACCATTACATACAACCTGCCTCCTGCCTGGTCAGCTGCCCTGACCCAGTCCCTGGCCGAGATGGCAGATAGGTCTGAGGGCTGCCCATGTGGGTGGGCCTGGGGGCGGCGAGCCGGGGGACTCTCTTGGCCATGATGAGAGGACAGAGGTTCTGGTGAACCCTGGGTGTGGACCACCAACCATACCTGACTGTCCGCATCAGACAGGGTGTCTTTTAAATGGGGAGGAAATAGAGAAGTCACCGGGAAGGAAGCATCTGTGCTTTGGAGGTACAAGGAGCCGTCCCAGGGAGGCTGACCGCCGTTCTCTCTTGCCTCGGTTACTTTGGGAGTGGTGTGGTTTGACAGGAGTCCTGCCAACAGTGCCTGGGTACTTCCTGGAGGTCTCTCCCAAGCCTGCATCTCAGGGCACCTGCCCCATCTTGTCCCAGGGCATGACCATCAGACGCCACGGGTCGTCATGTGCCTCTGGCAGGTTGGTGAGATCAATCAAGTCCAGCTCTCTGTCTCTGAGAGGCCTGGAGGACAAACATGAGACCTCCTGACTGATTCAGAAGGCTGGGGCAGCGGTGAGTGGGCAGCAGTCTGGGACATGCCTGCCACTTTGGATACCGTAAGGGGACTTGGGTGGGAAGCAAGGTCAAGAAGCCAGATGCCAACACACTTTTAGGCCTGGCCTCTGCTTAGCCAGCTGAGTAATGGCGGGAAACTGAAGCTCTGAGTGCCGCCTCCAATTAACACAAAGAAGCCATTTAAAATGGTAATAATGGAGCTTGTAATTAAGTGTTAGTGTTTTATATGAAACCATTTCCCGCAGGGAGAGGTACAAATCAGCTTTTGAAGCTGATAGAGCATAAAGAGGAGGCGGGTCGGCTGCCTGTGGGAGCCACTGTTTGGGTCGCCAGCTGCCAGAAGGTCACCACACGGAGGGGCGCTGTTCAAGGCACTTGAATATTGCTTATCAAGATGAAAGATGAACCTTAGACTCAACGGAGGGGCCAGCCAGGAGGGGGCTGAGCCCCACTCCACAGGTGTCTGTGTTATTTAGCGGCAGCTCTTAGAAGTATCAGACAGAACTAACTTAACACAAAAGACCAGAAGTTGGGATCTCAATGGAAAAAAAATAATAAATAATAGAGAGAAAGTACAACCGCAGAACCACAAGCAAAACCCAACCGACCGACCGTATCGAGCACCCAGATGTAAGTCTGGCAGAAAAGACGGGATGGAAGTCAGCGGGAACCCAGAGCAACGAGACACACAAACCCCAAAATGACTGAACTGCTAGGAAGAGCCCAAGTGGCTGCTGTAGGCCGTGACCATTGGGCCGCCAGGACGGACAGGTCGGGACAGCAATTTCCTCGGACTTAACACCTGGTAAGTAACAGTCATGCCTTCAGAACTGAAGCACTGGCCCAGCGGCTCCCGCCTCCTCCCTGCTTTTCCTTCTAATGAAAAGTGGGTATTCAGAGATTCATCACACACGTGACAACGTTCCCTTGAGGTTCTTGTGGAGGGGACACCACAGTACCATCAGCTGCTTTGCTTGCTCCTCACTGTCCTCAGGGTCCCTGGTGTGAACGCACTCTTCCCAGCGCACCTGCATCGAGCCGATGTCAATCATTCCCCTTAAGCTCCTCCATTGTGAATTCTCTTCTCACCGAACCCGATTTCAAGTTCAGACATGATGCAACCATCCAAAGACAAACAAAGGGCCTGCCTCCCAGCCTCCTAGAGCCTTCTGAAAACTTCTTATTCATGAAAAGGCATTGTCTTTAGTGTAGTGACTTTAAAATTTGTGAAAACTTGAACTAAGTGCTGCAGTTGCAGGTTAAAAGACTGTAAATGAAATACATAATCTCTAAAACATCATGCAAGAAATGTGGCTTCACATCTTACAAAGTCCTACACGTTAAGTAATAACAAGCACACTGAGGTGTAATAGCGGGAGCATACCTTTAAAATTAGAACTCCCTCCCACCCCCCCAAATCAAAAAAGTAATATTAATTAAACTTAAGAAATAATGAATGCACCATTAAAATGTCATCCAAAGATGTTGACCTAAGACAAAGGTTTCAATGATACACAATACGGTCAAAAAGTTTTCAATCAGTAATATACAGTATGACAACTACATCTTGTAAATTATACCCAATACTGCCGGCAGTCTATCCCTCTAAAGAATATTTGCCCCTTTCATCCCTTCCTAACAATCAGATAATAAAATACAGCACCTATAAATAAGCAAAAAAAAATATATATATATACCGAAATCATCTATTGTTAGTTTAAAGATATGGCAATAAAGGAGTCTAAATTAGCAAACTTGTAGAAGCCATAACTGATAAACAGCTTATTGAAAAAGGTGGCAGTAATGCACTCTATGTGTGCACAGGTACTTAAGAAAATACACAGACGTATAAAATTGCACACACGCACGCACGCACACTCTCATCCACCTCTATTCTCACGCGTATACACATAGACAACAGGAGGAATCCGAGACAAGTTAGACTTTTGATTTGTACTTAGACTGCCCTAAACTGTGCATAAAAGAACCTTCCAAGAGGCGAAATAGATGAAGGACCAGTGGTCTGGTCTGAAAGTGAAGAGAGTCAACGTTGTGCGCGAGTTTGGGCTTCTCTACAGGGGCGGGAGCGCAGCCCAGACTGCCACATTCTCTCTTCTGCGGGGAAGGAAGCTTCCCACGAGTTCCAAGGGGTCATCAGTGCTTGTGGTGGGAAGGAGGGGAAAGAGACAGCGCGCGTGCGCACCAGCCCGGCCCAGGCCCAGGGAGCATCTTCCGCTGGGGGGCTCGTACCCCGGGCCAGGAGAGTGGTGTGAGGTGAGGTGGGCGAGTGCGGACTGCTGCCTGCTGCCTGCGCGGCGGGGCCAGCCTGGCCCCAGGACTGCCTGCCACCACCTTGCCGGCCGACCCTTCCCTTTCTCTCAATGCGCGTACACGGGCGGACGCACGAACACAGACGAGGACACCATAAATTAAACAGAATGAATGGGTACATGCTACAGTTCTAACTTGTCTCCTAAACCTCCCAGATATGAGGTCTGATCAGCGTGCTCTGCGGTTAGAGGTTAAAAAGCAGATTATAAAATACCTAGATTCGGATCTTTTCTTTTTGTCCTGATTTGGCCTAGAATGGAGTGTATTAAACAAACCCTGGTCGGCAAAAGCCCAGGGTCAGTTAAAGCTATGGATCAATGTGCACTACATGTCAGGATTCTATTCACGTACAAGAAAACACTACGGTCAGCTACCACAAAATCAGATATTTTCCTGATGTGACTTTTCTTTTTGTTAAAAAATATGTGGAGTAAATGTGTTTTATTTTAAGTCAAAGTTTCAAACGAGAAGATTCTTTTCTTGAAAATATTTAGGAATCCAAACTAGTGTGTTTAGAGTCGGTTTGACTGTGCAATCTCTTAGTGGCAACTGAACAGCTACAAAAACTTTCTTTTTTAATTTTTCTGAAAAATCCCCCCCACCCTTTCCTGGTTTAAGAAGATAATAGTGTATTATCGCTCTGAAGCCATCAGATGGCAGATAAAAAGCCCCCTTTTAATATGTGGGTTTGATTTTTTTTTTTAAGCCCACACGAAAGAGGAGGGCGCAAGGCAAAGCTGTAAGAGTTATTCCAGAACCTGTGGAAATCACTTAGGGCAATAAAAAAAACACTTCAGGGTACAAAAAAGCTCGACTACACATTTCCGTTTTCTTCCTTGAAAACACGACATAGATTGGGCTTAATGCTCCTTTGTTTTCTATATGCACCTTGGCCTATGGCGATTTTGCCCTGTGGCCCGCAGGGCGGTAAGTGCGCAGCGCGGTCCTGCGGCGCCGCCCCCGCGGGCTGGCCCGGTGGGCGGGCGCTCGGCGGCCGCGGCCCAGGCAGGCCGGCGGGGCGCCCTCAGAACTCCCATTCGATGGGCTCCTCCCGGCTGGCGGCCTTCTCCAGGCGGTGGATTATGCTGTTCAAGTTGGCGGCCTTCTTCTTGCGCAGGGGGTTGTCCCGCGAGTCCCGGGCGCCCGCCGCCTCGGGCAGGCCGAAGAGGCTCTGCAGCGAGCTGGGCCTGCGCGCGGCCGCGGGCGCGCTGGTGCCGGGCAAGGCGCAACTCCGCTCGGCGCCGTCCCGGGCCGCGCCGGGGCCCTCTGCGGGCGCGGCGGCTGAGGTAGCGGCGTCCTCCCCGGCCGCGGGCGCGGCGGGGTTTGGCACGGGCGCCGGGCCGTCGGGGCCGTCGGGCGGCCGGGGCCGTCCCGCGTCGTCGGCGTCGTCGGGGCCCGGGGTCCCCGGGGGCGGCGGCTCCGCCCTCTCCGCCGGCCGCGGCGCCGGGGCCGCGGCCGCCTCGGCCGACCCTCCCTGAGACTTGGCGGCGGCCGCGGGGCCGCCCGGCTCCTCGGCGTCAGCGGCCTCCACGCCGTCGCAGCTGTCGCCCTCCGAGCTGGGCGCGGCGCGGCCGCTCCGGGCCGATGGCGAGTCGCTGGCGCCCGCCTGGCCCTGGCTCCCGGCCTGAATCTCCTCGATGAACAGTTCTCTGCGGATCCGAGACCTGCGAGACAGAAGGGCGAGAGCGCCGTGAGGCGGCGGCGGCGCGCACCCTCCGCGGCCGCGCCCAGCACCGCGGCCCGAGCCCTGCGCTCCCGCGCCTCCGCGGGTTGGAGCCCGCGCCGCGCCCGAGGCTCCTTTGATTCTGTTCACCTGGCATGGCGCTTGGCTACGGTAACAGGTGCTGGCTGAATTAATACACGAAACTGCATGGTACCCCCTGCGTCCTCACCAGGACCCCGTGGGAGAAAACCAGTCACTGGCCAGGCCCAAAATGGGGATCTTCCACTTCCAGCTCTAAGTCACAGAAGGTCAGGGGCGTCTAGCAAGATATCACCAAATTGTGAACTTTAATTTTTTCACTTTATTCTTTCTTACTGGTGCACTAAAATATACATAATGGGATTTATTGTGACATTCATATAATTTGGTCCCTCATTCTCCAGTACCTCCCCTTTTCTTCCTCCTCCTCCTCTCCTCTCCAAATCGTGTTTCTGACCAATTTTCCTCTCTGAATGGAGGTGAGGAAATGGACACTTGATCAAACAGGAGGGGTACCAAATATGTATTCCAACCCTTCAAGCAAATTTTTCTTCTTTTCTTTTCTTTTTGCTATGCTGGGGATGGAACCCAGAGCCTTCCACATACTGGGCAAGCACTGTACCCTTGAGCCACATCCCCAGCCTAAGCGTTTTCCTCCTCCTCCAGTAGATGTGCTTGGGTACTTTGCTGAAACGATGTTATCTACTGCAGGTGGGGGTGGGATGCGGCGGGGTTGTCCTTTTAAGAAAGAACTGGCATCTGAGGCCCTGGTCTTCTCTGCTTTGGAGCCCTTGGTGGTGCCATGAAAGGGCACGAGTTCTTGCCCCCACCAGGGTCTCAGTACTAGCCTCGACATCCTCCTCTCCAGGCATTTCTCCAGAGGATGGAAAAAGCCTCTGAAAATGTGCACATGTCCACTGTTGGAAAAGCACCGTTGGGCAATGAGCACCAAACCCAGCGGTCCTGCACCAAGCCCCAGGGTTAGGCCCGCATGAGATGTTTTCTGCACCGCTTATGATTCAGTGAAGGGAACACGTTTGGAAAGCCTGTGGTCAGTCAGGTCCTGCGCCTGTGTGGAGCCAGGAAATGGAGAGCTGTGGTTTTGTCCAGGATCTCAGAACTCTGGGGGCATCTGTTAGCCTGTTCTGCAGCTATTTGCTTCCTGCACAAGAGTGAGCTCAGAAGCTTGTCCTAAGATTTTTGAGATATAGTTCAAAAGGGAGGGTCCCGAGAAGCTCCTGGGTAGTGCGCAGGGGAAACAAGACTTTCCTCCTTTCCTGGGGCAACCAGAGGGGCCTGGGAAATGGCAGCTGCCCCATCAGTCCCTGGTGTGGTGCTGGGAGGGCAGCCCTGCTCTTGACTGGCTTCCAAGCCCCCTGGTGGTGAGAACGCCAGGTGGGTGAGCAGCCAATCCCACCCTGCCCTGTTAGGAGGCCACAGGCTAGATGGGCAGCTATGGTTTGGTTTTTGCCAGGCCCCAGAGTGCAGGCATTTTGCAACCAGGTTTGCAATCTGGCTTTGCCACTTACTAGCCATGCAACTTGGACAAGATAATTTGACCTTTTAAGCTTTAGTTTTCTTATCTGAAAAATGGGAGAACAGTTTCTTCCTTGCAGAGAAGTTATAAAGATGAAATAAAGTATTAAATGTATAATATTGGGTACAAAGGAGACCAACAAGAACAGTAGCTGTTCTTCCTCCTGCTGCACACGGGAGTGCTGAGGCGGCGCAGCCAGGGCTGGCCGGAAGGCAGGCTGATGCCTGGGGCACGGGCCTGGCTTCCATACTGGCAGCTTGGTTGACTCCTAGGACCCTGCTCTGTAAAACAGGGCCAGTGGCACTCCTTCAGTGCTGGCTGGATGATTTCATGGCATGATACAGCTATTAAACTCATGGCCCAGGGTTTGGCACACGAGATGTGCTCCACAGAGAGGAGACTCATCCTTCTCAGCCTAGACTTGTCTCCATGTTTGTAAGGAATATTCTATTGGGCTGGGGGACAGACTAGTGGTAGAGCATTTGCCTAGTGTGCATGAGGCCCTGGGTTTAATCCCCAGCCCTGCAAAACCAAAACCAAAAACTTATTATCTTCCATGTAGAAAGATGGGGTTCTAGGAGTGGTTTTAGTTTTTTGTTTTTTTTTCTTTTTCTTTTTTTTCCTTTTGAGACAGGATCTCACTAAGTTGCTGAGGCTAGCCTTGAACTTGTAATCTTCCTGCCTCAGCCTCCCCAGTTGCTTGGATTACAGGTGTGTGCCACTATGCCCAGCTGTTTTTTGAAAAATAATTTATTAATTTGGGTGCTGGGATTGAACCCAAGGCCACAGAGCTCCTCCCCAGCCTTGGCTCTGGTTTTGACGAGTCGCACAGGCTGGCAGATGCCATGGCGTTAAAGGCTTAGCAGTTTCCACCGAGCGAACCTGTTGTTCAGAGGAGGCCATCATCCTTGGTGGTGGTCTGCATTCCTGGGGACAGGGTCAACTTGAGATATTTCTAATTCCCTCAGGGTAAGATAAGGGGAAGGCTGCATTTTTTTGGTGAGGGCACGAACTGACCACAAGTGAGGATCCTAGTGGGGCAGAGAACATCAACCTTCCCCGTGTGACCCCTTGGAAGGCAGGTCAAAACCTGCCCTTAGGATTTTAACACATTCAGGGCATGGGCCAGTTCTCGCAGAAAGCCCGGCGGCTCACCCCAGGGCAAGGCAAGCTGGTCGGCACTGAGAGTCTCAAGGAAGAGTCACCTGAAGCCAGGGAGAGAGTACTCGGTGAGAACCTTTGCTCAAGTTTACCAGCTTCGGGAAGTGACTTCAGCTTTCTGAGCTTTAGGCCTTTTCATTGTGGTGGGATGCGGAACCCGGGGCTGTGCGTGTGGAGGGCGCTCTGCCACTGAGCTGCCCTGGCCTGGCTGATTCGGAAAGGACCTGGCGCTGGCTCCTTATTCACGCTCCTCCGTCTATCAGATTCATCCCACTGAGTCCTGGTTTGGAGCCCCGCACCTCTCGCCCCTCCTCCCGGACAGCCTGCCAGTTTTCTGCAGCTGAAACCCGTGGGCGGCCCTTGGTCTCCCACGTGGCTTAGCCCAGCCTGCTTTGCTGTGCCTGGTATGTGAAGGCTCATCCTCCCAGTTCGGAAGTCCTGCTGCTTTTCTCTCTCCCTGTTTTTGCCAAGGGTGGATGGTTGAATTTGCTTTTTTTTTAGTATATATTTTTCAGTTGTAGATGGACACAATGCCTTTATTTTATTTATTTTTATGTGGTGCTGAGGATCGAACTCAGTGCCTCACACGTGCAAGGCAAGTGCTCTGCCACTGAGCCACAACCCCAGCCCTGAATTTACTTTTACTAAGTGCCAAAGAGGCCAGCAAGACAAGGGACAGCAGCTGAGGAACCTGAGGGAGCATATGCCTGACCAGGAGGCCTGTGTGGGCATCTGGCAGAAGCCACCGGCAGGGAGGGGAATGACTTGAGATGGTCTGTGGTCTCACAGCACCTGTATCCAGATTCTTGGCCTTCTAGAGCTCTGGTGCTTCCCGTGACACTGAGAGCTCATGGGAACGTGACAGAGCTGCACAGGTCGTGCCTGACCCCAGCAGGCCCGGCGAACCTGGCCCACGTTTCCATCTACTCTCTTGTTTCATGGACAGGGAGCAACACTATCCTAAACTGCTGGCCTCCGTCTGCCTGTTTTGATCTGATGGGTGAACATGGGATGAACTGGCCGGTTGTGACAGTTCCTGTACTTTCTCTGTCCTCCAGGGAGCCTGCCTGGGGCCAGTGCTGCCTGGCCCGAGGGCTCAGGTGGCAGGCTCTCGGGCCCTCTCATGACTCAGGCTTCCCTAGCGATCAGGGTATGCTTGGGCTCACGTTTCCTATTTTAAAATTGCCCTCTTTATGCAGAACCTGGGTGGTTTATTGGCCCCTTTAGAAACCCCAGAACTTATGGGTGGGAGAGGCCCAGCCAGAGACCAGCCCCCAGTGGTCTGTGATCCTCTGCTGCCGCCACTTATTCCAGGTGAGCGGTTGTGAGGTCCCCATCTGCACTGGCCACACGTGTGCGCTGTCACCATGGCTGACCCAGAAGCGCTTGCTCCTGTTTTATTGAGCCACAGAGAAAATGACATTCTCATGAGAACCAGCAACAGAGATGGCCCTTATAAGGTACTAATCCAGCAATTTCCAGCAGGCACTGGGACTCCTGGTGGCTAGCAGCAGGGTGTCTGGTTACAGCTCTGGCTCAGGGTCCTTCAGGATCCTTCAGTGGGTTTCCAGGCTCCTGCCTGCAGGGCACTGGGCCCTCACTGGCTCAGGCCTCCTCAGGCTCTCTGCAGAATGAAGATGGCCCCGCACCCCATGTGCTTGTGAGGATCCAGGGTGTGATGTTGGTGAAAACCACTCAGATCCAGTGGCCACTCAGGAAATCTTTCTTAACTCATGGACTTTCCCTAGGAAGGCTCTCACGCTATTTCATTACAAAACAAATCAAGCTGATTTTGAAAACAATTCTCTAAAGATCCTGAGAAGACACAAAAT
>CM053415.1:5762267-6038961 GCA_028644305.1 Xerus rutilus
CCCCCCCCCCCCCCCCCCCCCGGCCAAAGGCCTCGGTCCCTTGGGCCATGCATGCGTGGCTCTCTGGGCTGGGGCTCGGGCTGTGGCAGGCCGTACCTGTAGTTGTGGAACCAGTTGATGACGGTGCTGGTCTTTAGGTTGAGCTGGGTGGCGAGCTCCTCGATGGTTTTTGGTGACGGGTATGGCTTCTGCTGATAGGCCCGCTTCAGGGCTTCCTTCTCCTCGGGAGCCAGCACCACGCGGGGCTTCTTCAGCTGGTGCTGCGGCTGCGGGCTGGCGCCCTGGCTGTAGTCAATGCCCACTGCGGGGGGCTCGCAGGGCTGGCTGTCGCTGACAGAGCTGTGCCTTCGCTTCATGTAGGCTGAGGGGGGAGAGACGGCAGAGTGAGGCCAAGGCCTCAGCCAAGCAGCCCGGCGCCCTGGCCCCATGCTAAGGGTGACGCGCTTCACCGGCGTGCCAGTGCTGTGTAGAGGGCACCTCCACACACCTGCGCTAGAACCATGCTGTCCCCAGACATGCACGACAGGGGCCCTGCTCTGATGTCATGCGGGGTCCTTGGCTGTCCCTACACAACCTGACAGTTCAATGGGGGCTGTGGAGAAGAATCCAGATGGGTGACCAGAGTGGAGTGGGGCAGGGAGGCAGTTGCTGGGGACGTGGGGGGACATGGAGGGACAGCACTGGGGTGGGCTCAGGGGGCTCTGCTTTGCAGAGGAGAGATCTTGAAGGACAGGAGGGAGTAAGGCGGAAGAGGGCACAGGGCTATCAGAAAGCAGAACAGCGTGGACAGACGGCCTGAACTGTGTGGAACTGTGCGTGCATGTGTGCCTAAGTGTACATGCGTGTGCATGCGTGTGTGCATGCGTGCACAGTGGGCCGTGGTGGTGGATGGAGTTGTGGGACAGAAGCTGGAGCATGGGTGGGGGCATGGGTGGGGCCAGGGTGGGCCCAGCTTGACCTCTGCCCTGAAGGTGATGGTGGAAATGGAAAGACTTTAACCAAGCAGCTCAGGAGGATGGTTTGGGCCATAGAGGGCATCGGGACCGTGGGAATAGACACCATCTAGAAGTCAATGACAAGGAGAAGGTGAGAGGCCAGAAAGGAACCAGGTGACCGCCAGCACACAAACAGTGCTCTCAGGAAGAAGCCATGAGGGCCACAGAGGGCTGGGAGGCCAGCCAGGGGACGGTAGCATTGCAGAGGGGATGAGGGAGGCATCAGACGCTGCAGAAAGGAGTGTGTGGCGAGGACCCAGGTGTCCTCTGGATGCAGTGATTACTAGAGAGCTGGAGATGTGAGGCTGTGGCGGGCAGACCCTGGCACAGTAAAGCCGGGGGGAGAGGAAGCTGAGGTGGCCAGCAGGGGTCAGGGTCACACCCCCAGAGGCTGAGCCATAAGAGGAGAGGTGAGTGGCTTCTTAAGGGCAAGTCCAGGGTTGGGCCAGCCGATGCTGTCCCTGGGCTGAGGGGAGGTGACAGAGGGAGCGAGTAGGTTCACTGGGAAGGTGAGGATGGGTACTGCGTGGGGCGGAGGGGGAGAAGATGGGCAGGTGTGGGCTCCAGGTGGGCTGGACGCACCTTCCGTCCTTAGGGAAAGGCAGGAGGAGAGCATGAAGATGTGGCAGGGCGCCGTGGGCACCGGGGTCGCGGGCCAGACGGGGCTAGGAGCATGCCCAGGACTCCAGGGAGGCTGGAGATGCCAACTGGAGGCAGAACCAGCCCAGGGAGATGTGGATTCTCCGCAAGACCCAGAAACCCAAGAGAATGGGTGGAGAGAGGGGGCAGGGCGCGGACTGGGCTGGGTGTTCAGGGAGCACGGTGGCTGGAGAGGATAAAGGGGTGGCTGTGGACTCGGGAGCCCCTGGGGAAGGAGACCCAGGCAGGGGGAGCTGGGTACCTGGGTTTAAGATCTGGGAGGCAGAGTAGTTTGGGGCATATCCAAGGGCTGAGGAAGTTGAAGGACTGAGGCCCAGGTTCTGGATGGGCTGGCGGGCCTTTTGTGTGGGGAGGCAGGACCGGGGCCTGGAGGAAGCCCTGATCCCAAGGCCACGGTCTTTAGAAAAAGCAGAGAGTGAGCAGGAGGTTGGTGGATGACTAAGACAGGATGGTGTAAAGCCAAGCCTGCTGGAACTGGCCGAGGCAGCAGGAGAGACTGCGGCAGGGCCTGGCCACGTGGGGAGGACCTGTGTGGCAGAAGAGCGGAGTAGGGTGAGGCGGTGGCGGTGGCCGAGTGGTGGCTGCTGCTGGCACAGGTTCTGGGCTGCCCCTCCTCCTGTCTGCGGCTGAGCCCTGGTCACTGCTGACCACGCTTCACCCCACTCTGCTCTGGCGAAGGACTCCCTGCACCCATCTTTCCAGTGGCACCTGGACTGTGGCCTGGAGTTCTCTACAAGCTCTTGTAAGTGATGGAAGACGAAGGCTGACGGGTGTTGAGGGGCACTGCTAGGCATAGCAGCAGCTAGCGCCGGTCGCTCCCTCCCGAGTGGACCTCAGGAAGGAGGTCCCCCACGTGGGACACTGGACCCCCACATGTCCCAGTTCACAGGCTAGGAAATGGAAGCATGGCAGGGTTAGGCCCTGAACAGAGTCCAGTGGGGGCCACGGCAAGCTGGCCAGAGGGCAGCACTGGCCCTCAGGCCTCAGATGAATGTCATGGGAGCAGCCTGGGTTGTTTGGGCCATGTGGCCCGCTGGGAGAGGGCCACCGATGCGAAAGAAGGCTGGGGTGGAGATTTGTGGGAAGAGAAGGCAGGCTAGGGTGGAGGTTTGTGGGAAACCGACACAAGGAGAGGAATAAAATGCTAGCGCTCACAGGAGACCTAGATTTGAGAAAGAAGGAAGCTCGGGACACACATGGTCACACAGGCTGCATCAGCTGCAGCAGAACTTTTCTTCCTTTTTAAAATTTTGTGGTCCTGGGGATTGAACCCAGGCTCTTTAGTGTGCTACGCAATGCAGAATTTTTAATCTACGCTAGACGGGCACATTATTTTGGAGGAATACAAATTACTTTAATAACTCTCATTTACTGAGCACTTATTAAACTAAGTCCCCCACCCCAATAAGGTGAATCAAACCCAGGGCCTCGTGCATGCTAGGCAAGTGCTCTACCACTGAGTACACCTCTAGCCCTTGAAAATTTTATTTTGAGACAGGGTCTCATTAAGTTGCCCAGGCTGGCCTTGAACTTGGGATCCTCCTGCCTCAGCCTCCTGAGTAGCAGGAACTACAGGTGTGTACAACTGCACCAGGCTCGGTATGCTCTTTTTAATACTCAAGGTGTGGAGAAGTTATAGCGTTTTCACCCTCAATTTGCAAGGGCAGGAATTTAGGCAGGGGAGGTGTGTAGCTCACTTGACATGTTATTAGTAGGACCATGGAACAATTGAGAAGGTAAATTTCCTCCAGAGAAAATCAATACAGTCAAGGGCCAGATAGAAACAAGCCTAGACTGCCTGGCGCCCGGGGCCTCCCCTCTCACTGGGAGGGGCCCAGGAGTTGGCAGTGACCACGGGCACTGAGGAAGGACTGGGCTCAGGCACCTGCTGTGTGACTGGCTTCTCAAGAGAGCAGCCCCAATGAATGACACCACAGTGGGACCCTATTGCTCTGGGGACTTGGCATGTCAAGAGGCCCAGGCCCGCTGAGGCAGTAGCTTTCAGGAACACAAGATGGCACCCAGGCCTGTGGAAGGAGGTGCAGAGGCTGGGGAGTCCCAGATCTGTGGGGTCTGAGGTCCTTTCCTACTAGCCCCAAATAAGAAACCCGGCAGGGAACAGTGGACTCGGTGCCCTCCTGTCTCCTGATGTCCAAAGGGACACCCACTGCTCAGGAGGTGGCTGGGCACTCCCTGGCAGCAAGAGCAGCCCCCAGGGCTCGGTGGCTGGCACTGCCCTCTGATAGAGCGCTAGGGTGTGTACAAAGCAACAACATGCTGGGTTCTTGACACTGTCCCTCGGCTTCTGGTTGGACATTCCTAACGTGGCATAGTGCCAGGCCGCTGGGGCCTACGGCACTGTCTGGAGCTGCCCAAGAGGCCATAGCCTGTGTGAGAGCCTTGGTCCACACACCTGAGGATGGGCTGAAGGCTGGCCAAGGGGCCGCTGATGGTTGGAAGGCCACCGCCCAGGCATAGCACTAATGAGCAGCAGCAGTGCCCTGGGACCTCAGGTGGCAGGTCCTTGGCAGGATGGCAGCACATGGGTGCCAGGGTTGACCAGGTGGCCTTGCTGGCGAACGCTGTCCCTGCTCTTCCCAGCTGTGGAAACCAGGCCACCCACTCAGCACCCATGCTCGTCTCTCCAGACGCGGGCACCCAGGCTGGCTCAGGGAGTGTAGGAAGGTGAAGCGCCCACACCGATCTGGTGAGGGAAGCCTGGGCTGGGTCGCTTGCAAAAGACCTAGGTCCAGAGAGCTCCGGAGAAGGTGCTCACACTGCTCCTTGAAGCCCCAGCCCTTCCCTGGTTGGGGGCAAGCAGGGCTGCTGGGCTGGACTCTCCTGGAGAATCAGGAGGCTATCATTCTGGACTCCCCACCCACCTCTGGCTCAGATGCCCTGGGCGTGGGGCCAGGCAGAGCCACATGGGTGCTGGTGATGGTTAAGCCCCTTTGCATTAGCTGAGAGAAGGGTGGTTATTGCTGCTGCCCATCTGCATCTGAGGGATTTAGATTCTGCTACCCAGTGGGCTACAGTAGGTGACAGGAGGAATGGGGGCCCCGTGGTGCTCAGTGACTGTGAATCGTGAGAGGGAGCAGCCGCAGCTCTCCACACTGGGCGCCGCTCCTTCGGGCTTTTCCCGGCTGTGGCCCACAGGGTGTGGGAGAAAGTGAAGTGGTGTTCTAGGCAGCACCTGGAGCGCATCTGGAGCCTCCCTTCAAGGAGAGGTTAGAAACACCAAAATGAGAGCTCAGTGCTGGCAGGAATTTGCTCTGCCACTGACCAGGCTGGGTTATCTTGGTGGAGGCATCTAACCTGTCTGAACCTGAGTTTCCTGATCTATTAGATGCATCTCTCCAATAACACAGGGAAGTCCCCAGCACGTGGCACACGTGCAGTAGATGCTAGAACACCCCACCCACAAGTCAGAAGGACAAGCAAAGAGCTGTCACCTTGTGCCATGCCTCAGTGCTAGGAGATTTACATTCAGGCTGCTGGTTAGAAAAAGTTCCGAGCCTTCCCCGTCCTCTCAGGTACTCATTGGCTGATGATCACCCCAAACCCTCTGCCCTGCCCTACAGTGCGTTGGTCAGGGACTCATGTCTCTCTTTACCTCTGTGCAGAGGACTTAAAGAAAGGGCTTGCTGGGTGTGGCTCAGTGACAGAGGGCTGGCCTCGCATGCGCAAGGTTCTGGGTTCTATCCCTGGGTACTGCGATAAAACCAACCAACCGGCCAACCACCCAAACAAAACCAGCCTGCTGTGAATGAGGCGGCCCTTCCCTGGCGGGGGGTTACCTTTCTTCTCCATCCGCTTCATGTCCATCAGCTTTTCCACATTGTTGGGGTCATTTAGCCACAGCTGCATCCGGACAAAGGGCTCCCGTCCCTTCAGACTGAGCTTATGCCAGGGCTTTGGGCGGGCAAGGAGGTCAGAGACCGAGCCTTGGGTGAGCCCCAGGATGGTCTCCCCAAACAAGCGCTGACCTATAGGGAAAATGGAAGCAAGAGACGGTCACCAAAGACCAGGGATCTGGGAAGACAAATAGGGGTCAAGGTTAAAATCAGACACAGGTTCAACAGTCCACAGTGGCCAGCTAGGGCCTGGCTTGGAGCCAGCCCTTTGTAGAAACATTTCCTTTCTTTTTGTGGCGCTGAGGATGGAACTCAGGGCCTCAGGCATACTAAGCAAGCACTCTGCCACTGAGCCACATCCACAGCCCTCAAACATTTCTTCACCCAGACTCTGCCAGCCCCACTGGCAGGGGAGTTGGCGCCACGCCTGCGTCCCCTGTCTACCCAACATGTGATGCTTCTCTCAGAAAAGCCTTTGGGCACGGGATGGACGGAGTGTCAATGCCACTTGTGGCCTTTCTCAGGCAGTTAAGTCCCCAAGCCCAAGTGCAGGGGGTGCAGTAGCACAGGGCGACCCTCTTGGGTAACATCCACCCAGCGGCGCCTGTGTCTCTTCATGATTAGCAGTGTTACAGGTCTTGCTGGGAAAACAGGGCACTTGACCCAGGGTCGCAGCTGGAGAGAGGCGGTAGTGTTCCCCAGCTCTGAACTTTGAAAGGCAGCCGGCTTCCAGTTCAGGAGTTGTGCTCCTGCAGGCTGCGCTGCCGGGCTGAGCGCAGCAGAGCCATCAGAACCTGTCCTGGCGCCCTTTCTTCTGCCAGGCAGGGGTGAGGACCTGCTGTACAAGCTCATCAGAAGCCACTTGGCTGTGGAGGGCGCAGCAGTGCTAAGTCTGCAGGGCTCGCCAGAGGCTTTAAAGAAAGGTTCGCTGCTCCGAGGCCTGTGGCTGCTGGTGGGGAGCGCCACCACTTCTAAAGCCACACGTCGGAATCCGTCATGACTTGACTTGACGGGAGGACTTGAATGAACAGGACTCATTAGGTAGAAATGGAGACAGGGCCAGAGAGGTTAGCATTTGGTCCACCAAGTGTCCAAAACGTGGACTGCTAGGGCAGGGAGACGGCGAGGGCTGGATCCTTCCCTTTGGGGCCATGTCCACCCTCTGGGAAATGGAAGCAGCACCCTGAGCTCCCAGGTGAGGCGAGGGAGGAAACTGCATGGCTGCCTGCAAGATGCAAGTCCCCCGGTAGAAGTTTATCATGCGGAAAGCTTTTGATTTGAGAAAAAATATTTTTATATCAGTCATTTTAATTTTTAAAGAGGTGAATTTACTGAGGCTAAGGGTGTCACTCAGTGGTGAAGAGCTTGGCTGGCATGTGGAGGACCTTGGGTTCAATCCCCAGCATCACAAAACCAAAAAGCAAACACCAAATAACTGCTTTTGCATATTCTTCGTTGAGTCTATAAATGCCCAAGTCCTTCCCAGTTTTTTTTTTTTTTTTTGGTGGTGGTGGTTGTAGTTGATTTAAATAATTTTAGTTAATTTTAATGAGGCAAACTAATCTCTTTTCATTCCGTGGAGCTCGCTATTGCTTTGTCAGGAAAGCGATATATATGAAGAGCTCATTTCTATTTTCTGGGCCTCCCTGGGGGAAAACTATCAAGTGATTATTCTTAGAAAATTATTTGTATCACTTCGAGAGCGTGACTGGCCGTGAGTCTCAATCATTTTTCTGTCTGAGAACCTGAAGAAAGCGACAGACCCTCACCCAGGGAGGCGCCCACACGCACAGATTCTGCACGTTTCAAGGGACTGAGTGTAAACGAGCCAAAACCCCAGGCCGAGTTAGGAGGACACCGGGTCTTGACCAAGGGTCAGCTCTGCTGCCCAGTTCAGCTCTAGGTGGCCTCTCTGGGCCACAACTCCACCGAGAGCTCCCTGAGAAGGAAGCTGTTTTTCCTGCACAGCTGAGACCAGGGAGAGCACCCTGGGGACTGCTTCTGACGGCCAAGTCCAAGGGACTGCTGGGGCTTTTCCAGAGGTTCTGCTCACAGAGGAGGCAGCCCCTGGCCTGGGAACAGCCTTTCTCTTGGACCACTGGCCTGTGGTTTGCATATCTGAAGTCCTACAGCCAGCGGTGCTGCTCAGGCTGTGCACAACCAGCGTCAACCAAGTCTCCAGCAAGGATGCCGAGGTAGACGGAGGCCTGGGGAGGCATCAGCGTCGGTCTGCAGACCCTTAACTCTTTTTGCCACTTGGGGTTTTAAAATGAGAATTTTCTTCGATGGATTCTGTTTATGGGGAGTGATGCTTCCTTTCTGGGGTGGGGAGCAGTGACATACCAGGTCTGCTTCCTTGGACTTGGGACACAATTCAAGAAGGGGCTGACTCAAGGCTAGGGCTCCTACACATTTCAATAACCCAGGAACACATGGGACTTGGGCCACGTGCTAAAACCACAGCTACAATTTCATTTTTATGAATTAAATTAATTATAATATTCTCGATTGATGCTACTTTTTCTTGCTATTTGGACAACGTATTACCTAAATTTGGGGGTGAGGCTCTGACCCCAGGCTGTAGGTCCCCAGGTCAGCCGGCTGCAACTCAGCCACCCTTTCTACTCTCATCTCCTGGGAAAAAGCAGACACACAGGTGCCTCCTGAAGGTCCTGACCAAATCCCAGCCCTCCGGTATCTCAGTGTGCCCAGCAGTGGGGACACTGCTCCCACTGGGGTTTCCCTCTGGGAAATAAGGGGGCCTAAGGGCCGGGAGGGCTGCTTCTAGTCTCTGGCCCCCGCCTGGGCCCATCTGCCCACTGGCACTGCAGGGGCACGATGGTGTGACGTGGTGAAACACCCGTATTCCGAGGGCCCCAGCTGCAGCCTACTGGTGACACAGGGCCCTCAGAGAGCCACCTCAGGCAGAGCCCAGGAGGCTGTAGCCATTGGCCTGGGTCTGACGCCAAGGGAAGGTGACAGTCTTAGCTCTCCAGGGCTTTCCTCGAGGGCCGGGGAACAGAGATGGTTTCATGAGGCAGCAGGACCATAACAAGACGCACAATGGTGGCCAGCAGCCAGGGAACCATCAGCATGCTGGTCTCACTGAGCGGGGAAGCACTTATCCCCTACCAGACACGCGAGGGCACCCGGCACAGACCTAGGCTCTCGGCCTCCACCAGGAAGCCACTGATGCTGAGGGGCCAAGTGATCCTACCCAGCTCTGGTGCCCACTGAGGGTATGGGGCTCTGTTGGGCACGTCCCAATACAGATGGTCTGAGTGGGCCACCTCATCTGTTGTGGCCACCAGGGTCCTGGGGATGAGAGGGGCTGGGACTGACGTACAGGGTTCCAGTTCCCTCATGGGCCCCTTAGTGTCCTCAGCCGTAGGGTGGTGAAGATGGTTCCTGTTATTTTATTTTTTTGCACTGCAGGGAACATACCCAGGGCCTTGTGCGTGCCAGGCCGGCACTCTACCCGGGCTGACCCCCGGCCCCTTCCCCCATTCATCATGGGACCTCAGGGAGGAAACAGCCTGCTGCTTGCAGCTCAGGCAGCTGGAACAGGCACCTACCGAGGTTGTTGTCCGTCAGCACCTCTTTAACCCTCTTGGTGATGCCGTAGGTGTCCAGCTCTGGAGACATGGCTACTAGCTCTTGGATGCTGAGGGCCGAGTGTCCGGAGAGAGGCAAGGGGGTTGTAGGTTGGGAGTCTGGAGCCGGTGGGTCGCTGGGTTCTGGTGGTTTGCCATCTTTACTGGTCTCAATGGGGGGACAGGGCTGCTGGACCAACTCAGTCAGACTCTTCACGGACTCGCTGGAACTCATTGGAGACTCGGGGGCAGGGCTGCAGCTGGCGGAGGTCTTTGGGGTGCTTTCTGCAATCAAACACACGGAGGGCCACAGCTGAGAGTGCTGCCTTCAGCACGCACCTCTGCTGCCCTCAGGGAAACGCTCATCCAGCCCTGCGTCAGAACCACACCCAACGGCGACGGGTCTGTGTGCTGCCGCGTGGTTTCTTGACTGAGAGTGACCTCTGATTTTCTGTATTAGAAGAACAAAGATACCACTAACAAGAAGAGAAGGAAGTAGAGGTTTAAATGAAAGGTTTCTGAAGGCTTAATATCAGGGCCTTCTGCTAAGAAACAGCTGTCATATTAATCATGCGTTATCACTGTCATGATTTCTTCTTATGAAACCCGTGATTCTCATAATTCAGAAGGACTGTGGCTACATTATAACTTGTATAATTATTTTGCATTTTCCAGAATAAAAAGAATAGACAGATTATTTAAGTTAGGGCTGCCTCTATGTGTGGTCACTGCAGTATGAAGACTCTCGAACCCAAGGCCTTGGCTGCTGGTCCCATGGCAGAGCAGAGGGATTCAGGCCTCAGGACCTCAGAGTGGTTTTTACTGTGACTGTCCGAGGGGTCGCCAACTCTAGCGGAAGATGGGGAGATCCAAGGAGCCTCCGCTCTGTACCAAGCCCCTGAGGTTCTGTATCACTGGTTTGGGAAAACGAAGTTCTTTGTTTATCCAGCCATGCTGTGACCCTCACTGGAGTCATGCTGGGGTCACTGCTGGGGTGCAGTGGGAGATGCTGCCCCGGGTCTCAACCTTCACCTGTGACAGCAACACTGCTATGGAGTGGAGTTCTGGGGGTTGGATAAAGACTGGCCACTTCCAAAGACAGAGAAGCATCTTCTGGGAGGAAAATGTGAGGTGACTCAGCACCAAGGTCCTCCCCACAAGGCCAATCTGTCCTGGCCGGCTTGGTGTCTGGCACAATCTCCCACCCCCACTGAGGCCCCCACACAGTAAGCCACTCAGTGCCACATGTGGTCATGTGGCTCCCTGAGTCCTGGGGCTTGTCACAGAAGGTGAGGCCTCAAGGTCTTCCCTCCTGCTGCTCCCTGAGGCCCCATCAGGCCCTTGGGAACATTAGCATGCAGGCAAACAATCCAAAACTGTCCCCTGACCAAAGAGAAAATGTCACAGCGCAGAAGAATTTGATTTCAATTTCCCACATAACTGCGTGTGTTTCTGGACACTGGATTCAGGCTAAAGTCCTATTCTGAGCTACACAGAACAGGGACTGTATTCCAATTACAAGGTGTGTTTTGTATGAATACCTGGAAAGAGTAAGACCCCCGATAAGACGGCTGCAATTCAACCTGGTAAACCTGCTTATTGTCCTGAACGAGTACAAAGTCCCCCCATCACAGAAAGCTGTGTCCTCAGCCTGGAAAATCAGGTTAAAAAAACAACCAAACCGGTTTGCGAGAGATGTAAAAGAGACAGACGTGACAGGCAGAAATGGTCCGTATCAATCTTTTAGGCAATATGAATCCTACAAATCGGATTTCTTCTCTCCGTTCACCCCCGGGTCACCAGACAACTGGATATAAAACCCAGCAAATGTTGTTTTTGTATCTGCAGCAGCGAAGGAATTGTACTGTAAATTTGCCCTGATTCACCCATGCGAGGGACCAATTTGGCAGATCATCCATCTTGGTCCTGTGCACTGTCAGGGATGGCATGAATTCCCCATATGATAAACAGATTTCTTCTCAGGTTTGTGTCCTTTAACCCACAGCAAGGTCGAAAGCATGGCCGCCTGGCTAATAAACCCTGGAAGCTGGTGCATTCCCTGCCTCCTGCCTGGTCCGGGCACCTGCGTGGGCAGAGCTCACCAAATAACTCGAGGGGCCCAGCAGTTCCCTCTTCAGGAATTCTTGGCCAGGAAGAGAGAACTAGTGGAGGGCGTTTAGCACATGTGGCTGGCGTCCCCTGGAGCTCCCGACCACGGCTGCAGACAAACGCCAAGCCCACCCAAGGCACCATGAGCCTGGAGCCTGGGGCATGTGTGGGACGGGCCCTCCAGCAATGCGGTCCTGGGGCCAGGACTAGCATGACCAGGCCCAGCCCAGTGGCATCCTGTTGGGGGCTCGGGCGGGAGACAGCAGTGGCCTGTGTGGCTCTGGACAGCACAGAGGAAGCATCGCCTTTCCCTCCCCCAGCAGCAGCAAGCAGCCCCCTCAACAACACAGACTCTGAAAGAACGAGGCCCCGCTCCCGTCCTTGCAGCTGCAAACAGCAATCACAAAAGAAAAAGGGGGGCGTTTGGAGCTGGGCATGAAGTTCTGAGCCAGGGAAGGGCCACTGTCATGGCGGCTCTGCTCAGAGCAAGACCAAGGACGCTGGACTTCCTTGGTCTCCCTGGGGGGGGGGGCCTGGTCTCCTCACCTGATAGCCACAGACAGGGCTGCTGCGAGCAGCGGCCTGCCACAGGGCTGCCACTAAGCACACACAGGATGAATCTGACATTTAAAAAAAAGAGTAGCTATTAAATTGTATTGAAATGTGCTTGTTTATATAAAGGTCTACATTTAACGTAAGTCTCTTGTGATTTACTGCTATTTTGTCCACAGTTCCTGACATGTGAATGAGATGCTGGCCATGGGTTCCAAAGGCTGCACCCTATGGGGCATCTAGATGATGTCCTAGAAAAGCTAAGACTGCAGGGACTGAAGGCAGACCAGTGGCTGCTAAAAGCAAGGGACAGGGATATCACAAAGGGGAATGTGGGATATATGGGGGACAACGGAATTTACTCTATACCATGACTGTCAAAATTCACACAACACGAACAAAAAAGAGACCATATTTTTAAAACCCCACAAAACCATTCACAGAATAGTGCTCTGCAAGAGAAGTGACTCTTCCTGCTTGTGAGTTATACTTCGGTAAAAACATGCTGAGGAAAAAGTGCTGGTAGAAAGAAGGAACAGAGACTGGCCATCTCTGTCCCCCTGTCTGAGTGGCCAGGCCCCAAGAACAGGCAGAGAATGCGGCAGAGGCAGCCCTGCCCGGCTGGGGTGCATACCTAGTCAGGAAGATGGCCAGGAACAGGATGCACCTAAATGACAATGATCATCCCCCTGGGAGGGAGGGGACCCTCAGAGGGACACATCTGGTGACTCTCATACACAAGCAAGAACCAGCAGGTAAGCGGAGGGAGAGAGTGGAGAGGAAGGAGGAAGAAAGTTCTAGATGGTTTGAGCAGGAAGCAGAAAGCCTTCAGGGGAGGAGGTGCCTGGTGGGTTTGAAGCATGAATCCAACTTAGTGCAGCAAGAGGCCCGGGGCTGCGCTGTGCAGGGTCTGGGAACCCCTTGTGGAGTGTCTTTGTTTGGGTCCTAGTGCAGCAGGGAGCTGGGGAGGGGTCCATCTAGGAGGGGTGCCTGCACCTCAGCATCGCTTCTCTCCCATAGACACTCACTGGGCACAGAGTTGTTTATTGAGGCCTCATCCAAAATAGCCTGGTGCTGGAAGTAGCCCAGTCACCAGGAGGTGGGGGATCTGAGCATTCACACAGCGGCCTACGAGCTCCCGACATCAGTGGGGACATCAGTGGGGACGTAAAAACTGGAGCCACCTGGGTCAAACTTGACAGGAGGAGGAGCCCCGAAGGCCAGGTGTGGCTCAGCAGCAGGTCGACCAGAAGCGGAAAGCATGAGCTTGCTGTGGCCCTCTGCTACCTGGTTCATAAGTGGTGACGATGCCAGTCCCGCAGGGATGGCAAGCTGACTTCCAGGAGGGCGAACCTGGGCAGGGGCTTCAGCTCTATCATCCATGTTGTATTTCTTTTAAACATAACAGATTCAGTTATGACTGAAAGTTAAGGTTAGAGTTGGGTGCCGGGCATGTGGGTCCTTACTATATTATCTTGCCATTTTGTCTGAAACACGACAGACTTAATTTCCTACCATATATGTGGGAAGAGCGTGCCAAGGGCGCTGCGCCAATCCTGTTCCCATCTCCTACTAGCCCTGGGTGGAACATGCACCCACACCCCAGGCACTGCCATCTGGTCAATGCCTGGACACAGCAAGGGTGAGCACCAGAGCAGGAGTGGAAGGCCTTGGTGTTCCTACCCATCCTGTTGCCTGCCCACGACCAGGACAGTCTGCCTGCCCTCTCCCCACCTCCATCTATATACCCACCTGCTCATCCATCCATCCATCCCTCCTTCTGCCTATTTCTCTGTCCATTTATCCATCTAACCATCTATCCATCCATCCATCCACCTGTCTATCCAACCATCCATGCACCCTCCTACTCACCCACCTGCCCATCTGTCTGTCCGTCCGTCCATCCATCCATCCACTCACCTACCCACCCACCTGCCTATCTGTCCGTCCGTCCGTCCATCCATCCATCCATCCATCCATCCATCCATCCATCCACCCACCCACCCACCTGTCTGTCCATCTGTTCATTCATCCAACCACTCACCCACTTAGTCACCCATTTTTAAAGTACCTACTTTGTGTAGTGCACTGTTAGGCATCAGAGACAAATGAAAGAAAAAACCTTGTCCCAAGGAGCTTGCTGTCTGCAGGTCTGGCACAATTAAAAAGGGGAATTTTCACATCTTAAAAGCCCAGCGACGCAGATGCAGCTGAGCCACCTGACTCCGATGGCAATAGGAAGTGCTACATTTAAAAGTGATCTATGTGGGTTAATTTTCCGCACGGTGTTGGATCTTGCTTAAGAGGAGCTTGGTTAGGAAGTTCAGAGAGCAGAGATGGTGACTCAGGGCCCTCTGAGATACACAAGGCATTCAGGAACAGTAAAAGGATTATGAAAAATATTATATTCCAAAAACAGCAGGAAAAACAACAGCTGCCTTGAGTTTTCAATAGAAGCCAATTGGAAATGCACACCCGCCACAATTTTCCAAGACAAATCTCTCTGCAGTTTATCCGATCCACTGTTGAAATTTCCATACCCAGCCCTCTATTGCAGTAATAATAACCCCAATTCCATTTAGTGTTCATTTGAGCAGTCAGGATAAAGTCATTTCTTATTATCTCCCCACTGTGTAAAAAACAGCTTGAAGGTAGGAAGTCAGCAAGCATTTTCACCAAAAAGTAATTATTGTAAGTGACATTTTTACTGCTGGCATGCCATAAGGCGAACTGCACATTCAGAAGGACAAGTTGCTGAAACAAAATGACAGGGTACTCCGTGACATTCCGACAAGAACCCAAACATTATTTAACTGGCGGCTGGTCCGATGCACCACTTCTCATTATGTCCGGAGTGTGGGCTCTGAGCCCATGCCAAGCTGGGAGATTCCCAGTGACTGTAAAGACAAGACAAGACAAGTCGGCCAAGGCAGGAGAGGGTGATGGCTTGGCACACAGGAATGTGCGCGAGGGAGGGACCAAAGGGAAGGGGAGCTTGGAGAGTGGGGGGCAGAGCCTGAGGAGGCCAAGAGCCTTGGGCTGTGGGCAGCAGGTTCTGGGCAGCCCAGCACAGGCATCTCCAGTCCAGCAGGCACCCTGGCAGCCCCAGAGGGCTCTGAGGGCTTTCCCAGCCCACAGCACTGACAGCCCCAGAAGCCACAAGAGGATGGCCACCAGCCTGGAGCACTTCCCAGCCACAGTTGTCGGGCAGGCAGCCTGGAGGCACCCTGGAGAGCCTCCACCTGGGGGCTGACAGCTTGGCAGTGTCTTCAGACACACTGAGACTCAGCACCAAACGTGAACAGTAACCTCACGTGACCTTTGGTTCCCACAGGGGCAAGGCCCATAGCACACAGTGACGTGAGCTCCTCTTCCACCCAGGGCTCTGGAACTATCTGCACTGGCAGGTCAAGCACTGCTGTGCTGCAGGTGCTGACCTCGCTTCTGCAGTAGGGGCAGTCTCCTGGTCCCCCAGGCATCCCCCTGCCTTCCTGTAGTCAAATGCCTGTTAAGACACAGCCAATGCAAAACATGGCATTTTCTGCTTTTGAGTGTGAGTGATATTCTGAATGATTTGCAGGGGCCTGAACGGGAACACATGGCTCCTTTGAGAGACATCACAGGGGCCTTCGGGAGCTTGCCACACCCACCCCTCTTGCTGGGCCATGGACATTCGCCCACCAGGAAACAAACAGGCAGCAGTACTGAGGCACACAGAGGCACCCAGTGATCAACACGCAACAGCCGTCCATCCACGGGGCAGGGCTCCGGTGTCTGATGCCAGCGGCCTGGTGGCCGTGTTGCTCTAGGCCGCTTCCCGGGGCCTCGCAGCCTTTCTCCCCTTGGAAGGTCTATGCAACACGCAGCAGCCTCAGAAATCTGAGTAGGTCCCTCCCTGTCCCCAAGGCCGGCACCCCCCACCTTGCCAGCCCTGGCTGTCTTAAGTCACAGCACACCTACCAAATCACCCCTCCTCCCGTCCTGGTCCCTGTCCCCAGCAGTGGGAGGGAGTAAGCCGAGAACTGCTGGGGCGGGGCACCTGGGCAGCGGGAAGGGAAGCCAGGGGGCTCGGCGGGCCTGTTGGCGCGTCTTCCATGAACCTGGAAGCCGGGGCCTGGTCGCTCCCCCACGCACACATCTCCCTCCGCCCCGGCTGAAGTAAGAACAGGAGCGTGCGCACGCGCACAGTACTTTTGCCATCTGCGGAGAACTCTGGCCACCCGGGAGCTGAGACGCACTTGTTTCATAAAAGCAGGGTGGTTTAACCTCCCCAAATGTGTGGATGAAGGGGCCCGTGCCTTTCTGGAGTCTGACCTCTGTGGCAGGGGGCTGCCCGCCACTGGGGAGCGCACTGGAGCAAGGCAGCCCTGTGCGCGCAGGACCCGGAGCAAAGGCGGACAAGCGTCCGAGGTAGCGGAGACCCAGGAGGAAGGCTGGGAATGGGCAGGAATCGGAGAACAAGAGGCCTTTAGGCGAGGGGGAGAACGAAGGCAGGAAGGCTAGTGGGACCTGAGCCCTGAGGGAAGCCGCAGAATGACCAGAGGAAGTCCACTCTGGAGAGGCAGGTCTGGCCTCAGCAGGAGCAGCCAGAGGACGCCGGGCGGGCACTCAAGGCTGGGCTGGGGTGTGGGTGTGGAGAGAAGGCTGGTTTGGGCCATACAGACAGGGGTGCTGCTCTCTCCGGGACAGAGGTCAGCTCTCCACCTGTCCTCACTGGCCGCCTGGTCACATTCTAGGGTGCCAGGGATGCCTGCTGTCCCCATCACTGCTTAGCAGTCAACTCAATGTCTGCAGACCCCAGGGTCCTGCAATCAGCAGTTCCCTCTTTCCTGGCTGGGAAAGGCTGATGGGGATCCTGGGCCCCAGAAGGGGCCCGGAGGAGGGGCTCACGCGGGGCAGCCAGGAGCACTGGAGGGACGTGGGATGCCAGCTGCTGTCCCTCCGGGCTCATTTTTCCTGTGTATCTTTTATAAGTTCTTAAGGAAACACACACATCAAAGCAGAGTTTGGGAATATTAAAAATTAAAAAGCCTGCTGAAAATACAATTCAAGTTTGGAAGGAAAATCACAGGCTGGCATGGCTGCTGAAGTGACAGTGGGTGGCATAGTTGGCTGTGCTTCAGGGGCACAGGCTAGCCTTGTTCCCGCTTTTCTGAGATCCATACCGACCTGGAAATAATGCTTTCAAATTACCTTCAATAACCTTATTACCAAGCCAGCTGTGTGTGTATGAACACTTATCAATGCGTCCCTATGCATTAAGAGAAAATGTATGTCACACAAACAGTCTAAATATATATTACTGAGATGGGAAAAAACAAACCCTCCAGTTAAATTGGTTTGCTGTAATCAAAGATTAATCACTGTGTGAGCAAGCATCTCTCTCTTTCTCTCTCTCCCCTCTTTCTCTCCAGGGTTCGTTTCTGGCTTTAGGCAAACCTGCCCAAGTCACCAAGTCACAGTCTGGCATGCAGTCACACTGCCATTCCGATAGTGCAATTAATCCCTCCAGATTTCTGAGAGCTGGAGGAGCTAAATGGTGGTCTTACATACTGCTTCCTTCCTGAGCTTTCTAGGCCTGTGGCTCAGAAACTCTGCTCCCCCCTGGCACGCGGTGGGCAGTGGGCTTCAAAGTGTCCATCTGTGCAGGCTGTGTCTGCCCCAGAGCATCCTGTCCCCTCTCAATGACGCTGCCAGTCAGCCAGCGTGTGGGTAATGAGGTTGGGGCTGCAAAGGAATGTCCCTTAGAGGATCTGTGGCTGCTACCAGTGGCACACACTGGTGTGGCCGCTGCTTCCTGTCTTTTGTGCAATGCACAGGTGAGTGAACTGGGTCTGGCCCTACAAGGAACCAGGTGACATCTTCGTTATATGTGACAGTATTAGAAAAGCTATTAAGGTACATTATTTTACACATCCCCTAATCTCTCCGTACTGCTTTACTTAATTTGTGATGAAATTGTTGAGAAAGGGTACTTAATGTAGGACAGTCGGTAAAAGTAATTTATCATCTCCCCGCTTCAGTGCCCCTGTTATCAGTGAACTCATTTTCTGCATTCATCATGCGATCAGCCTATTATTTGCATATTAATCAGGCAGTGGACCATGAAAGAGCTGCGTCCTGGCCAAGTGCTGTGCTATCTCAGGAGAAACACTCAGTAATTATCATACATCAGTGTTATGATGTGGTAATTGATTATAACATCTTTCTGCTGCCCCTGGGGAGTCCCTTAGCTAACCCAGCTCGGGGCACTCTGGGCAGATTTTTCTTTTCCTGCAAAAATTCAAGTCATCATTGCTGTGTCTGTCCTCTGCTATTTCTGGGGATATCGATTCTCTTTCCTGATTTTGAGGTATTTTCAACTGTGTGAAACAGCACTGACCTTAACTCAGGAGAGAGAGGGTCTTTCTGCGAGAAGGGGTGTCCCTGCAGACCTGTAAGTCCTCACCCTCAAGCTTCTGGTTCCAGAGCTGCGGCCACGGTTGCTGCTTGAGTTTCCTTATCAAATGAAGTGCTGCACCTTGGGTCTCTCCTAATTGCAAAGTTGGTACAAAGGCAATTTGCCTGCTTTAAGGCGCCAAGTGACAGACTAATTCTGGCCCTTATGTAAAGGACAAACCCAACATCTGCCAATTCTGACTTGGGCTATATTTAGGAACTCAGTTCCAATGTGCACAACAAACATAAAATCAAGAGGAAGCGGGAGATGGGCACCGCCTGGCTGTGTCTCAACCTACCGGGACTGTGCTGTGGGGACTTCTCTGTTCACTTGTGGGGACCTGAGCGTGGTCCATGGGCCAGTCTGATGAGGCTGGGCTCTGCATACTGGGATGGCTTCTGGTGCTAGTGGGAGGGCATGGCAGCTGAAAGATGGGGCTGTCCTTAGCGATACAAGGACCCCAGGCGATTGCATCTATTCCTAGACGAGAAGGGGTTTCAAAGAAGCCCAGCCCCTCCCTCATACCAGACACCATCTAAGTTCCCCATTGCCAAGACTAAGACACTTGGGTCTGGTGCTGCCGCTGATCTGCTGACAGGGTCCCACCCTCTGCCTGGCTCCCCGGCTGCAGCACGTGACAGCCGTCTCCAGGAGGGATGCACCTCGACACACGTTTTCCTATCAGCTGCTTCTTTTGTCATAGAACTGCTTTTTAATGTTGTCCATTTATGATCTGAACCCAATTTTGTTCCTTGTTTCAAAGCCTGGCTTTATTTCTGAGTACGGTTCCAGGGGCTGACCCTTGACCCACCTGGGCAGCCAGGCCATCGGGGCCCCGGGGCTCACCCCTGCAGACCTCTGTATGGCAGCAAGGCCACTGGCCCTGGGACCACACATCCTCCCTCTGGATGGTGGCTTTCTCGTTCTGTAAGGTGGGGGCATTCCCCCTTACTGATTAAAGATTTAGAACGTGAGCACAGTGCGCGGCACGTGACAGATGTGCATGCAGCCTCATGTCCACCGCCCTCCTTAAGTTACCTGAGGACTTTTAAAAGCATTTGGCGTCTCCATCCCTTCCCTAGAACAGAACCACTGAAACCGAAGTCCTCATTTCTCCTATGACCTACTTCTGCCTCCTGTGCTGAACGCCCAATGTAGCGTGAATTTTCCTTCCCAAAGAAAGCCTGAGGGGAGGGAGAGATGTGTCCCGAGGCCTGGCTTGGCCCGCCGGGCTTCTGCACACATTGACCTGGGAGGCGCTGGCACTGGGGTCTAGACAGAACTACAGGAACCATGGGAGGCTGGGCCACTCATTCTCGCCAAGCTACCCATTTCTAGAGGAGTTTGCCCAGCCTGGTCTGAGTGATGACCCATCGTCTTACTCTTGAAGCTGAAGATTTTGAGTCCATTTAAAGAACAATGGATGGACAGGCAACTTCCAGAGATGGAATGGCAACTCCTGGAGACCAAGAATCCAGACAGCTAGACACAGGTCACCCATCAGTAGAGTAGGCCATGGCGCCACTAGGTAGTGACACTCACCCCGATGATCTCCCAGAGGAGCCAGCAGCCACTGGACTCGCTCCCTGTGTGGACCCATCCTTACCTCAGGCACTGCTGCTCACGGAGCGGAGGATGGAACCCAGGGCCTCGCATAAGCGAGGCGAGCGCACCCCCAGGCCCCGAAACCAACGCTCAAACGCCACTTGTTCTGTACAGTCCTCGCGGTTCTGAAAGCTATCGTGCAGGAACCCATTCAAACCTCCCCAGTTCAGGAGGCAGGGACTTGATTCTCCTACTTTATAGGCGAAACCGAGGCACTGGGGGCTAAGCCACTTGTCTGAGGCCCCATGATCACTAAATGGCAGAGGACCAGCCCTAGGCACGAGATCCGAGCTTGCTGCGCGTCTGCTCTGTTCTCACAAGGACACCAAGAGAGCCCGTGCTCAAGAACCAACTTAAAGAGGGAGAGGGGGAGCGAAAAGGCCGGTGGCAGGGAACAGAACTCACGGAACTGTGCCACCATATTGTGTGTGTACGATACAGAATAACGAATCCCACTATCGGGCATACGCGTAAGGCACCAATAAAAAGGGGAAGAAAGTCAACCTAATCATCTCGCAGGGGCTGGGCTGCGGCCCAGTGCGTGAGGCCCTGGGTTCTACCCTCAGCATGCAACGCAAAAGAAAACAGAAACCTTCAGCACTGATTTGTTGGGTAAAACGCAGCCAGATGAGGATCCCTCATAGCTGTGAATAGAGGAGGGACGTCCCCATGACGTCTTGCTGTGTGAGAAGAGCAAGGCACAGCGCTGAGCCTGGCACGCTCCATCTGGGTAGGACAACAGCCAATGTGCGACTGTCCATCAGGATGCGAGTCAAACGGAACAGGGAACCTTGGGTAGGGCAGCTGGGAGGTGAGGGTGGGCGGCCGACTGATTTCTTCAAAAGGGTGCAAGCCTTCTAAAGTCCCTTGTTGCAGACATCTGGAATGTCCCTGAATGCTCCTGTGTTGAAGGCGTGGTGTCCACAGCAGCGAAGTTCAGAGGCTCCCAAAGAGCGTTGGGGCGGGCAACAGGGTCCTGAGGCTCTGACCCCACCAGCGGACGGATGGACAGCATCTTTGGGAGGTGGTGGAAACCACAGGAGGTGGGGCCTCGCTGGAGGAGGCCGGTCCCCGGGGTGCCCGTCTTCCCCTTCCCTGCTTCCTGACAGCTGTGCTCCGCCCTCCTCTTCTGCCGTGGGGCTGTCTCATTTCAGGCCCAGAAACGGCGGAGCCCGCCGGCCATGGACTGAATCCTCTGAAACTGAGCCAAAAATACCCCTTCCCTCCTTCAAGTTTTTCCCTCAGGTACTTTGTCACAGTGATGGACAGTGGACTGACACTTGTGTTCTGTGATGACGGTGCGTTTCATTTTTCCAAAAATCCCTGGAAATCATGATTAAAAGACAAAAGTGAACAGACTCTCTGGCTCTGAGCTGCTGCTTCTGCCATATTTGCTAGGCCAGTGACAGCCTGCTGGGGAAGAAGAGACCTTGGGCCGGGCCGGGCTGGGCAGAGCACCCTGCTTCCTCAACAGCAATGCCGTCTGTTGTTTTTGGAACAGAATGTTGGGTGGGCCATGGCACTCAGTGGCTGGCTGTCCAGGAGGGAGACGCCTTCCACGCGCCCTGTGCTAGTCCATCAGTGCTGCCGGGTAGCAGGTGCCTGACCTCATGGCCACTGCCCAGTTATCAACCCGACAGGTGTTGAGAGCAGCTTGGAGGCGGAGGGCAGCGTCCCCTCAGCAGCCAAGGGCCTTTCTACCCAGGACTCAGTGGCCATCCTGACACGCTGCGCCTCCAGGAGGCTTCTGGGAGGTGTGTCCTGCCGTCCCTGTGCCTGGTGGGCAAGCAGGGCTCAGCCGCCCTCTGCACATCCTGCCTCCCACCTCTCTGGAGGGGTCAGGCTGACGTCCCGCGGCTGGTTAGAGGTAAATCCACAGGGCATTCCTTACCCCAGGGAGGCTGAGTGGATGCCTGGTCCACCCTGGCAGCCCTGAGGAGGGTGCAACACACCTGAGCGAGGTGGGCCAAGCACCTTCCACCCTGGGGGCTGTGCTGGGCCCCTGGCTGCGTCCGGGGCTTGCAGCCTCTGAGATTCTCTGTACCTCGCAGGTCCAGCCAGTGACTGCAGGTGACGTCTATGCTTCTGGCCTGCCCGGGGCAGATGCAGGGGCAGAGGGTGCTGTGGTCTTGTGCTCGGGGCAGTGCCTGCTCTCCATGCACGAGGCCACGCTGCTCCCTCATGGTCAGGAGGAAGCTGGTTCTGCATGTGTGGCCCCTAGGTCCACCTGCCCTTCCCTGAAGCCCACACACTGCCCCAGCTTCTGGCCTGTGAGCTCTCAAAAATGTGGCCAGTGGGAACCCAGCAGTTCTTAGGCCTCCATCAACCTCCTCTCAAGAAAGAAGGGTGCCCACAGGGGCAAGCCGTTTTGGGAGGCAGCTGAGCATCTCGAGGCCTGGCAGCCATGGGCGCAGGTGACCCGAGGCCCCCCGGCACTGCCCGCCCACTTTTCTTCTCATGCAGACCTTAAGGCTGTGGCACCAACAGTGCTGCACACCAAGACGTGACAAGGTTGCTCCAGCCACTGCTGTCCTACTGTCACTTCAGAAGAACAGGCCTCCGCATGGGCCTCGTGATTTCGCCTTTCCCCAGCACCCGTGTAGGCTACCATCTTCTCAGAGCTTCTGTACCCCGGGGTCCCCACTGGCACCTTCTCTCCGTGGTGGCCTGGACCCTTCTCTGGGCTCCCACAGCACTGCTCCTGTGTCCAGGCACAGCCACCAGGTGCATAGCTTGTACCCATATCCAGAAACCTATCCCTGGCCTTGGTGTGAAGTCCTTTAATGTGCCACCCTTGATAAGTAAACACATCCCAGTACAGGCTGCCACCAAGAAGGAAAGAAATGAGGGGCTGCTTTGCTCCTGGTCAGCAAGTGGTGCCCCAGTGATATTTCAGGCCCTGTGACCAGCGGCCGTCTGCTTGGGGAGGGTGCCTCCCAGGCCACACGTGGCTTCCCAGCCTCTCCTTTGGGTCTGAGGTGCTGTCCGTGGCTCGTGTGGCTGGCCACATGTGATGTGTTCTACTCAAACCAGGCTCAGCACGCAACAGGGCTCTCACTGATTTATTTCCATCAAAAGGAAGAAGAAAAGACAGAATCCAGGCTAAGCGCTCAAGGAAGAATTCTGCCAGCTCCGAGCAGTGCTGCGAAATGTTCTGGGGCTGCAATCAGCCCCTCTGTTCCCATGAACATGTCGCCTGAATGACCTTTAGTCACTAATCCTGGGACGGACTGCTTAGCCCAGGGCACTACAGCAGAGCCCCATGGCAGTGTTCCCGCGTCTAGACCTTGGACACAGCACCTTGGGCCACCTGGTGGGCACAAAGCAAGGCACATTAGAAAAGCATCTGGGCCTGTCCCTTGGGTCCCTAGCAGCCCCGTGGAGGTCATGTCGGGAGGGGAGCACCTAGGGCCACCGTGGCAGAGTCTGCTCGCAGCCGCTGTCTTCCAGGGACTGATTGCTGACGGACAGTGGCGATGGGCACTGGTGTTCTCCACGGCAGACAAGCCTTGGCACCTGCAGCTCCACCACTGCACTGGGAAGAAGCCAGGTGTTTGGCACCATGCAGCCGCAAGGATGCACGGGAAGCTGGCGTGACAGCTACGGCCCGTGCGCTATGTGGAAACATCCTGCGGCCCTTCCCCAAGTCCTCCCGAACTGGGACCCTCCACCTTCCCTTCTTCCCTCCCCGTTTACACCTGGCTTTTGTCTCCTCCCTTTTCCAGGGGCAAAAAGATCAATCACCCCAAGGAACTGTGAGTAGGAAGTGCCTTTAAGGAATGAAGAGAAATAAAGACCACGCGTGATCGGCAGATCCACGAGCCCCTCCACGGCCTATCTGCCCCTGGACCCCTGCCTGCGACCGCAGTATGGCTCTAGGCTTGTTTCCCTTTTAAAAAAAATGTCCAACAGACCAGCTGGCCACACTGTGAGAGACCCAGCACCCCCTTCTCCACCTCCCAGGGCCTCCTCTCTGCCCTGGGCACGCAACTGGGACAGGAGACACACAAAGGAGCTGTCCTCAAGGGCCACTTGCAACCACATCTTCAAGTCACAGCTTCCAGAGCAGACCCAAGATCTCCTGTGTCCTACCTCAGTGCTGGGGACCGTGGAGAATTATAAGACATGTAGAAAATTAAGATTTCCAGGAACCACATGAACTGGTAGTGGACCTGAAGATCTGTCCTTTGGCCCCCTCCCCTCCTCTGAACGGCTGCACGGAGCCCACTGCCCACTTGATGCTTCCACAAGGCCTCAGTGACCTCCAGGGAACAGCCCTGGTCACGAGTGATGCCCGCCACCTGAGGCCTCCAAGGCGTCTCCCTGAGGTTGGAGGTGCTCTCCGTGGCACCGAGTCTCCTTAGTGGCCTCCCACCACACGTCCATGACCAGGGGCACGCTCTAAATGGTCAGGACCTCCAAGAGGAAAGACCAAGACCTGGCTTCTCTTCCCTCATCCTAACACTGGTCGGCAAGGATGACATAAGAGTCCCTGATGAATGGGGGTGCCAAGGGCGGCGGACCTGGGCAGAAAGAGGGGGAAGTTCCCGAGGCAGCAGTCTGTCCTTGGAGGAGAGAGGCCACTGGCCCCCAGCACACCTGATCACCATGGCAACGCACTGCAGTGAGACCCGAGCCCTCACAGAAGGTGGCCACTGGCCAGGTGGGAGGGAGGCAGGTCCTCCAAGGTTTCTGCACCCCAGGGGAGCTTGAATTCTCACGGTGTGTGACTTACCACTGTCCAGGGACAAACCAGGCCAGGCTGGAACCACCCTCCTGCAGCCACCTGGGTCCACCATGCTGCGTGGCTCTAGGCAGACCGAACGGAGCTGCCACTGGGGACACAGCATATTTCTGAGCTGAGGGGCCCCTAGGATGATTCCGGGGTAGCCACGGTGAGAGGGGATTAGAATCCCAAGGAGGCTCCCTCCTCAGCCTTTGGGGAAATCGGGTTGGCAGCTCCTTTTTCGTGAAGCTCTGAAGGAAGAGACTAGTATCTCCTCGTTGTTCATCCCAAGGATTTACTAAATGCATCCAAACAGGACAGCCCTAGTTTTTGAACCTATGTTCCGTACACCGTAAGCATAGGTACTTTACTTTTCAGAAATTCTCTTGAAAAGACAATAATGGATAAAGACATTTCAAACAAGGAAGACCACCACCTCCGATCCTGACACCACACAACAGCGTCTCCATTCTGACTAGTGCCTCCAGGCTTCCTGGTCCAGAGATAAGGCTTCTGCAGTTACCACCATGATATAAAGCCTCTGTATCTTCCTGCAATATGAAAAGCGCTTTCTCATTTTTCTCCAAGGTAGCTGTCCATTCCTGTTTCTCCTGGTGGCCTCCCCAGGAGTGCTGGAGCCTGTGGTCATCCTCTCCTCTTGCTGGGTAGCATGAGTAGTGGCCAGGCCTCCCTGCCGCCTCTGTAAAAGCCACGAGTGATCCTGCCACATTGCTGTATGCAGGCTCCTACCTCCATCCCTTCTCCAATCTGCAGATGCCCCAAGAGTTTCAATGACTTTATTCTATAAAGCAAACTTGATATTTCATAAATATCACTTGCATTCCCCTCAGGAGCCCGGTGTGGGAAACGTGGCCGTGCTGTGAAGGCTCTGGCATGAGGGAGTTCTGCCGCAGCAGAAGTGAGTTCTTCGTGGAGGATGTGTTCAGACATGGAGAAGGTTCTGCACGGATCCTAAGAGACCTCATGTCTTATTTAGGAACAAGAGGTTTTGAGCTAGAAAGCGATGTCCTTGCCTGCCACGTCCAGTCCCGCTCTGACAGGGCAGCAAAGGCTCTTGGGAGTTTAAGAGGAGGCCAGCTTTCTGTGAGAGTGGGGGGCAAGGCTGATTTTCCCAGGAAATATCCACAAAGCTGAGGCACGTCACTTCCCCTCGGTATCCTAAAGTGAAGGCACATCACTTCCCCTCGGTATCCTGAATGTGAGGCATCAGGGCAGAGGGTCCTGGGTGCTTGCTAATAAATTGGCCAGACCTGATCCTCCCGCAGGTGCATGGTGTGGGTGTGGCGTGTCCTTCTGTCCCCCACTGTGGGCTAGCCAGATCAGGACATCGACAACCCACACAAAGCTCCAGCAGGAACCTGGGTGCTGCCGCCCTGCTCTGGCTGCATCTGTGCATGGGCTAGGCTATCACGGCAGCCGCCGCCGAGGCACCCAGCTGTTCCCCTCGCTGCACATGTGTCCTCTCGTAACCCTCCCCGCAAGCTGGCAGCCTCGCACTCCTCACTTAGCTTTGTTTGTGTTTTCAATGAAGCAATGGGATATGGAGACTAATCAACATGTTTAGAAAAATAAAGAAAGGGAAAAAGGAACTGCTCACGATGCCGGCTGTTCCTAGAACTGGGTGAGAAGAACTCGGCTACCCTGGGCTCAGCGCAGGAGGGAGGTACTGAGGGACCAGATGGAGCCTGGAGCAGAGGGCAGCGGGGCAGGGGGTGGACAGGTCCTCAGGGTAGAGATGACAGGTCTGACCAGAGGCTCTCCACAGCCAAGAGGAGCCCTGCGCTCCTCGCCTGCCCCTGCCACCTCCCCACACCTCACTGCCAGCTGCCCCCTCTCCTTGCAGGCTCCTCTCCAGGCCCCGCTGCAGCTCCATCCAGTCACGGCACGAGCTGTTCACAGGGCCTTCTCTTCCCTGGCACCCCACTCCTCGTGCCCAGTCTCTCACTCACAGGCTGCCCAGAGGCCTTCCAGTGGGACAAGATGGGACATCCCCTGCCACTGCCCTGCTGGAATGCAATGCCTGCACCGTCTCCTCCTGTTAGACTGGAAGCCCCACACATGGGATCCGTCCCTGACTTAGTCCCCAGCCCCAAACATGGGGGTCCATGCCTGGATACCGACAGACCTGTGGTGGAACGCAGGGAGTGACGGTGGCTCGGCGACCCCCTACCCAGCCGGCCCCTCCTGGGGTCTCTTTCTTTTTATCATCCATAACAACTTTGCCTGTAATAGCCCAAATCCAGAAATAACCAAAATGCCCCTCAGTAAGCGACAGTAGCGGGAACAATGGTCCACAGTGGGGAGCTCTCGGCTGCCCAGCGATGGGCTGAACGGATTCCAGACGGCTGTCTGGTGGAGAAGCAGACCCCGAGAGGTCACCTCCAGCTCACCAGCGCAGGCCGGGGACCCCTGGAGCCGCCCAGCCCAGATGGGAGGAGGGAGACCAGGACAAACAGCGGAACATTTCACAGGAGCCGAGAGAAGCGGGCTGGTTACCTGAGCTCACGCAGCCCTGCTGGAGGGGGTCCTGCAGCGACGTCGCCGATTGGAGGCCTGCAGAAGAGAAAGGCGCGTGAGGCGAGGTGGCTGGGCCTGGGCCTCCTAGCTGAGCGGGCTGAGGCGGAGGAGCAGAGGAGGCCGGGGGAGGGCTGCTTCCTGCAGCTCACGGCTGGGCCGGGACAGGACAGGTCATTCAGGCCTGGAGAGCGCTGCCCCCCACACCTCAGACCCTGGGCTAGGAGCAGGCAGAGAATCATTGCCTGGGACACTTGCTGCTGTGCCTGTGGCTGGTTATCCTTCCTGATTCCCTGAATCAGCCACTTGACTTTTACCTGTATTTATGTATAAACAGCACTTTCTTAATTGGCAACTCATTTTCTGCTGCTTATAAAATTAGCCAGGCACCATCTTCTCACTCCTAAAATCCACTCAGTCCCGTAGCAACAAGTTTAGAGGCGGGAGGCGTTCCCCACCTGGGGGCAGCCCGCCTCCCTGCAGACCCTCTCCCCAGCCTGCCGCAGGCCACCTCACCTGGCCCCTGCTGCGGGCCCTGCACGGGCAGCGCGCCCTGGCCCAGCTCGCCGTTCAGCCACAGCTGCATCCGAATGAAGGGTTCCCGGCCCTTCTGGGTCAGCTTGCTCCACGGCTTTGGCCGGGACAGCATGTCACTCACACTGCCCTGGGACAGGCCCAGCACCTGTGGTAGAACCAGAGAGACACGGTGGTTGGTGCCAGGCGGTGGCGTGACATGCACATGGCACGTGGGTGGTGCGGCGAGGGCACGCGGCTAGCACGTCTGGGGCCGGCTTCTGAGCACAGAGCTGTGGCCTGGCGGATGGTGATGGCCAGGGGAACAAGCTTCGCAAGATCACCGGAGGGCTGACGAGCTGGCATGGGGTGGGGTTCTAGACAAGCCGTCCTCAGTCAGCTCCCGGGGACAGGCAGCTGGGACGGGAGGGCTGTCACTCGACACAGGAGGAAGCACCGGGAAGCAGCCTGCTCTCCCTCCATGGTGGCCACAGGAAAGGCTGGGCCCCGGGTAGAGGGGCCAAGTGGCGGGAGCGGGGGTGCCGGGGGTGGTGGTGGGGGGACAGGGAAGGCAGGCTGCTTTGGTGATGCAGAGCCCGGGTAGCTTAGAGAGCGCAGTCTCCCTCGTCACACTCTGCCCACAGGTGGGCGCAGAGGTGAGCTGGCAGGGCCGGGGAGCCGGAGTGGGAGGGACACTTGTGGCAGACAACGGAGGGCTGGCGCATGCCAGCCTTCCACTCGCATATGGCCATACATATGCATGGGCACCACCCCCCGCCAGGACTCAGACGCAGCCCAGGGATATTTAGGGGTACATCCCATCATTCTTTCAAAAAGTTCTCAAGTTCCAGAATAAACTGCACTCACGGGCCACACAAGTGCGACACTATTAAGTTTCTGCTAAATTTAAGGCTCAAGCACAAATGTCTATTTAAATGTTCTCAAACGATATTTTTACAACACTGAACTAGAAATCTCAAGGGATTTTGAATCCCAGCCCCAGTTCTATGTATCCCATCACCTTTCGCAAAATCAGGAGGAAGAGTTCACACAGGGCCACCGTAAGGGCCGACAGCCTGATGCTGCCCTCGGGCTGAGGCAGAGTGGGGGCGGGGCCGAGAAGGCCACCCTCCAGGGCAGTGGGGCTCCCAGCGGCGGCCAGGGCACCATCACTACCTCCCCTAAAGTGCTGCTCCGGCATCTGTTTAGACTTTACTGGCATGGTAAACCTCCACCATCCAGAATCTGTCATCAGGGCAGTGCCATGAACAGAAAGGTCTAGAAGCTCACCCACAAATGATCCTGTTTGCACGAACCAGGGAGGAACAACGTGGAAACAAGGGCAGCTCCGGGTGGCCTGCTGGTGTCCCCACTAGGATGTATTCTCAGGCAAGTTGCTCTGCCTCCCTGGTAGGACAGTACCTACGTGCCTTTCAAGTTGTGATAGAAAGGAAGATCTATGCTTTGTGCAGCTTTTTCTATCAAGTGTGCTTTGGTTCTCTGCAGGCCGGCCGGCCCTTGTGTGATCTGCTCACATCAGAGCTTTTTTAGGCCAATCTGGCCTGCAGAGGTGCCGCCTGGCTCCACCTGTCAGCGGAAGCTGGATCTAGATTCAGTCCCCTGCCAGCTGGGGGCAAGTGCTACCTCCAAGCCTTAGCGCCCTATGTGGCCCCCTGATGACTTTCCCAGCCACTCCCAGAGTAGCTGAGAGGCCCAAAGGAGGGACAGTGAGGCCGAGCTCAGGCAGGAAACATAGAAACTGGCTGGCTTCTATGGTTGGGGTGGGCAGCACATGGTGTGTGGTCAGTTAAGATGGGCGATGGCCATCTTCCAGGGTAGACACTAGTCCTGAGCCATGAGAAGGAACGGAAGCCCAGGCCCCAGTGGAATCCCTTACCTTCTCCCCGAAGATCCTCTGGCAGATGCCGTTCTTGGCTAGCTTCTCTTTGACCTGCCGGGTGAGCTCGATGGTGTCCACTTCCTGGTACATGTAGACCTCGTACTGCTCAGGAGTCAGCGGAGGGACTGAGGGCTTGGCGGGCTTTGCCATGGGCACGATTGGGGAGGAGGGCAGAGGGCTGTTTTGGGGAGTCTCGCTGCGGCTGGCTCCGGCGACGCTCAGCTCCGAGCTCTGGGAGTACGGGGACTCGGCGCTGGGCCACTCCTTCCAGCACTCTGACGATGACGAGGGCCCTGGGAGCTGGCTGCGCTCGGCCCGGGGCTGGCTGCTGGCCTTCTCTCTCCCGCCCCCAGCTTCTTCAGCCTTCGTCTCCTCGGAAGACGGAGGGTTCCTCCTCTCGGGCTGCATGGGGCTCCACCAGTGGTCCTTCCACCCGCCGCTGCGGCCCAGCTCGTTCTTCACGTGCCTCAGGACCCCTTGTGCAGCGTCCGCTGCTCCCTGAGGGTCCAGCCCGGGCACATCCTGGGCCTCCTTTTTGAGGGCCGGGGCACTGGGCAGAGCCGAGGCGCTGGTCTCGGGGGCTGTGGGCGTCTTCTTCAGGGAGATGGCGAGAGGAGAGTAACTGGGCACGGTCGACATGGGCGCAGCCGACAGGAGCTTGGGGGTCAGGAGGGCGAGGTCGGGCTGGGACATCGGTGCTGGTTTTAAGGCAGGGTCCAGGGCGGCCTGCTGGGCCTCCATTTCCCGGCGGGCTTGCTGCAGGATGGAGCGGATAGCATCGTCGGAGTTCCCGCTGCTGGATGCGGAAGATGGCTGGGCCGGCTCAGCTGTGAGGGGCAAGCACAGGGGTGAGATTGTGGTGGACCGCCCCAGACCCCGCCCAGTGCACATGGTGGGGACCACACCTCGAGGTTCCCAACACCCTCCCGCCAGCGTACATCTGTGCTTCTCATCCGAGACCAACACTCTGGCTCCACAGTCTGCGGGCCTCTGCCACACACAGCTGGAGTTCTCACCACAGTGTGACCAAGGGGGAGGCGTGAAACACTCAGGGACATGCCCTTCTGGGCTCCTTCTCCTGGGGAACTATAAACTTGACACGAATTCTCCTGAGCTTGTCCCACGGTTCTCAGGGTCTGTCAACTTTAGAAGCACTACCACTGCGACTAACTGCAGCCAGGACCAGAGCCTCCAGAGATCAGTGGCACAGCTGGGTGAGCTTATTCTTTCTTGATAGATGCCTGTGCTGTGGCCACAGCAGTGAACCTCACCAAGGGGCAGCAGGCAAGGGTTGGCAGTGGGGTTCAGGGGACATCACTGGCCCAGGAACCTGAGGAAGTTGTAAGGTACTGCTGGGCCTCGGCATTTGCACATGGGACGGCTGATGGACCTGGTGGACGATTGATTTGGGCTCAATAAAATGCACGTGCTTGGGGCTGCCCCTGGCACCTGGCGGGAGGTGTGGGGCCAGCCCTGGCTGAGAGCTGCTGGACAGGGTGCTCTTCAGCAGGCCCCGGCTCTGGGAGTCCATGGCTCCCCTGCCTTGCTCCTTGTTCCCTGAATCATTCGCCTTCACGTCCTGGAAAGGTGTCCTGTCAGCTGTGAACGAGCTAATACTGTCTGCTTTAAAGGAGGCCTAAAAATGTCTAAAATAATAGCAACAACATCTTTTTTTGGTACTGAGCATTAAACCCAGGCCTTGAGTGTGCTAGGCACGCACCCTACCACTGAACTACAACTGCAGTGCCCCTTTAAAAATTTTTGAGACAGGGTCTTGTGATGTTGCGCAGACTGACCTCAAACTTGCAAGCCTCCTACCTCAGGCCTCCCAAACAGCTAGGATTACAGGTGTGCACCACTGTGCCCAGCTGGTGACAACTCCTGACACTTCAGGCCTCCCCACCTGTGAGAGAGCCCTCCTCCTCCAGCTCAGGTGGGCCTTATGGCATCACAGATGAAGGGACGTGGGGAGGAGGTGGGTGACGAAGGGTGCCCACTGTGCCCTGGGCTTTCTTTCCTCTTGGCCTGTGGTGCTGCTCTGCTGAGGGCCCTGGCTGGCTGTCTAGACACAGGCTCCACCCTCCACTCTGGCCAGAGCACAGTCCCTACTGGACTGAAAGCTCCATCCACTGTTAGGTGTGGGCCCTGCCAGGAGGGTGTCCTCTCTCTCTGGGGCCTTTACTTTAGCAGAAGGCAGGTGGCACCGGAGTCGAGAAACTAGGTTTGCCATTAAGTTTACCATCTGATGAATTTGGGCAAATCATTTTTGTTTTTGGTAACAGGGATCGAACTCAGGGCACTTGACCACAGAGCCACATTCTCAGCCCTATTTTGTGTTTTATGTAGAGACAGGGTCTCACTGAGTTGCTTAGTGCCTTGCCATTGCTGAGGCTGGCTTTGAACTCGTGATTCTCCTGTCTCAGCCTTCCTCAGTGCTGGGATTACAAGCGGGCACCACCGCATCCAGCTAAGCAAATCATTTTAATTGAGGCTGAGCTGGATCATCAGGAATAACAGGATGACAGCATCTATCCTCTGGGCTCTGAGGACTCCATTTGAGCAGGACAAGGCAGGGGAGGTGCCCAGCCCGGGCCCAGGACTCAGGAGGGAGCACTGAGCTGAACGAGCCGTGGAGAGGAAGGCTGAGTGCCTGGGCAGGGGCCGGCGGGTGGCCCGTGGCCCATGTTCAGCTGTCATGGCTGCCAGCTGCCAGGCTGGGCGGGACCCTGAAGTGGGTTGTGGGGTGGTGCTCCGCAGAGTGGGTGGCACAGGAGGGGACTCCCTGTCCTCCCCTGCAGCATGGTGCTCCCCCAACACTCAACGCTCAGCCAGCGACAAGCAGAAACAGAGACTCGGTCCTCTTAGAAGACAGGCTGAGTCTGGAGACAGGCGGCAGCGTGGGCTCTACCCACAGGGGCTGCGGCTCCTCACCGCCAGTCACTCCTGTCCTGCGGGGGGGCCCATCTCGCCCACTCTTCTTTAGCTGCACTTGCTCACGTCTGATTAATAACTGAGTAACAAAGGCCTGCGCTGCACTGGAAAGGGGATATAATGGAACAGTCTGCCTGCTAATTTAAGTTGAGGAGATTCTAAGCCAGAGGGACATTCTTGAGTCATTCTTGAGGACGACATTAAAAAAAGCGTGGTAACTTGGCAACTGACAGACCACTGACCTGCTCCACTCTGCAGGCACCAAACGCGTGACAACGTGCTCACTACTGTCTAGAAAGAAGTTAGTCACCGCTGACCAGACACCCAAGACAGTTCTTTCAATGAAGGCGGGAGGACGGGGCTGAGGACGCGGGTCCCTACCAGTTTTCTGCACTTGGAGCTCCCTCTTGGCTTGTTCCAGGATGGACTTGATCGCTTCGTCGGAACCAGTGTCAGAGGCTCGGATCCGAGTGGTGATGTTACCTGCGGGGAGAAGCCACAGCAATGACATCAGACCCAGACTCCAAGCGCAAGATCAGAGCCGCAAGAAGACATCATTCTGATAACTGGCCCGAGCTGAGGATGGTGACGTAAGGAGGCAGGCGTGGCCTCCCGTGGCCTGCACTTGCAGGAGTGTGACCTCACAGCTTGTACCCAGCTGCTGAGCAAGAGGCTTCCTGTCGAACATGCCTCAGGGGCTCCCACATCACCTGAGCTGGATGTCGCCCGGGGGATGGTGCCAGGGAGGACAAGCCATTTAAAGCAGTACAAAAAAGGTGGTGTATTCTACGGCAATGTTTTCATGAGTCATTTAGAAGCATCTCCAACAACTGCTTTGGCTTGGGACTATATTTGGTCTCCGTATGTTTTTTTTTTCCCAAACAGAAAAAATGGGAAGGAGGGAGAAGGGTGAGGCTGAGCCTCCATCAATCATTCGGATGTGCCAGGTGAGGAGGCGCAAGGCTGAACTTGAACTTTTTCAAGATCTATGACCACATACTGTCTTTTTGGGAAATTTACAGACAAGGAAGAGAAGGCTGAAGATTCCTAAAGGACAAGACCACGTTCTCACAGTCACAGGGTGGTGCTCACAGAGCAGCCACGCACGCAGACGCCCTGGAGCTGCCAAGGCCCGGGGCTGGCCCTAGTTCCTCTGGAGGCTGTCCAGGCGTCTTACTTGTTCACCACCTGACTCTAGTGAAGCGCCACAGTACACTGTTGAAAAGCAAGAATGCCACCGGACAAAGCCCCACTAAATACTTGACTCCAAGGAGCCAGGAGGGGGTTGGCTCACCCAGGCCCACAGGAGAAACAATCGTGTTTGGAACCTGTCCACCACGGGGGACCTTTCACATATTTGAGTTAAAAGTTGCAGGAAGCAGCAGTTCTGGTTTGATGTGGTCACCTGATTTTTCTCAGAGCAGTGACTGCTACTCTTTCTCCTGCTTCTGAGAAAATGGGCAGAGTGGAACTGGACTAAAGGGGCGGGAACTGGTGCCTGGGGACTAACCTTGGGCACCCCTGTCCTGTGGTCTGGCTCGGTAGAGCACAGGCAGCTCAGGAGGAAGGGGCTGGGCGTCTTGAACCCATGTTTTGTTTTATACTTACTAGCTGTTTTTCCATCAGGTTCCAGGCCAGAATGACACTGCACAGTTTTAACCCAAACACACAGCTAAGGACATGCTGCTTCCTAGGTCACTGACTGCAAGGAGAAACGCCTGCCTGCGACATACCTTCAGACCCACATCTTCGTTTCGGTACTTCCTGAAATAGTCTGTTCAGGCTCTGGCCTGGATTCTCTGTTGAAAAACAAGTGTGGTAAGAACAAAACAATCAGGGGAACGGTGGCTTCGACGACATGGGCTGTGTGACATGAAATCTGAGCCGCCTGTCGCTAAAGAGAGGGCTCCGGGCTTCCTGTGCAACTCGGAGCTACTAGAAACTTCTCAGAGGCCCTTCCCTGGCTGACCAGCCCATAGAGGCCGCTGCTCACCTGCAACAGGAGACTGACAATCCTGACAGGGGCAAGGTATTGCCACCAAGAGCATCTAGGGGAGAGCTGCCTCCAGCAAATCACCCGCCAGCCCGGACGAGCCTCATGTCCTCGTCCAGAGGCACTCCAGAGGCACTCCATTTCAGTTAACTTCACCAGGATGCTCGGCATTCACGGGGCAAATTGGTACTGTTTGGAATGTCTCTCTTCTGGCTGAGTCTAAATTTCAGGGTGTTTCAAATGTGGCTGATAAAGTCCCCTATCACTGTTGAATTGGCACATGGACCTCCTTTTCTTAAATAGGGAAAAAATTCTTCTTATTAGGGACGTGACTGTTTTTTTCTCTTTTTATGAAGGGTGGGGTAGGAAAGGTGTTTGAATAAAACTTTTGTGTATTTTGCTCATCGCAGGCACATTTTGATCATTGTGCTAGAAAAATCACTAATGGGATGTAAGGTGACCACAGGACAGATCTTCCCTGATGGGCAGGGAGAGGAGAGACGCAGCTTCCATAGGCTGGACCCACAGCCAATGCTGCGAGGACAAGGCCCAGTTGCTGCTGCTACGGGGCTCGACGGCCCCAGGGCTGCTCCCAGAGTGAGCCTAGCGCCCAAGGCCAACTAGACCAGGCCGCTAAACATGCCTGATGTTGCAACATGATTCCCTCCAGTTCAACGTGTAGCAACTGAACACCAAGTTCACTAAGAAGGTGCTGAGCGGTTTCTGAGGCCAGCTCTCCCCAGACTAATGGCTTAGCTCATGCCGGTGCACCCTTGAGCTCTGGCAATGGTAGATCTGAAGAGAACTTTACCTGATGTGATGCACAGATGTTTGTCACACGCACAGACACACACGCACACACACAGCCTGACGGGCTCGCTCGCAGGCGCCAACCCCAGGGCGGCTCTCACCTCTCTGTCTGCCTTGGATGCTGCGAAGCGCCAAGATGTTCTGCTCGTCCGAGAGGAACTGCTTCATCTTGTGGAAGGGCTCCTTGCCGCGCACGGTCAGCTTATTCCACGGCTTTGGCCGGGCCAGGATCTCACTGACGGACCCTTGAGACAGTCCCAAGACATAATGTCCGAAAATGCGCTGTCCAATATTGTGCTTGATCAGCTGCTCTTTGACCTGTCGGGCGATTTCTGCAGTGTCTATCTCCTCACCCTCGGAGATGCTCCCAGCACTTTCTGACTGGCTGGGAGACGGGGCCATGCCATTTACGTCTGGGCTTTGTTGTAATGGACTTTGGGAAGATATGGAGTTTGTGCTGTATGGACCTGTTGAAAAAATCATGCTTGTGCTTCCTGCTTCCTGCATGGCCTTGGAGTAGAAGGACTGCATGAGCTGCCGCTGGAGGAGAGAGTTTAGTGCAAATTTTCCTGTAGAAGCCAGGGGCAGGCTGGGGCTTGCCAGGGATGAGCTGAAAAAGTCTTGACTTAACCCCGCTGGTGAGAACTGGTGTGTACCATTAGTATTGGAAGCCTGCTCCCCCGTGTTGCGGGACAACTGAGGAGGAGGGGAGGCCGGCAAGGGTCCAGGGCGCCGACTCTCAGGCTGGTCTTTCCCTTTTCTCCTGGCTGACCCTACAAGGAAGGGCAAACAGAATGCATTATGGGGGATTCAAAAGGGAAAAAAAACCAAGACCAGAATGCAAAGTTTGCCCCACAAAAGGGAAAAAAAGTGCAGATTTGACAAGGGCCAATGAGGCGTGTTGGTCTGTTTTCGATTGAATCTGTAAGTCAGCCAAACGCGGCCCCCACAGCCACATGCATTCCTGTTTGCACCTTTCTTGTACGTTGCAGCCTGGAGAATCCCCTCGACAACGGTTCAACTGCTAGAGGGACACGGAGCCAGTGACACACAGGGAGCCGACAGGTCGTGGCCGCGCGAGGGGCCTCGAGCACTCGCGCTACCCGCAGGGCCCTGCCTGAGGAGCAGCACACACTGACACTCGGGGGCGGTGGGTCGCTCCCACCGCGCTGAGGCGAACGCACCGCACCGAGTCCACTCGATCGAAGGCGCGCACAGGTGAGGACGCACGCAACAGCATCGGAGCCCAGAACCCGCACACGGTTCCCCCGCTGCCAAACCAGAAGCACAGTCAGTGACGCCACCGTTTTGGGACGAGCAAAGAAAGGCTAAGGATAGGAGACATGTCCCCAAGGAAAACCTGACAAAGGAAGAAAAGTGCCACTGAGCCTAGGAGGGTGGCGACCCTCTGAGCAGCCCCTGGAGACCCTGAGAGAGGCCGCGCTCGATTCTGCCCTGGCCGGATCGCAGCACAACTAGAAAAAGGTCGGAAAGCAACATCCTCGAGCTGCGCCTCCCCATCTCGGCAACGCCACCCCAGCTGCCCTCCGCAGCTTGCCGTGCCCACGCATCTTGTCGCAGGAGGGGGTGCCCAACACGCAGGCTCAGGCAGGGCTCTCCTCAGCCGGCTTCACCTTGCCATGCACGAGCCCAGACTCACGGTTCACCCTTGGCTTCCTTGACCCCTGGAAGCGAACCAAGCACCTGAGGCCCCGTCCACCTACCGCTCAGGTCGCTGTTGGAGATGCGCAGCGCAGTGTTCTCTGACTGCAGGGAGCGGTTCTTCTCCAGCAGCAGCACCTCCAGGGGCTTGGCCGCGTCCTAGACAGGGCAGAGCAGGGCTCACTTTGGGGCCAGCCTCCCATCTGCTCCCCAGGGCCTGGGCCCTGGCCACCCCCACCTAAGCCACCACCCGACTCTCAAAGTATTCCACGGGCCCGCTGAAAACTTTCACACTCCTTTGAAGAAAGAACTGATTTCGGGTTTAGTGCAAATTTTCCTGTAGAAGCCAGGAAAATTTTTCTTGTTCTTAGACTCATCTGGCTTCTAGACAATTAATTGTTCCCTATTCTGTCCCAGAACCCAGCAGCCTGAGCCCAGGGATCAATCAGCAGCAGGACTGACTGTGGAGACACCAACCTCTGTCAGAAAGCAACGGCACGCTTTTTTGTCTTACTCTTTTTTCCAGCTATGAGGATGCTGGTGTCTTCTGGGCATTAGGAGCAAGATTCCACTTATGATATAATTTTAAAAATTAAAATTTTACGGTCTTTCTATGTTGCTCAGGCTGGCCGTGAACGCCTCGGCCCAAACCCTCCTGCCTCGGCCTCCCGAGCAGCTGGGACTAAGACGTGTGCCATGGCGCCCAGCTTCTTGATGTGAATTGCAGGTGGCTATAGAAGACAGGCTGCTGCTGTCACCCTACCCCCACACCTTCTCCACTCGGGTGGTGGGCAGGGACTGTGCCTGAGCCCACCTACTTGAGAGTGATCTTCAGCATGACCTGAAGTGGTTTTACTTATGGGCTTATGGGTTCTGTGGGGCACACTCCCCCACTGAACTGCCCGGCTGCCCAGGTGCCCTCCCGTCCACGTCCTCAGGGCCCACCCAGGTGATACCACACCTCAACACCTCGCTGGCACCCAGTCAGAGGTTTGCAAAGCACTAACTTGCTCCTTTTGCCTTTTTTTTTTTTTGGTACCAGGGATTGAACTCAGGGGTACTCGGCCACTGAGCCACATCCCCAGCCCTGTTTTGTGTTTTATGTAGAGACAGGGTCTCACTGAGTTGCTTAGTGCCTCGCTGTTGCTGAGGCTGGCTCTGAACTCGTGATCCTCCTGTCTCAGCCTCCCAGAGTGCTGGGATTACAGGCGTGAGCCATGTGCCCGGCTCTTTTGCCTTCTTTTATGTCTGCTTTCAGTGCCCTAAAGGTTTTTGACTCCTGGGGAGTGAGGCCTCACGCAGATGGTAGAGGAGGCCGTGACTGGCAGCGAGGTGTCTCGCACCCCGAGAAGGAATGGAGGGGCGTACCTGCGTCCCCGCTCCCTCGGCTGGTGCGAACTCCATGGACTTCAGGATACTGAAACACAAGACAAGACGCTTGTTTTTCACTCAGACCTTTGATCGGCCACGCTGGTGAGCATCAGCACTACCATCTCCTGCTCTCCAGGAATGAGGAACTAACAGCTTGAACAGCGTCCCTGGCAGGAATTTAATCTGATAATGTCTCTAGAATAACTAGTATTCAACTAGCAGTTGGCTAGCAAAAGTTTTCTGCCCAGCATGTAAATCATTCCATATGGAATCACACCAGGTCTGTTCTGAGTACGATTTTAAAGTTTAATACAGACAGCACGTTGCTGTGAGTAGAATGTATTTATGAAGTTTAAAGGGAAAGAAAGTTCTCCCAAGAAAGCCACAGAGAGGGGCACTCACTACCCCTGGCCACTGCCCACGTGCTCGCTAGGTAGCCATTGGCAGCTATTGGAGACTGGAGGAAAGAGACCCCACACCCGACGGCTCAAAGGCCAGGCGAGCACCTTCTCTTCAGCCCCAGGTCTGGAAGGAGCCCAGAGGCAAAAGCACAGTGCGGGGAAGCTTGCGGCTCCACTGTCCTGAGCAGCTCTGCCCCTGCTTGTGGCTCCACTGTCCTGGGCAGCTGTGCCCCTGCTTGTGGCTCCACTGTCCTGGGCAGCTGTGCCCCTGCTTGTGGCTCCACTGTCCTGGGCAGCTCTGGCCCTTCTGCGGTCTGGGGCTCAGCACTGCAGTTCCTCCTGTTCCTTTCTTTTTGCCAGGACAGGAAGGGAGGTGAGCCTGTGGGGCCCCAGGGAGAATCCAAGTGCTTGGCCGGAGTGGGCCGGCTGCTGGGCACTCCTTGCAGGGCACAGTGAGTCTGCAGGCCCCTCCGGCACCCCTACAGCTGGGAGTCCAGCCTCTGCCTTCTGAAGCCCCACAGGACTGTTACCCAGACACCAGAATGTGTGATGATGATGCCATCAGGGCACAGGGCCCGGGGCCTGGAGGCCACCCTTGGTCATGGCCATGGTTAAGAATCAGCCTCTAGTTCATCTGCACCTCTGCAGGGATCCTCATCATGTAACTAACACAGCAATGAGGAAGAGCTAGCCTGGGCAAATCAGGCAACTTATCTTGTGCTATTGAAAATAATGAAGGAACTCTGGACCCTCAGGTCACACAGGAGAGGCAACAACGGCCTGGATGCACTCCTCTGTCCTCAGAGTGTTTCGTGGCCTTTACGGTCACGTGCCTAGGTGCCCCTTGTTTGATATCTCCTTAGGATCATGTGATGAAAGGCTAAGCTAGTCCACAGGTTCATACAGGTTGAACATCCCAAGTCTGAAAATCAAAACCTTTTGGGTGCCATGGTAGAAAATTCCATACTGTGAAATTTAATTTCATGCACAAAATTATTAAAAATATTGCATAAAATTACCTTTTGGGCTATGTAAAGAAGGTGCATATGAAACATAAGTGAATTTCACATTTAGACTTGGGTCTCTTGCCCAAGGTATCTCATTATGTATATGCAAATATTTCAAAATTCAAAATTCAGAATACTTCTGGTTTCAAGCATTCACATAAAGGATACCCAAACTATACTGAAAACACAAACATCTCTACATTTATATTCAACAGCTATTTACCAATGACCTGTCATGTGCCTGGCACTGTAAAAAGTCAGAATTTTCTGAGTCCTGACCTGCACCCCAGGAAATGTGCAGGCAAGAGGCAGGGTGTTCTTGGCAGAAGGGACCTCGTGGGGTTGGAGATGGGCCTTGGAGAAGCAGGATTTACAGGCCATTCTGGTGGGTGAACCCAGGAAAGAAGGCACAGCCTGTGGAGGTGGCGGGAGGTGGTGCTGGGCCATGGAGGGAAGGGGACTTAGGCTTGTGTCTGAGGGCACTTGGTTCACCAGGAGCACATTTCAGCAGTAAAGTCACACGAGAGGAACCTTCAGACTCGGATGCGGTGATGGAGGCCATGGTGCAGATACACGGAAGGGCTGGTGGGGGCAGATAGGCACATGGCAGAGCAGAGCAGGTGCCTCAGTTCCCAGCGGAGAGGGTGGGGACTGGCCAAGGCCATCATAACACATGGGCTCAAAACTAGAAGGTCCAATCTATTTCTTCTTCTTTTTTAAAAAAAATTTTTTATGTTTTTTTAAAGAGGGGAAAGAGGGAAAGGAAGGGAAGACTGGGGGAGGGAGGGAGGGATAGGAAGTCAACCAGGTGAAAATATGTCCCTGAGCTGGGAATGGGGTGGGGGCTGGGACAGAAAGGCAAGGGGTTCATCCAGACAGGTGCCAGTGGAGGCTGTCGGCAGCCCAAGAGGGTCACACCTGTGCCAGGACAGAGTGCAGGGCGGGGCCAAGAGGAACTGTAGAGTCCTCTCAGCAGGAGGGAGCGACCAGGTCAGAGGCCTGAGGGGAAGACACGGAGGCCGGTGGGGTGGGGTGGGGGGCGAGAGACTGAAAATGCCTCAAGACAGAAAGTTGCGGGCAGGAAGGAGGGGCCCGAGGCCGGGGGCAGGGGTCACTTGGAGAGACGGGAGGTGGAGTCCGAAAGGAGGATGGATTCTGGGCATGTGGCTGGCACAGTCCATGAGGCACAGGGCTAGGGCGCCTGTGCAGAGGCCCATCAGGGTGCAGCTGGGTGCAGAGGCCAGGAGGCCGAGGACCCCTGGCGCAGCATGAGGCTGGCTGTGTACCCCGGTGAGACCCAGGCACCCGCGCAGGGTACTGGGCATACCCAGGCAACTTCTCTACAGTGCTGCGTGAGCGAGAATGGAGGCGAAGCCAAAGGGAGGTCGGCTGGGCCAGGTGGAAGGTCAAGGGGAAGGTCAAGAGAACTGTGGGCACCACGGGCTATAGGCTGGGTGGGGCTGGGACCTGGGAGCTCCAGGGGCAGGAGGGAGCTGGCCAGGAGGGAACTAAGCTTGAGGGCGGGTATCAGCACTGCAGGACGACCAGCTCCCAACTGCAGTCTCACAGAGGAGGATGGAGTCTGAGAGGGAAAAGGAGGCCCTGAGCACAGGAGGCCCTGGTGATGGGAGGCCATGTGCACTTTTGAGTGGAAAAGTCCCCCTTCTCTGCTCTGCCTGCTGGGGGAATTTACACCTGAGAAACAAACTCCTGTTTTATAATTTAAGTTGGTATTTCCCTGAATGTGAGCCCACTGAATACTTTACATGCACCAAGACTTACAGAAATTCCAGGAGGGGCCCCAGCGCAAATACCTACGGCGCTGGGGCCCAGGGCACTGCAGAGGCAGAGGCCGGGCTGCGTTTACGGGCAGCTCGAGACCAAGTGCAAGGAGCCCGGCTGCCTGACGCTGCATGTTCCGTCAGCAGAGGGTCCCAGCGAGCCCTGCTGGGGAAGGGCCACAGGCATTTCCGTACTTACTTCAGTTCTTTCTTCACCTCCTCATAGTCGGCCTGGCCTTTGAGTTTTTCCTCCAGTTGCTGAAAACAGACAGGAATTTTATTAGTGGGCATGCCTGCAAACGGGTAGACAAACTGCAACGAGCACACGCCCTGCAAAACATCCAGGCGTTCCCGAGTGGGGAAGAGACCGCACGCGCAGGCCGACAGCGTGGGCGCCATCATTTCGGCATAAAACTGGGAGCGAAAGGGAAAACTCCACTGAAGTGGAAAACAGAATGAGGAAAATTTTATTTTGTACAAAATACCAGGAAATAGCAAACCGAGCAGAGATGTGTACCTAGCATTTAGAAAGCAGCGTGTTTTCACGAAGTGCGCTCTGGCGGCTGACATGCACAGCGACTGTCAACACTTTTGGTGGGACCTCTGCTAACAAGAGACAAGCTCTTTGCTGCAGAGCATTGACATCATGCGGATATCAGGAAGAGAGCATTCATGCTCCTGGAGCCCCAGATGTTCGGGTTTGGTGAGTGGAGGCCTGTTTCCTGGGTGGTCAGGGAAACAGCAGGTCTGAGTCCTACAGGGAGGGCTCTGCCTGCCACAGGCCCTGCAGCAACCACAGTCCTCGTGGGGAGGGACAGCATGTTGCCATAGTGTGATGGCGCCCACATCCCTGCCAGGCTTTCTTGCTGGGAAGAGCTGTAGGTATAGGGTGGTCAGTGGAGGGCGCTTCCTTCTATGAAAGTGTTTTTGGACTAGTTTGCTTTGGCCTCCCGCAAAGGGAGCCCCCTGGGGCAGCTCAGCAAACACTGCAAGAGCCCAGGGAGGACCCTGCGAGTCCCACGTTTCCAAGCTCAAGGAGAATGAGGTGCAGCATCCGCCCGCCTGCAGGTTTCTAGGGCTCCTCTGGGCTCTCCTTCACAGACTGCAGCCTGCAGCCGACTCGGGGCATGCTGGAATCTGGGAAGCCCGTCCACCTGTCGGCTTCCGTGCTCATCTGAATCCGCAGCTGGCAGCCGCTCTGAGGACCCAGGTGCTCTGCAGCCACACTGTGCCATCTCCTGTGGCCTCCACCAACGATCTCTTGCACACTTATTTTCTACGGCATAACATTCCTCTTCCTAGTTCCTTTTTAAGATTTTTTGCCAACTTTATGTATTAGTGGTTTTTCTCAGCCATAATCAAATGGGGGGTAGTAGGCACTTATTTTCCCACAAAAGACGCTTAGAAGGTGCTCCCAAAGAAGTGACTACTTCATTCTCTTCCCTAGAGGCGAATGGCAGGAAGCGAGATCATCCAGTGAGGCTGGGAAGGGAAACACGGCAGAGCGCGGAGCTCACTGAGGCTGGTCGTGGACACATGCAGCTGGCTGGAGCCAGAGAGCGGCAGGGAGCCAGGAGGAAGGGAGGCGGAGGCTGCAGGTCCGGTCCATCACGTACAAGCTGGGGGCTGCTGAAGGACAGCAGGGAGGACGCGCAGGACACGCTGCTCCCCACGACCCTGTGCACACCGTGGCTGAGGACACCCATGGTTCCAGGAGCTTAACGGCCTCCTCAGCTGCTAGGACTGTCCATCCTACAATCCCAGCTAAGACGTAAGTCATGAGCAACTTTATTGAAAATGCCAAGTATTTTGGCGTGCAGCAAATTAGGCATGCAATTTATAGAAGCCTTCTATCTCACTCAGGTCAAAAAATGAGGTCCTGGGTGCTCTGGGGCTACTGGCAAAGAGACCTGTGGCATGTCAGAGCCATGCAAGGGCAGAGAGGCCACATCCCTGGGGCCACTGTGGGTAGGGTAGTGTCTGCAACACAGGAGCAGAGCATGGCTCTTGGGGTGCCTTGCCTGGACCCCCTACTCTGGGGCACTGCCTCTTTGCACCTTTTTTCTGACTGAAGGGAGACCCTCCCTCAGGAGAACCCATCCCCATGGTTGCTGGGGAGAGGCAGCAGTTACGTACAGCCGGGCTCTGTGTGCGCTGGACTCAGTGAGTGAGTCCTGGTCTTTCTGGAGCCTTCTGAACGCTGTGGCAGATGTGGGTGCATGCCTTGGAGGGTGCTCAGAACACAACAGAAGGGGAGAGCCACCCGCCATGGCCAGATGGTGGGCACAGTGAGGGTGACATCCAAGGGCTTGTTCTGTCCTTTGAAAGATAAAGTTAGAGTGGACAGAGCAGCAGGGCCAAGGAAGCGAGGCAGAGGAGAGACCTCTGCAGAGCAGACATCCACAGGTCGCCTTTGCCTCCCAGGGGCCACGCCCCAGGTCTGACCTGGGCCCTGGACAGACAGGAGGGACCTGGCTCAACATCAGGTCACTCAGATGCTGCTTGTCACAGCTGGGGAAGTGGCGCTTAAGCTGGGCTGGGTGTGGGCTGGACCACCTCACTCAGGGAGCAGGCCGGGGTGTGGAGGCCTACCACAGACTCCCACACCCAGTGGGCTCCCCTGAGCTCTGCAGACGACTCCTTCCTGTTGGCCAGAGGCCACCTCAGGTCTGGACGGTACTCTGGAATTGCCTACGGGGTGGTCCCCTGGGGCCTCGCCACCCACCCAGCTGGGCAGCCCCTGCTTCTGCGTCAGGGGCCGCATACCTCCCTCCTCACTCCTTCTTCTCCTCAGACCTGCTCTGTGCCTTCGAGACTCAGCCAGGACAGTGCTAGTGGAGTCGTGTGCCCTGGACGCTGTTGCAGTGACCCTGGATGTTTGATGTCAGCTGACACATGCCATTCTCCTCTTCTCAGTCCCCTGCTGGCTCATGGTGGCTGCAGGGTAGTGTCACACCGGGGCTAAGTCCCCTCCACAGCCACAGGTGGATGCTGGGCCTGGCCTCCTTGGGTGATGACTGTCTTCCTGCCTGCTCACAGGGCAGGTGTCTAAAGGCCTTGGTTCTGGGGGTTTTCTAAACAGAGGGGTCTGTGTCCACGGCTAGACCCTCTCAGAGGAAAGCCTGGCCAGAGAGTGAGTGGAGTAGCAGGCATCAGGCCCGCGCCACCAGAGGAGGGAGCCCATGTGCCCCAAGGGGCGGCCTCCGCAGGCAGGGGTAGCGAGTCCAGGAAGGGACGCCATCTGTCTCCTGCCCCATCGCCTGAGGGACACACAGCAGACTCCCACAGTGGCTCAATGGGATCCACCAGAGCCTAAGGATGTGGGGGGTGTGGGTGGGAGCATGTGCAGTTTGGAAAAAGACCCCCAGGTGATGTCTACCTCCCCGGTGGGAAGAAACGATCTTTAAGGCACTGTTACAACATGTGACTTCTCCTGTGGGACACTGGCATTCTTCAGCGAGCCTTCCTTACAAACACCCATTTTTAATTGCAGCTATTGGTGGCATTATTTTCTCTGCCACAGTGAGAGTAATGCAGGTGACTGTCTAATTATACTGCCTCTGAATTAGAACGTTCCGACAGAAAACCACAGAACAGAGTTATCAAAAACAGCAGCCTTATCACGGTGGTCGGGTTATTTCATTAATTATGAACAGAATCATCCTCTACGAATGGCACTTGAGCACCTGTCAGACAGGGCAGGAAGAAACGCTTTAAAGCCTGCTTCCGTGCCTACTGAAAGGTTAGGGCCCTAACCTCCAGAACTGCTGCTCACCTGTCCAGGTGGGAGGGAGGAATCTTGGTAGGAAAAAGATAGGCAGGTTTAGCATGCAAGGGATAGCAAACCAACTAATTAGTCCCCAGAGCACTCAACTACAGGGGTGCTGCCAGGGTGTGTTGGTGGAAATCACCCAATAATTCTGCCCATGAAGCCTTTGCCTGTGGAAGACGCCCTCTCCCCAAGTGACTGCCACACACTCACGGGCATCTGTCACAAAGAGCTGAGAGTCAAGCTGGAAGGCGCAGCAACCTTTGCCAAATAGTACGCAAGTTGCAGCTCCCCTGTGCATCCTAGAGTCCTCAGTGCCGGAAGACAGCCACAGCAAGAGAGAACGGAGAGGAAAGAGGGGCAGGAGAGGGAGAAGCAGGCCAGGAAACGCCCATGCTGATTAGGGAGAGTCCAACTTGCTCCTGTGGGTTCCTGGTCACTGCCGTGGTGGGGTCGGCGCTCCTCAGGACAAGAGCATCGGGTTGCCAGGGTGATATTTTCCTAATATTGTATCCCTGCCTAACTCAGACTGCAGACTCTAAGTCACACATCAGAACACACCCAGAGTCCTGAGAAGCCAGCCCATTCAACTACCCTGACCCCTGGGGTGAGGGAGGCAGATGTCCTTCTTTGGGGAAGGGGAAGGCCCTGTGTCGAGTTTGCTCTCTGAGAAATCTTTACTCCTGGCAACAAGGGGTTAAGATAATTAAAATCAGAGCGGTCTTGTTATTAGAGGATATGTTTTGATTATTAGATCAGACGAAGAGGAGGGAGGGATGGTTTTTGGAAGAAGTATTGCCGAATTGTTTCATTAACTGCACAGTATTAAAGAATTCCCCCAAGATACGGATAAGGAACATTCATTTGTGAAACTGCGCTTCATTTTTTGTGAAGGCGAACATTAAAACCTTAACTGATTTAGAAGAAATTGCTCCATAATGAAAAATGGAAGGTCTACGTCTCCATGTCATGAAGCCGTGTGCAGGAGGTGCCTGGGTGGCGCCCTGTAACTGTAACAAAGGGGAGAAAGGCAAATTATCTAATAATGATGCCACCAGGAGGGTCAGAAATGGCTCTAACATGAGAAAATCAGATTTAATCTAGAAATAAAAACGCGAGTCCTGGTCCTTGTTAGGCAAGCTAGTGAGAGAGAGGAAGGGGCGCCGGAGAAGGAACGGCTGTGTTAATGAAGGACGTGACCAGTTTCCAACTGTCTCCCCAGAGTCCGCGGGGCATTCTCAGCGGGAGCTGGGTACCTGGCAGTTTCTCAGAAAGTGGATGAAATCTGCCCCAAAGAGTCAAAGAAGAAACTAGCAAGGGTGAGCTACAGGTGCCACCGCTGTCAGCAACAGACTTGCCGCAAATTTAGCTCTGGGTCAAACTTGGTCATATGTCAAGAAGCAAATCTCCACTAAAAAAAAAAAAAAAAAAAAAGAAAAAGGCCTAACTCCTTTCTGGAATTACTTTTTATGTAAGAAAAAGTCTTCTTTTTCTCCCTCACTCCCTTTTTTAAAATTCTGAGGCAGGGTCTCCCCATGTAGCCTCAGCTGACCCTCCAGGGCTCATGTGATCCCCCTGCCCCAGCCCTGGGCGGCTGAGACCATAGGTGTGCACCATTGCCCTGGCTTCATTAAAGTTTCACAGCTGACCTTGATCCAACTCATTTAGTCAACAGTGAACAGAAGTCACAGTCAGTCATGCATGTACTCAGGGAGGAAAACAGGGCAGGGTGGAACACACTGGATGGAGTCCCTGCAGCAGAGCACAAGACCCTCCAGCCTGCAGCCGGGGCCCCGACCCTTGTCAGTCCTACTCATCTGCCAAGGAAGATGCCGCCCAGGGCTCCCTCCCGGCTGTGACCCCTCACAGTCTAGGGTCCAGAGCTGTCTGCAGCTTGTAGCTGGCCTGGCAGGCTATGAGCACTGTGAAGCAGTGTCCCCATTATCTAATACACGGAGAAAGTTCTAGGCTCTATATTTGGGACAGAGATTTAAGAGAAAGCCCTGGTAGCTGGCTTCTGCTAGGGTGCCCAGTGAGTCCCTCTGGGAGGAAAGAGACAACATGTAGCACTCTCAGCTGAGGCCACTGGGCTGTACCACAGGCCTGAGTGGCAAAGGAGTGTCCTCCATATCAGGGTCAGACAGGACCTTTGTGCTTTCATTTTTGATTCAGGCACAGGAAGCACCAGAGCTTCAGTGTGCCGGGTCCTCTAGCTGGAAGGCTGGGGGCCAGCGGAGCTCGACCTCAGTGTGTCTACACAGATGGCCTCTGACCGTGACAACGCTCTCAGCTCCACGAGGGCACACACTAGCAGGTGGCATTTCTACCAAATACCACGACACTGGCTCCATACGTAAAGGGTGACCCACTGAGAGGGACACGCTGTCCACGCAGAGTCAGCAGTGGGTTCAGGGCCACCCTGCTTGTGTCCGTGCCAGGCAGGAGAGGCTGTGCGGCCGGGCCTGCCCCAGCGCCCTGCAGGCTCCGTACCTTGAGCGTGCTGTTCTTGGCGCTCAGCTGCTGCTCCAGCTGGGATATCTGGCTGGCGGAGTTCTCACGCAGCTTGCTGAGGCTGGCCTGGAGTCTCTGCACGTCCTCCACCAGCTGGGCAATCTCCCTTTCTTTGGCGGCCAACTCCACTTCCAGGCTGGAGCGGGTCAGCACCTCTATGGCCTGCTCCTGCGGAGAAGAAACAAATGACAGAACCGCACTGGCTCTGGGGCAGGTGCTGGGGGTACCTGTGCTGGCAGCGGAGCCAACGAGCCCACAGACCCCCGCTGTGCACTGCTTCCCGCCTTGGCTTGCCCGTGACCTCCCCTGCCTCCCCCTGCCACCACCCCATCTACATGGTTAGCTGCCACCTGGACTTCTTCACTGGACATTTTCCAAGCACACAGCAAGTACCAGGTGCATGGCAACGAACTGCAGGACAAGAGTCCCTATCTCCATGGGGCTCAGTCCAGTGGGGACGGGGTGCGGTGGACAGTGTCCTGGTGACATGTGCCTCCAAAGCAAGGAGGCCAGGGCATCCAGAGCTGGGAGAGGCCAGAGGCTTTAACAAATGGTCAAGGCAAGTCACTGGGATGGGACTGAGTGATGGACAAGATCTGAAGGAGGTGTGGGGGCAGAGCACTCCTGCCTGGGCAACTGCGAGCAGGGTGGCTTGGACAGGGGCCAGCACGGTGTTCCAGAACTCACGTCTTCTACTCCACGCTGCGATTTAATCTCCTTTGGATTCATTATTGAATTGTCCACAAGCCGAGATCTCGGTTTGACAAATTTGATCCTTGGAGTTCACATTCCCCAGGGATTAAAAGATGGGAGAAGCACACTTGGGATTCCTTTGCTTAGAAACAATTGTTTTCTTTCTTTCCTTTTTTTTTCCTCCAAAGAAACTTATCTTTCCTTTCCCTCCAAAATGCTCAGCGTAGGAAATATCCCAAACAGAGAAAAAGGTATTCTAAAGAAAGTCACATGTGTGATTCTGCTTCCCGTGACTTGAGCAGGACTTATCAAGTTTTAAAAGTAACCTTAGGTTCTGAACGATCCTGGGCTTTTCACAGGGCAGACACCCTCTGGGCATGGCCAACAGGGACGGGGGACAAGGCTCCAGGTGCAGCGTGGAGCGCGCCATCCTGGCCCATCCTCCCTCCTTAAAGCGTGAGGCTTCGAGCCTGGATCTTGCCTGTGCCGAGCAGAGAAGGGCGGCGAAGGTGGCAGCCGTGGCCCTGGGTGCCAGGCACAGTTGTGCCATGTCCGATGAGCTTGCCACAGGGTTTTCACGCTGGGGACCAGCCACTCACCCAGGAAGCACCTCTCCAATCTCTCCTGGGCAGCTCAGGCCTCCAGTGCTCAGCGCCCAGGGGCAGCTCCTTTGTTTCTTCGCCTTGCTGGACGTTCTCCGGTGTGCAGCTCACTGTCCTGACCTCTGGCAGAGGGCCACGTGGCCTCGGACCCCGAGCATCTCCCACTGACTTCCTTACATGGCACAGCCTGTCCCAACTCTCTCATGTGGCCTGTGCCTGTGGGTCACTGCCAAGTCACCAACGAGCCGGAGCACGGTGAGGCCAGCAGAGTGGGGAGTTGGCATTGGAAACTGAGGAGCCAGTTGACATTTTGGTGACATTTTTACTGTCTTTTATCAAACTATCAGTGTGTGACAAAATGAAATTTAAAAAACAAAAGTGTCCTTTGCCTCAGGGTTTGGAAAGCACCACTCTGGGTGCCACTGGCCAGTCCAGCCCCCAAGAGGCTCTGGAGCAGGGAGGGATGTGGTGGCAGGGACACAGCCCCAATGGCAGGTGCCGACAGGACCCGTCCTGTCACGAGCCTTCCACAAGGGTGCCCACCACCAGTGCCGCTTCCCACACCGTCTGTGAGACCAGCTGGAGGGTCTGGGCTTCCCAACAGGCACGTTCAAGTTGTTGTATGAGGGACAGGGGATCAAATAACTGCCTAAAACACAGCAGCTCTTGGCGCTGACCCTGGACCCAGGGTGGGGACCTGGGAGTAGGCAGTCCTGAGGGCCATCCACTGAACTTCTGGGGCCTCGTCTGGCCTGGCCACAGGGCCAGATCAGCCGATTCTCAGGAACCCAAGTCACAAATTCCCCCGTAAGAACAAAAAAGCCCCGCTGCCTCCCCTAGGCCAGAAGCTGTGAGACAGCCAACCCCAAAGCAGTGAGACCTTGGAGGCGCGGCACCCCGCCCTGCAGCCTAGACCTCGGCTCCCTGCCTCCCAACTGCTGGGGTGCTCCTGGTGGTCCCATCGTGAGGACAGAGGGAGAAGGAAAAACAAACAGAAGGACACAGGGATGCCCAGGGGCTATGGCACAGGGAGAAGCGCGGGCCTGGTAAGGAAGCTGGCTGGGGAGGACACTGCACAGCCGGGATGGCAGTCCAGGCGGCAGAGTGAACAGGAGGGAGGGGCAGCCCCGAGGACACCAGGGCCCGGGCAGGCAGTCACACACCAAGCTCGCGACCTGAGACGCGACGCCTGTGATGCCCATGTGGTCAGTGGCCAGGACACTGGTGCCCTCACGTCAGAGGCTCCACCCAGCTGCGTGGGGACCACTTGGGGCGTCCGGGAAATCTGAGTGTTAAGGGCTCACCTGGAGCCTGGAACTTAGGGCCCAGACTTCCCTTGTGGTCCCCATGGGGCTCGGGGTCAAGATCCTGGCTCAGGCAGGGGCAGGAAGTCCCTGTGGTTCTTAGTTGGCTTCTAGGACCCACAGGGGATGCTGTAAGCCCACGGGCCCTGGTGGCTCAGGAGCCCAGAGAGGACACGTGGGGATGCTTAGCTTGGTCTAAAAGCACTTGCACTGGAAGGGCTTCAGTGACGAGTGCGCTCAGAGGGGAAAGCGAACACCGAGACGGGGTCCCCAGTGTGGGTACTCTCAGTGTCCCTTTCTCCCTGGCTCCCAAACACCGCACTGAGACCGAAGCGCAGGGCCTGATCTGAGTGGGCCACCACCTTGTGTCCTGCAGCCACATTCCTGGTGAGGACAAGTGAGACGCAAGGGCAGATTCTGGTGAGGAGAGCCGGGTGGTAAGGAAACAGCGGGCTGGCCCCTGGTCCCCTCTCCGTGGGGGCAGGGGCCAGCCTGGCTCATCTCCCTCTGGCACCTCTTCCTGCCTCTGCTTTGAGAGCTGCTGGCGTGGCGGGCCTGTGACAGGACGGGCCGTGCGTGGTGTAGAGAGCACTGTGCTCTGGTCTGTCTGCAAACCCTGCATAAGGGCCTGAGGACCCGCCTGGCCTAAAGCCCGTCATGGAGCGGGAGGCGGACCAGGGAGAGTGGCCTCGAGCAGGAAGGACTGAGCTCCACAAGCCAGCTGCTGCTGCTTCTTCTTTTTTTTTTTTGCGATGTGGGGATGGAACCCAGGGCCTCATGTATGCTAGGCAGGTGCTCTGCCATTGAGATATGCCCCTAACCCTTTAAAAATTATTTTGAGATGGTGTCTTGCCAAGTTCTCGAGGCTGGCTTCGAACTCTGAATCCTCCTGCCTCAGCCTCCCACGTAGCTGGGATTACAGGCATGCGCCACTGTGCCAGACCAGCTCGTTCGTTTCCTAGTGTGTGCTGTTGGGAAAGGTAAGCTCCTCAGAGCCTCAGTTTCTTTACCTGTAAAACGGTGATACACAACGTCCCTGTCTTGACTCCAATGTCATGAGGCAGAAATGAAACACTCAGGTAAGGCTCTACTTGCGGAGTGATGTGTACCTTCTAGGACCGTGGTTCGGCTGAGACACCCATCAAGTTGATTTTGGCCTCCACTAGATCTATGGACTCTGCTGTTCAGCGGCTGAGTTCTGCCAGCCAAGCCCAATAGGCTATTTTTCCGCTGGCCTGGTTTCTATGTTGGCTGGAGCCACAGCTCCCAGCCTACGTGGGACGAGGAGCCAGGGGAGCCCAGCAGCCGCTCCTGGAAGGCTGAGCTGGTGCCAAGTAACACTGCACCGGCCAGTGATGAAGTGTGTACGCGCCCCGGACCCGCAGCACACTGCCTGCGGGAACATTCATTTCCTTTTGAAATGTTTTGGTCGCTGCAGTCCAGGACGGTGCCAGAATTCTTTTCAATCAAAACATTTAGCTCAGAAGCCATTAGACACATTAGGATGGACAGCTTCCTCCACGGCACCAAGGGTGACCACAGAAGCTGGGAAAGCTGCTGGCCCCAGCACCGAGGGCTTCCTCCTGCCTCAGCCATGGCGCTGTACGAGGTGCATCTGACCTTGGGTGACTGAACAGGAACAGCCCCTTGGATGTTTAGGTTTAAAGTACCAAGACCATGAAGTATGAAGGGTGTGTTGGTGCCTTAAATGGAAATCTCCTCTATATCCCAAACACTTCAGTCACGCTGCATTTAATGTCAATTTAAAGAAAGAAAACTAAAATCTATTCTTACTCCTTTTTTTGCCTATGCAGTGCTAGGGGCTGAACCCAGGGCTTGTGTGTACCAGGCACACACTCTAGCGCTGAGCCCAACTGAAATCCCCAGCCCAGCCAAACTCTTCTTAAAAGGAGCCCTAACACCAGCAGTTTGATCTAGGTTCAGTCCTGGCGATCATTTAAAAGCTCTGGTCTCAGGTGTTTGAGGACCACCTGAGTCCTGGCCCGGTCACTCACTGCTCCGGGGCCAGCTGTTGACATTCACGGGGCTTTGTTTCCTCATCAGTGTAAAGAAACAGCAATACCCTGCTTCACAGTTAGTGGGATAATGGCTGTCATGAGAAACTTTACACAGCAGTGAGTTTTCCCGAGACTGTTCTCTGTGAACGGCCTGGTCCTGTTCCTTGTTGCTACCGCAGTGCCCAGTCAAGCCAGGCAGCAGGAAGGGCTCCCTGAGTCTTTGTTAAATCGAAGAACACTTGTGACTTCCAGGGACTCACTGAAGCCATCAGAGTGAAGGAACCTTTGTTGGGATCACCTAATCTTTATTGTACACCTGGGGAGCTGAGGTTTGTAGTGACCCAGTGGTGGAGTTCAGTGTCACAATCACGGGGAGAATGGTCCAGCTACAGGAAGGGTGACCGCCAAGGTTCACTGAGGTCTGTCAGCATGGCAGGCTCTTTCACATAACTTCTTGAATCTCAGGAGACCACTCTTTATGGATGGAGAAACAGACTCAGGGAAGCTAAGTTGCTCTCCCCAGGTGATGGACACAGAGCAGAGATGTGACTTTGGGGCTCCAACACCTGAGGCTCAGCTAACACGCTGCACTAAGCCTAAGGAGTCAGGGAACCCGATGCTCAAAGTCACCTTGATCACGCTGCGACAGTTGTGGCTGTTTGTTAACTTTAGGAAAGTCAGGGCAAAAGGTTGGCGACTCACGACTTGCTCCTCCTGGCCGTTGTGTACCTCTGGCGAGGTTGGCAAACTCAGGGCGGGCTGCTGTTCTATGACCTCCTTGGGCCTCTGAATCCGTGTGGGCATTCCTCCCCCAGGAAGGTGGCCCTGGGAGGACAAGCCCTTGACCACCCTGTGGAATTCTGGGTAGATTCTCCTGTGTACCTCCACAGTCCCCAGTAGTCACCCAGGCCGGGCTGAGGAGGAGCCCTGAGCACTGGGGAGACGTCAGCTGGCCATGGGGCAGCTGTGCATCCACCCAGGTTCCTTCTTTGACTTGATCAGGTCCCAGCCCTAAGTTGTTAAAAGTGTTCCCACCAAACAAGCAGCACTGGTGCCATGTTATCCCAAACAAGGCGTCAAAACCCTCAGGAAGAAAGGCCTCAAAGTGAGGGCACAGATGCCTGGGGTGGAGCCTGCAGGGTAGAGCTACCCACCACATCCGGCGCCTTCTGTATCTGGGAGGCCAGCTGGAGAGAGTGGTTGGCCGACGAGAGCTGCTCCCTTAAGGTCTCCGCCTCTCTCTGAGCCACCTCTGCCCTCTGAAGGAAATGAGAAGGCGAACAGAGAAAGTACACTCGGTTTAACAACTGACAATTATTACAAGAACATTCATCAATTCATGCCTGACTGACTATAATTGATTTTCCTAAACACTCAACCTAATAAATGCTCGGAAAAAAACATAGAATGTGATGGATTTTTATTTTAAACAGTACAAGGAAGAAATAATTGAGCGATTATGACAGTAATTTAACGCTAGGAGCAAGGAATCCCCTGCTGATACCAATGCTCCGGCCCACTGAATTTCCCAGACTGAATAAATACCAGTGGAAATAGAGTCTTCTGATTCAATTTCTTTCTATTCTCATAGACCGAGAAGATTTTATTGCAGGATTCCTCCTGGGAGTAATTCTCACGGGTAAACAGTGAATTAAAGACACTTTGGCCATTCTCTCCTTAAAACCAGGCAGTGTGGTGGCTGTTTTCTTCCGGCAGGCCTGGCCATCCCCCAGCCGGGTGGAAAGGCCACTTCTCTGGTGAGGGCTGGGCTTTCTTTAAGCATCTTTAACCCTTTGCCAGGCATCATTTTTGAAAATCAATGCTGGGTTTTCCGCCGGCCAGGCCAGTCTGGGGCCAGCAGAGGGTGGGCAGCCAGGGCCAGCCCGAGAAACATGTGAACCTCCATCATTTGCCTATAACCCCTGGACAAGAAAACCACCTTCCCACTGCATGGAGAGGACAGCTACTGCCACGAGAGGGGCTCGGGGATAGGCCTCATTGAGCCTCCACCTACCCGTCTGTACAACGGGAACACGTGCCTTCTCAGAGGCCTGGCCAGGGCCCGCTGTGGACATTGGCACACGGAGCTGGTGCTGAGGCAGGCCACCTACCTCCTACCCTGGCCTCACAGTCAGGGTTGAGACAAAACCCCAAGGTGGAAAATGCCCGATAACAACATCGAACATGAAGACAGAGGGTGACCTGATGCTTCTTCAACATTTTGTGAGTGACATTCCACCAACAGAAGAGATGGAGGAGGAAAGCCCGGGCGAGCAGGGCTGCTGTGTGGATCTTCCTAGCATGTGGTGTGGTAGCGTGGCTACTAACTGCAAAGCAGGAACACAGAGAGACGAGCAGCTGTCCTGCCCTGGCCCTTGCAGCCCAATCTAACCAGACGAGGAAGGATTTGGCAGCTTCAGTGCCGGGGCGGTGGCCGCCTGAAATCTAACCACTCTGCATACAGACAAAGCAGGACTTCCTGAGGGCAGCTGCGTCTGCCCAGGGCGAGGCTGGTGGCCACCTGCCCTGCTGTGTAGGGGACTCTTGGAAACCCCCTGAACCTAATTCACAAGGCGCCTGGCCGCCCATCAGTGCCTAACATGTCTTCCCAGTCTCTGCTCCAAACAGAACCTAGGCCTGGCTAGTGGGAAAGGAGGCCACATGGCCTGTGTGGCAAGGACAGTGAGGGCCATTTCCAGTTCATGTCAACTGCTCGACATTAGGGCTTTTAATGTCCTCTTTAATGTACAAGATCCCCCTCAGTTTATTTCCAAGTTTTTCTGATCATCATGACACATGCCTCAAGGTGGACTCTTTCCCTGCGGGTCAGCTAAACCCCTGGGCACACTGTCCCAAGTCTGTCTGGCTAGGAAAACCACTACTACGTCTACAGGAGGCTGTTCTGGCAGCAGCCAACCAGGCGGTGTCGCTAGCCTGAAGTGGGGGCTGGCAGACCTGGGGGCGGCTAAACAGGAGCAGCACCAGGAGACAGGGATGGCCTCTGTGAAGGCCATGGCTCACAGAGCGAGAGATCCACCCAGCTGCTGACCACTCTCCATACTGCCCTGCATCCAGGCTCCCAGTTCACATACGGTGGCTCCAGCCCGTCCCTTCCCAGTCAGGGCCTCTCTGGCTTGGCTTGGTTACCTCGGTGCAACATTTTGATCACTTGTTTATTTGGGATTTATACCCTTAATGCATCCAAGCAACAGCAGAGCCACCGTCACTAAGGAGTTGATGTGGCTCACGTGGCTGAACAGGCACAGGCCAGAGGAACCGAAAGCAAGTGCAGGGGGAGGAGAAAGCAGGGGACAGGGCAAGGGGGCTGACATGCAGCTGGGCAACCTGCTGTGTCCAGCCGATGACGGGCTCTAGTCCGCGTGGGCAGCGGAGGCCACAGTGGTTGCCCTGCGGATGGCACACCTGTGTCAAGGTCTCCCTGAAGGAGTCGCAGGGGTGATTCCTGATCCGAACCCAGACACAGACCGTGGCTGCCCAGACCCACGGGGACACGCTCCTGTGACGCAGGTTGGCGGCAGCCCTCATCCTGAATGAGAAGCGCCCTGCTGAACCTGGGTCTCCTGAGAGGTACCTCCTGCTGACCTTCCATCTTCCCAGGGAACAGGGAAAATGCCAGAATGTGGGAACAGGGTGAGCACGGTGCTGGCCTTCTGGTGGCACCTGACCACCACAAGAAAGAATAGCTGCTGGGGCTGAGGGCCAGTGGGCCCAGACACTAAGGGCCACCATGCCCACCACACGATGGTGTGGGCTGCCTCAGTGTCTTTATGCTGTCCTCGTCTCAGAGTGGACAACTTTCTAAGGGGACATGCTTAGAGACTGTAAGTGGGCCTTGAGGTCACACACCTGTCCTGCCCCCTCAGCATGCACCTGAAAGGCGGGAAGGCGCTGGCGCTGGCCACTCCTGTGAGTCAGGCCAGCAGAGTGCTGATTCTCACCAGACACTGGCCCCCAACAGTCATAGGAGAGCTGCTCCTGGCTGGCATCACGCTGTCACTGGGTGACTCAAGGCAGGGCAGCCTGAACTATGGGCCCTCAGTGCCATCTAAATGGGTCCTGAGGAGCCCCTGACTCACTGACCCCTGGCATGCTCCCGGGGGCCCAGGAGGAGCACCCTGAAGGGGCGCACGTGAGAATGGAGCTGGGTGCAGGCGGCAGCATCCTGTGAGGAGCGTCTCAGCAGCAGAGGAGGAAGGCAGGCCCTGGGCAGCTGCGGCCTGAAGGGCTGGGAAGGCCAGTCCGGTCCTAGCGTGGAGCAGACCACAGACCAGAGGAGGGGTGCTGCTGTGAGGAGCTCCCCAGCGAGCGTGTTTCTCCCCCAGCCCAGCCCTGGAGCCACGGCTGAGACAGAGGACCGTGCCAGTTCAGGCAGCCCCTCCTGGTCCCCTCCTTTAGGAGCTTGATTCCCTGGTTCTATTGGGTGGTGGTGGTGGCCCTGGGTTTTTTCTCTCATACTCTCTGTAGGTGAGGCCATCAGAGCACAGGCTTGGGGAGCCCTCACAGGTGCAAGGCCCTAAGGGACACAGCAGCCCTGTAAGCTGATGAGGGGCCGTGTCCCCTCACAGCATCCAGACTGCTGGAGAGCCCCTTCAGCAGCTGTGGGGAGAGGCTGGGAAGGCCTACTGCAGGCTGGAGATGGGAAACTCCGGTGCGTGTCCCAGCGGCCACGGTACCAGCAGCCACACTGGATGCTGAGGCTGGGCGAGAGCAACACACCCGTGTGCACACTGCGGCACAGGCTGTGGCACGTTTCAGCAGAGCCAGAGAGTGAACGTTCCACCTCTGCCTGCCACTCAGGTCCTCCGTGTGCGGGCCTGGCCTGGGCTGGGAGGCCCCACTGGTGACAGGAAACCACGGCTCCCAGGAGGCCTGGGGCAGCACCATCACGTACATGGCTGGCCCCGTGGAAAGGGTCCTCGACAGCCCAGGAGGCCAGCATGTCCTCAGCACTAGGAGGGGCCAACAGAGCCCCAACAGAGACCTGTCCAACCAACACGTAACCAAAGTACTTCCTCACTCCACGGACAGGGAAGCCCAGCCTGGGGCCGGGGGATCTGCTGAGCCATGTGGGTGGGAAGTGCGGGGGTTCTGGCCCCAGAACGCCGGGCGCTGCGAGTTCCTTCCTCTCTGCTGGGCCCTTCTCCTTGCTGAGGTTCCACTGAGGCGTCCATCCCTGACCTCAACCTGAAGGGTCTTCCACGAAGGCAGTCTCAGCCATAAAAACCAGACAGGTCCACAGGACCAGGACAGCTTGCTTAAATGACTTGCTCCTCCTGCTGCCCAGGCTGCCCACCCCTTGAACCAGGGTTGCTGGTGGGAGGGGCACAGCAGCCACCACCTAGCACAGGGCAGCCCTGGGCAATTTCCTCCTGTATTGCTTATTTACCATGAAGCCTCAGAAGTTCTGAACCTATGTGGTCACCAGTTAAGACAGGAGTGTTAACACAAGGGCCCCGATGCTGAACAAACAGGTGTCAAGGAGACCCTTGCTTAATGACAGCTGCTGCCTGCGTTTCCACGATGGAAATGAAGCACCTTAGCAATAAACAGAGCTTCAGGTCTCAGCAGAACATCTTGGCTATAAACCTAGTGCAAAAATAATGTTATATGCCAATGAACTAGGAAATTGCTCCTCCTGGGGGTTCCCGACGGGGAGGCGGCTGGTCCAGATGTGCGTGGAGCCAGCACTGGTGCGCGGCTCTGCACAGCTCTGCTCTGGGCCAGTCATCCTCTCTGTGGGGACTGCCTCCTCTTGGGCCCTGCGGCTTTCCTGGTCCTGTCACCGTAGCTGCTAAGGGCGCTCCTGGCTTCCAGTCTTCCTGCTCCCCCCATTCACTCTCCATGGCTTGGCCTGACAGCTGTTCAGAACACACACCCGGCCCTGGATCCTGCCCATGATGGGCGCTGCTTGCAAGGAAAGCCCCTCTCCCAACCTGCCGACCCTCCCAGCAGCCCACTTTCCAGCCCACAGGTCCTGGGCCACCTGCAGTTCTACAGCTGCCGGGGCGCCTTCCTCCTCATACCTGCCGGGCTCGCTACGTAGGTATTTTCTTACACAAGCGGGTTTACTTATATTCTTGCACGATGCTAGACTTCATCAGCAGAGACTCATCAGGTCACCTTGTTCAATCCCTCCTGTCCCCTCTGTGCCTCTGCCTGAGCCTCCGTCTCACACTTGTGGCGAGGACCGACCCACGTCTCCTTGCACAGCTCTGACGACAGGAGCACACTGTGTCAGCGTGGTGCCCGGGGAGAGCTCGGCTGAGCAGGTGCATCTTTGTGCTGGGAATCTACTGCTTCCCACCAGCCTCCATGGCCGTGGTCCTCTAGGGTACTGCAGAAAACTCCTGCCCCTGTGCCCTGGCTGGCCATGAGAGCTGCAGGGACAGACCACAGGGCCCACCTAACAGACCCTTTCTCATCTGTTAGCATCCCAGGTTCCTGGAGCTGCCTTTTTTTTTTTAATTAAAAAAATTTTTGGTTATAGATGGACACAACACCTTTATTTATTTTTATGTGGTGCTAAGGATCAAACTCAGTGTCTCACGAGCGACAACCCCAGCCCTTGGGCTGTCTTCTTTCTCTGATTCCAAAGACCAGGGATGTCCCCAAGCCTACAGTTTCCTTGGTGTTAGGGTCCCCCCATCCTGGCTGTGAAGAGGAGCCAGAACGTTCCTGGGGCTGCTTTCTTTACTGTGGTTTCTAGTCCAAAATGGACTTCCCTGGACATGGACTAATGGCCACCGATGAGCGGACACCACCCTCTGTGTTCTGGAAACTGTTTCTAGCGATGCAGCAGCCTGAGGCTATTAACTCAGGCTGGGCTGCGGGGAGGCTCCCAGTCAGCGCCAGGGCTGCACCTCCGGGGCAGGACCTGCAGGGTTCCCTGCCAGGCCTGGTGCCCCCTGCACTCCCCCTCCTCTGAACAATCCCGCAAGGCCAGTGGACTCCCAGCTACCATGCCCCTCCTGTCCTTCCAGAACATTTAAAGCTTTCAACCGTGTAAGGTACAATTCACCATCGCTGCAATCTGTGAGTACAGTTCAGTAGTGTCAGCTACAGTCACGTTGGTGTGTAAGCCGTTTCCAGAACTTTTCTATCCTGCAAAAAGGAAACTCCACCTATTTAGCAACCCTGTCCACCCCGTCCTTGGCTTGTGTAGTTGTACTTGGTGACTCCATGACTCTGACTTCTCTAGACACCATCCGTGGGGTCACACAATGGGCGTCTTTTTGTGGATGGCTTATTTTCTTAGAAAAATGTCCTCTAGGCTCATCTTTTCTTTCTCTCTCTTTTTATATTTTAAGATTAAGACATACAAGAGGCTAAGAAACCTGTTGGAGCCACACAACCAGGAAACCCAAGTTAGATCTGCACCAAGTGTCACTCTGGTGTTGGCACTTATCTCTGTGGTCCTGCCTGATGTCCCTGAAGACACTTTGAGAAGGACACCGACTGCCAAACGTCTCTGGCACCTGGGGACTGTCTCTACGCCCACAGAGGTCAGTTCTGACAGTGCACTGGACACTGAGACTCAGGCTATCTGCCAAGCAGACCAGGGCTTACCCTAAAGAGGCAGCCCAAGGGGGCCACACCATGGCTAGCCTTGGAGGAGCCTGGGGAGAGAATCTAAGAAGTACAAGCACAACCAGGCGACAGAGAGGCCCACACTCCTCTCAGCAGCTACTTCTGATTCCAGGTCTCTGCAAAGCACGGCCGTGCAGACTGAGAGCTGCACTGGCAATGGCATTGTCTATAAGGGGCCGGTGGACAGGTGCTGCGTGTTTCCAGGTGGCCAGGAGCACAGCCTCCAGAGGCAGACTTTGGGGTCCCGGTCCTGGCTCTGCACTTGACCAGCCACTAACCTGCTTCCCCATGTGTACGATGGGAATCCCGACAGCGCTGACCTCAGCGGACTGCAGGGTGGCTGAGTGGACCAGACCGAGGCGGGAGAGCAGGGCTCCAGAGCTCGGACTAGGGCCAGGGGGCGTGCCCTCGGCACTCACGCCACTCATCTCCACCCCACCCCCTTCTGGCCCGGTCTGAAGACCCAACACTGCACCCAGAAAGCCCTGAAGGGCAGCACAGAGCTGCACATTCCTGGTCCACATATTCCAGAGCTGACTTTGCCACTCAGCCTGCTAGGGGTGGGAGAGGACGGCCATGGAGGCCTTTCCCCAGGGCTGGCCTGTCCTGGGTGAGCAATGCCCACAAAGGCAAGAGCCTGTGGGGCCTTTGCAGTGTGGTAGGCAGAGACTGCAGGGAGCCCGGAAGGAGCTCTCTTCCATGGGGGTGAGGTGAGTGTGCTCCCTGGGTGACCCCGGGCCACCCAGCTGTAACACTGAGTGGGCAGAGGCTGCAGCGCATGATGTCTGTTACTGCTATGGCTGTTCCTCCCACAAGTAAAGAGCACATGTGGGGAGACCTCCTGCTTCTCCAGGCACAGCACTATCTGCTGAAGTGAGGTGCCCAGTGCTCTGGGGAGGGAAGGGGTTGGGGTGGCTGGACTGTCTGGGCAGCTGATGTTCGGATCCCCCTGATCCTATGTCAGGCATTTCCCCAAAGGCGTGTCTGACCACTGGGCACCAGTCAAGGGGGCTGCAATCTGTAGCCCCTCCAGAGCAAGAGACCGTACCCCCTGGAAGGAGGCCATAAAGATCTCTCTGCCACATGACTCTGCAGTATAATGCATTTTGCGGGGACAGAGGGTCTGGACATTCCCATGGGACAGCCAAGGTGCTGGGGTCACATCAAAGCTTTGCCAAGAAACTAATGTCAGAAATGTTCATGTGTTTCCCAACTTCACACAGCATCATTATAAGCATCAACATTGTCAGCTATTAGGTAAAAAAATATCAGAATAACCAGCCTCTGAGAGCGAAGCATCCCCCAATCGGCAGAGTAAGGGTGCCACTGCAGTTCTGTGCCCTGAGGACTTCAAATGTCCTACCTGGTTTGCTCTTTCAAGGTCAGTCATGATCATTTCGATCTCGTCGGCCCTAGGAAGGTGAGAGGAGAGAGGTTAGTTGGTGACTAGGCAGGCTCAGGACGACACGGGACAGGCTTTCTGGCTTAGCGCCAGGCAGAACACCCACAGTCACTGGGCAAGGTGGGGTCTCCACACGGAGGAGGGAAGGACCCAGCAGACCTGTGAGGGATCCTGGCGCCTCAGGGAGGAGGTGGGCTCCCGCTGGGAGTGGCCTGCCTGTGGTTTCATTCTCTCATGACCTTGTGTCTGGGGAGCAGGGGGAGCAGGGTTCCCCTGCCCTGGAGGGGCTCCAAACCTTCTGGGAGGCAGAGCCCAAACAGGTAGAGTCACAGTGTCCTGCTAAGGGGGTCTGCACAGTGTTCTGCAGACAGAGGGGGACGGCTTCCCCCGGGGAGAGGGTGTAGGGGCTTCAGAGGCAAAGGGCTGAGCGGAGGTGCTGGGAAAGGCCAGGCTGGGAAAAGGCCCGTGGCAGCAAAGGCTCTGCCGGGACAGCAGGGACGCGAGCAGGCAGCTGGATGGCAGTGGGGAGGGCCGGGGGCTTGGCGGGCCGCAGGAGACGGCCTGGGTCACTGCCGCCTGGCTCACGCCCAGCAGTGCAGTCTCCAGGCTCTGGTTTTTCTGTTTGAAAGCCCTTCCTGCAGCAGTGTGAGGCCAGCGCGCAGTCCTGACACACCGCTGCGAGCGGGGAGAGCAGTCCCACCGGGAAGGCTGCCAATGCCAAAGGCTGCGGTGGGTTGGAAGAGGATACGGGACCATCCACCAACCCCTTCTTGAGACAGATCCTGCTGACGGCCTGAGGCCACAGGATGAGTGGCTGTGACCCCAGACAGGTTCCAGCATGACCGTGGGAACAAAGCACAACATGAGGGCCACCAGCCCTGGCTGGGGTTCGGCCCTGTTCTGTCTGCTCGTCTCTCCGTCCCCGTGCAGCTGAGCGCCCCCTGTTGCCCACAGGAGTCAGTGCCACCCTTGGCTGCGCTCCCTGCTTTCCCACATCCAGGCTCTTGCCCCCCACTGGCCTTGCCCAGGGCTCACCTCCGTGGCCATGTCCTGACAACTTCCACCTTGAGCAGGAGCCAACATCGCCCAGGACCCAATACTCCCAGCCTTCCCGTCCTTCCTGGTGGCTCCGCCTGAGGCCGGGGCACACCCCCTCTCCCTCACTGGCAGGCCTGATTTTTCATTTGGAACCCCTAAACACAGTAAGCTCTCTGAAGGCCAGGCTGAGTGTCCCCTTGGCCCCTGGTCCCTGGACTTGGCCCTGATTCCACAGGATTTGAATGGGCCAGAGGCCTGCATGTGTCTCTGCCAGACCCACGCAGGTCTACTCCCTGGGACAGCCCAGGGCGCCTGGGCAGGCCTATGAGACCTCCATCCCTGACACCTGCCTCATGCGTCCTGTGGAGGCACGTGCAGCACAGGGGACCCGCCCTCCCCTACACTGAGCAGGAGCACGTCTTCAGGTCCCTAGACTGGTCAGTGGTCCAGGCCAGTTTCTCCAGCCCACTGCTGCGCACTGGGATCTGAGGCAATCTTATCAACTCCCAGTGGCCTGACAGGGGTGATGGACGCCTTGGGATCAGGTTCAGTGCTTTGTATCTGAAATTGTAGCTGCTTTCAGACTGGCCCGAGTAAAGTCTGCAACGGCCGTGGAATGGCCTAGTTAAATGAAGCTATTTTTAGTACGGTTTCATGGGGAAGGCAGTGTCTCTGGGAGATAAAAACCCAACTGGGCCCTGCTGTGAGGTGTTGGGTGCGACTGGATGGGGGCAGCGGGCTTAAATCACAAAACAGTCTATGGTGCCATCTCAACCCCAAACTCCGCGCCCTAGAGAAAAGCTGCTGTGCAGAGAAGCTCTAATAACTACGGAGGATTAAGTAAAATCATTAATGTGCCAAGGGTCCTAAACACAGCAGAAGAGGAAGATCAGAGTTCACACGCAAAGCCATCTCCTGTCCCCATTGCTTGAGGATGAAGGACTCAGAGCCTGCACCCCACAGGGTATGAAAGGAAACAAAGCCTGCGACCTTTCCTTAGGTGAACTGCAAGTTTCAAACACAGCTCTGAACTTTAATCAGACAGTTCCTCATCAGCACTGAAGGAAGCCCAGACACACACGGTGGGCGCCCTGGCGACTGTCGCCACCCATTCGCTTACTGGCTCACTGGTTCCTTGAGTCTGACGCCTCATGCCTTCGGGCACCGGGAAGGCCGGCAGAGACACAGACGTGGCTCATGTATCTCGCCAGTGCTGCAGATTAGGAGAGGTGACCGCCAGTGTGGCTGTTGAGCCCCTGAAGACCTGCCGGGAGAAGGAGGCAGAGCGCGCCTCCTCGGGGCGTCCAAGAGCTGGCTGCAGAACCTGGCAGGCGAGCGCGCCCGCCCGCTGGGCCGGGGGGAGCAGAAACTGCGCGCCCGGCCGGCTTCCGTGGGTCTCTCCTGCCTGGTCTGCCCTGGGCCCTTTTCATGAATTCCACTTAACCTCCCTTCGTTCAAAATACGTCTTCGGCTGTCGCCAAAGCTGCTGCTGTCCTTCGCGTCTCTCAGCCTTTGCCTCCTATTTTGCTCTTCTTTTCCTGTGGCCTTCTGGAGGCTTCTTGAACAGGACCTGAGAGCTTGCGGGCTTGCCACCCTTCCTGTTTTGCTCCTTAGTGTACTTTCCAAACCTGTCGCTTTCACCGGCTCATTTTCACACCCGCCCAGCAATTCCTCACCCTGGGCTTTGTGGGCCATTTCTCATGCCTTTCCGTTCTTGTGGCCCATCAGTCCCCTCAGGGCACATGCACCACAGGGTCTGTTTTACTGTGTGTTCTGACACCCTGGGGAGAGCCAGCGACTCCCAGGGGAGGTCGGGGAAGTCAGAGAAGCCAGCCCTGCCTCGTGCTCCAAGATGAACGGAAGAGGAAAGGCGCACAGTTTTGCTGAAGAAGGAAGGAAGGCCCCGCCCCCTGACTACTCCTGATGACTCCCCTTGGCTGCCCCTCCACCAGGAAGCCCTCCAGCCAGAGCTGGGCCTTTCCCTTCCCTGCCAGAGAAAGCAGTGCCAGGAGGAGCCCTCCTGGGTGCAGTCCTCATCTTGGACACCTGGAGCAGAAGAGGTAGCTCTCACTCCTTGCCTGGGAAAGCAGGGGTCAGATACACACCAGTACCAGGAGGAGGAAGTTCCAAGAGGCTGGCCTCACAGAGGCTGGATGGGCTGGGAGTGGTGACCCCATGTTCCTGGGTCAGGGAGCTCAGGTGGGCTTGGGAGCCTCCCTGCAGATGTGGAGACTCTGGCTTTGGCTGTTCATGAGGATCTTTAATATCTAGGAAACTATGCCTCATATTTCTAAAAGATTTCACATCACTTATAAAAAAATTAGTCACATTTAAACAGGAAGGTGCCTTCTTGGCTGTCTGAAGCAGTCCTTGGAAATGAATTTCAAGTTTTCCATCTACAGGCCAGTTTAACTTTGGTTCCTAAGCAACAGCTGAACAGACCACAATACTGAACGTGGTCACGACCTCTGCCCTTGTCTCTCCTGGCAAGAGCAGCTCCTGTTCTCCCCCAGCTTTCAGAGGACAATGGCCACCCTGAGCTCTGCGTTGGGGGGCAGGTCTGTCAAGCTAGGTACGGTGGTGACAGCTGGGGCCAGGGGGATGCAGCTCCGGACCATGGAAGGAGACAGCGGGAGTAACAGGGGAAGCTGCTGGGGAGGCCAACTTCAGATTATCTGCAGGCTTGCTACTCATTTTTTGGAGGCACATTTTTTCTTAAAGGCCAATGAGAACACAGCTGGCTACAACCTGCCGGGAGATGACGTGCGATGGGGCCGTGGGAGACGCGTGGTGCGGCCATTGGCACCTGCAAGGCCGGACCAAGAGCACCCTCTGCTGTCTTTAGAACCCACTCTTGCACCAACCTGCTGCTCACGCCTCCCACGAAATCAACCCTGGCAGACCCACGCCCTAAATGAGCAGGACAAGCATGACATGCCGCCAGGCGGTGACGGAGCGTGGTGGCCTCCCAGCTGAGCCGCTCTTTTCATTGAGCAGGCTCCACGGCCGCCCTAGCATCTGGAGCCTGACATTAGTCTAAAATCATTTATTTTCCAAAGTCCGCAAGAACCGCACATACTGTTTGCTCAGCAGAACGATTTATTATAAAAATCTAGTTCCCTCACCTTTTTACGAGCTGACAAAACAGCTTCCCCTGATCTATTAACCTGGGCTGCATTATGCTCTGCTCCGACTCCAGCGGCAGATAATTTCAGTTTGGCCCGGAATATATAGTTCATTCCATCCGCTCCCTGCAGATCATTTCAGGGTATTCTCGGGATGAACACACAATTTTTATGAGGAACTTCAAAGGACGTGGTCAAGGTTGATGGAAAGGAAATTATACCCGCACTAGACACTGTATTTCCTTTCTCATGTGCCTCCTGAGTGCTGGCGTCCGGCACCAGGGCAAGGCTTTGTGCGCTTCAGTACCCAAACAATCACAATGCCACCAGGAGCTGCTAAAACAGAGAACACCCTGCCCTCTGGATCTGCAGGTTCCACATCCGCGGATTCTACCAACTGTAGATCAAAAATATTTGGAAAATAACTGCATCTGTTCTGAACACATGTCGATTCTCCCCCTGGTCATTATTCCCGCAAATGACACAAATGGTACAACTACTTACACACAGCGTTTGCACAGGATCAGGTATTGTGAGTCATCTAGAGAAGACCCAGAGCCTACAGGAGGCCATCCCGTGCAAGGGCTATGCCAATCTACATTTTGGTATACTTGGGGGTCCCAGAATCCACCTTCTTGGGCATGCAGTGGCTAGTGGCACCTGTGTCACAGGGCAGCTGACGGAAGGCACAGGACGGTCTTCGCAGAGCAGTGAAGTCAAGAGCCACAGAGTCCCGGGGCCGGATGTAAAGCTCTTTGGCACCGGACAGAAAACATCTACAGAGGGATTCTCCCCGCTGTACAGAAGGCCCCCAGCACGTCTGGAACATGTGCTCCCCTCTGGGCGCCTCTGCACTGGGTGGCAAGTCTGCGGCTAAGGTGGGACCTTCTGATAACCTGCACGCAGGCCATGCTGGCTCGGCTAGGCAGGGCTCCGGGGCTCCTTGGTGGTGAGGCTGGAATCCCCTCCATGGACAGAGATACCCTGGGCACACCTGAGAGTAGCTGGGAAGGGTGGGGACAAGCTGATGGGGACACAGAAGCCTGACATCACTGGGAGGAAGGGCTGGCCTGCAGCTCTGGTGTCCATCAGGGCAAGGCCATACCCAGGGCAGACAGCACTGAGGGCTCCTCCAGAGTGTCACTGTCACTCCCTGATGGGGCGGGCCAAGGACTTGGGAGGGCAGTCATGCCTGCTGGGCACCTTCTGTGTGCCACAGAAGGGGACAGGTGTCCCAGGGGCTAAGTCACAATGGCCCAGCAATGGCACCTGCTTTCTGGCTAATGCAGAAAGGGACACCCTCAACAGATGTGCTCTGCCCCCTGCTCCTGTCAACTTGGGGAGACAGAGACACTGACTCAGTATAGTGCTCTCCAGGAAGAGGGACAGGGATCTACGGACGCGAGCAAGGGCAGTCTCACAGAGGACAGGACACTGGTGTTCCCGAGGATGGAGACAGGTTTGTAGGGCAGAGGGAGGTGCCACCACTAGAGAAGAGAGGTCAGCACACAGCAGGGCCGGCTGGACTGTGCCCGCTCTGCCGTGACCTTGCGGGTGTCCACACACTGGGGTCCTCGCCCGCACGCCTCTCGCTGCTCCTGGAGACCACGCTGCCCCGTGCTTCCAGGACCACCAGACACGGGGTGGTGCCTGGCCATCAAGCCCTGGGCGACACACCCAGCACTCCCTGCGCGGCCAGCTCTGTGTTTTCATTTTGTTAAAGGAATATCCAGCCGTTCCTATTTTATTATGACTTTTTAATAAAAGATGGGCATTGATTTCCTGAAGTACCTCTTAAGCATTTACGGAGCTAATGAAATGGGTCTTCTCCTGACCTGCTGAAATGACGAACTGCACTGTGCCCTCTGCCCACCTGGCTGAGGTGTCCTGTGCATTTAATGAGCTCCTGAGTTCTATTTGCTAATATTTTATTTATTTTTTTCATAAATATTTATATATGAGATCAGCCTTTGGATTATTTTGTCTTATCTTGGGTGAAGTCACAAAGAACACTTTCAAGCATTTCTTTCTCTGCAGACAAGGGAGCCCTTGGACCCGGCGCCCCACTGCTGGTCGCACATAGCTGCAGGCCTGGCTGCCCTGCGGCCCCTCCCTGCCACCTCTGCTCCAGGAGGCCAGTCACCACCATGTCTTCCTCGAGGGTTCATGGCCTCCTTCCCACAGAGCGGCATCTTCAGTCCCAGCTCACCTGTCACGGCCTGGGATGTGTGACTGGGGCCACGAGCTCCTTTCCAGCTCTTCCATTCCTGGAGAGACTCACCATGTCCCCTGGGGACCCAGATGCCACAGGGAGCAGACGGTGAACCAAGTCTCCAGAACTACCTCCCACGAACACCTGAGCTGCTCTCCCAAGATTATTTTCCACTCTTCAAACAACATCTTTTCTTCCAAACAAAGGCGCCTGAGTGTAGGGTGAGGCCTCATCAGGGCCATTGTGCCTGGCTGATTCTTTGTTTCTTGTAAGCAGTTTCTTTCTTTCTTTTTAAAAAAATCTATCAGTAACACCCATTTCATGTAAATTCTTCCTGTAGCTCAACCATCAGTCTGAACAGAACAGCTTCGTTCTGTTCCTTGAAACTGTTATTCCTGTCCTCACCTTCCTGCCTCAGTGGCCTGTCACCTCACCATGGGATCTCAGCCCGAGTGGCCCTCTGAGAGGCTTCCCACAGCCCCACTGCCCACCACCCACTCGTATGGCCTTCAGCGCACTTACTGTCCGAAAGCGTCTCGATCAGGCGTCGATCACTTGCTCATTCACTGCTGTAATTCCAGAGACTACAGGAAGTGCTTACTAAGTACGTACCAGGTGGCCAAATATGCAAACCTAAGTGCAATATCTCAACTGCATATGCAGAATCTGTGCTACCTGGAGCCCGTGCTGCTCCTGGCAAACACCGACTCACGGGCAAGTGCTTTCTAGGGAGGAAAGCCACAGGACTATTTGCCAAACTGCAAACCCGACTTAGGGGTCTACAGCCATCTCTGCACAGGGAAGCAGTACGCCCGTCAGTCTCTGAAAGACAAGGGGAAGACAGCTGCGGCTCCAGAGTTAGGCTTCCCTTTGTCCACTGGACTGTGGGGTTCCCACGAGGCCTGGTCAGGGAGCTGGGAGAGGAGAGGCTTTCCTGATGGCCCTGGCTTGCAGGTGACACTGCCCAGCATCCTCCAAGCCCCTGGCTGCAGGTGTCATTTCAGAGTGACCCCATGGCTCCCAGAGCAAGGGCCTGGGCAGGGAGATGGCTGCATAGCTCCAGTGCTAGAGATAGCCTTCTGGAAATGGTGGTTTTCATTTTTGTTGGGAGAGTTAAGTGGCCAGAATATCACCTCTATCTGCTCAGACATTAACCACAATTTGTTCTTCTCATGATCATTATGTTAAACTTAAATGACATAATAGTACCAATTAAAACAAATTTAGTTAGGCCTCATCTTTTCAATCCCAAATGTGAAGGAAGCCACTTTTCTTGCCCCCAAATTTAGTGGACCTGTTGATGTTAAAACGGTTTAAACGAAATCCGCTGGCAGCTGCATCTGAGTCCAGCCGGCGGCCGAGGGAGCCCCCACAGCCCCCGTGGCACTAACTGTCCACCAGTGCCACAGAAGACCACGCAGTCAGGCTGGCCGCTGCCTAAGGAATGACGCTCAGTGTGGTCAGAAACCATCTGTGACTGTCACTCAGGCTTCAGTTGTCTACAGGCAGGGGACATGGGACAGCTGCAGCCCTGAGAACCAGGTTACAACAGTGCATAGCTCACGCTGCTCGTGCTCTCGAGGCCATTGGAAGCCTCTGGGGATAAGCAGGCAGATCCATCTCTGGACACTTCTTGCCACTGCTCGCTCTCGGGGAAGCAGCAGGACACTACTCCATCATAAGCAGGGCACAGGAAGGACAGAACACTTGCTTTCCTTCAGCCAAGTGCCATGGAGTCACAAGGACGACGGAGTTACGGAAAGCAAAATTAGGAAACCTGGTCTGGGTGGCAGAAGGCCTGAGGCTGGCAGAGCAAACGGGCGAGAACTCTGCTGAGGCCTCTGGCCCTGGCAGCTGGAGGGCGACCTGCAGGGAAGGGCTTTGCGCACCAAGCACACAAACAGTCTTCGCTGCTACTGGGCAAGCGAGTCGGGATCTCCATCCTCTGGTCAGAGGAGATAATCACAGCCACGCAGGAAGTGACAACTGGCCCCAAAGTTCCAGCCTGAATCTCATCTATCCTCTACATTCAAATTTACAGGCCAGGAGAGGACAGAGGACAGCGCTAAGCACACCTGGGGGGGCAGTCAGCAGGCTGTCTGGAGGAGAGGCTTTGGTCCAACGACCTCATTTCACTCAGACTGCGAAGCAAAGAGTAAGGGACGGTGGAGGTTGGGGACGTGCCCACGGAATGAACGAGACTTCAAGGCACTGGTATTCCAACCAGTTCCAAGGTGTGGCTCTTACTTGGATTATGATTCAAATGACTTCAGGAAACAAAACCATTCCATGATGTGTGGGGGCAACTATGAACTTCAAGGTTGACTAGACATATCTAATACCACTACGAGTTTTTTAGTATTGTGGCTACCTTTAGCCACAAGAGTCTTCAGGGGCATGGACTAAAATTGCTTAGAAATGAAGGATTCTGGAAGGAGCTTCAGGAGTAAACAGGAACCAGGCAGGTGAGACAGACAGGAAGATGCCGGGCTGTGCAGTGGGAACCCAGGGGCCCACGGCACAAGCCTCCCCACTTTCATAAACTGGAAATTAACGTACAAAAAGCAAACAAGCGCCTACAGGACAGGTTTGCACCAGGCTTCGTGTCCCTCCATTGCTACTTGTTGACTATGACGCCCGTCCCGGTGTTGAGTGCTGGCAGAAATGAAGTGGTAAGTGCGACAGGAGAACATCTGGGCACCAGACGGAAGCATCTAGGAGGATGCTGCTGCATGGCCCTGGTCCACCCAACCTGGCACTCTGCCAGCTCTGCCCAGGTTCACCCTAATGCTCCAGTTCTGAGGTCACCACCACTCGCTCACTCAAGGGGGAAAATGTACATGGCAAGCACATCTCTGTAGGAAGGTGATTTTAAAAATCATATATGTCTATTTTCTTTTGACACAGAAAAAGACTGTTAGCTGGGAACAGAGAATGGGAAGAAAATGAACTCTGGAAGAAACACCCAAGTCCCAGGCCACAGGGCACACCTGTTCATGTCCCACCCTGGGTGGCCTGCGCCTACCTATGTGGACAGGTATGAGGATGCAGGAGACGGGCTCACCCGCACTGCCAGGACTCACAGCAGACAGCAGCCCCGCAGGACACGAGACCAGGCCGCCACCTTAGCTCAGATTGCAAAGAAGTGTCCTGCAAGGGCGGATGTTCTGTCCTGTGTCACATTATTACTTTTTAACAGCCTCCTTCCCGTGTTTAGTGCTGGACTCTTATTTTGCCAACCTTTCCAGCAGCTGGGAGGCTGCCTGTGGGGTTTGGTTGCCCTCTCCTCCTCTCCTTACCCTGGGGGCACCTGTCTCTGGCCAACAGGCACCGCCCACGTGTCTGCGGCCTGAGAAAACCCATGAGATTGCCGGCCTGGCCTCCTTCCCACTTGCCTCCCGTGCTGTGCATGGTGGCACCACACACCTACACAGACAGGTGAGGAGACCGAGGTCTGGGGCGGGATGGTGACTAATGGCTCATGGGCATGAGGAGCAGCTGGTCTATGGCAAACTCTGTTTTTACTCCGAATGTGAGGGTCTCTAATTACCTCCTTTCTCCCCTAAGTACTACCTGGAAGGAGCCGTGAGGAAAAGGGTTGGTGGCAGAAGCTGAAACCAAGAGTAAAGAAAGGCTTCTGCCTGCATGCTAGCAGTTCCTCCCGGCTTCCCAGCTCGCCCCGCAAGCCAGTCCTGGGCCCATCTCCCAGGTCCAGGCTGGCCACCTTCCACCTCGTCAGCCCCTGGGCCTTCGGCCTCCCCCCAGCCTTCCCACCACACTGTGGCCTGAGTCACTGAGTGTCCTCCCCTCCCCACTGCCCGGCCCTTAAGTCAGCTGTGGTCTCCTTCACCCAGAGGGGATGGGTGTGAGGCGATGCAGGTGGCCACGGAGGCAGCGGAATGTCTGAACGAGGGACAGCGTCCTTCCTCCCTAAGGCACCAGAAGTCTGCCGACGGCAGCCTAGGTGCCTTTTTTAGGGCAACTTGAAGATGAATAATTCAGCAGCTCCTGTGCCACTTGTGAAGTGTTAGACAAACAACTCAGATGGGGCCAGACTTGCTGGCCCCACAGAGACCGTCCCTTCCCCTCATTCTGACCTCATCGGCTTTGGCCACACGTCTCTGAGAACGCCCTCCATCCTGTGTAATCACTAACATACCACAGAGGAAGTCCACAAAGCTCAGATGCAGGGAGAAAATAGAAAGGTTAATGGCACAGCAAGCTTTCCCTCATAGTCAAGCACACAGCACGTCGGGGGTCACAGCAACGCCCAACTCTCAAAAACTCTGTGGAAGGAAACGTCTCAGCCATCGGGCTATGGAGTACTTGAGCTTTTTATTCATATCCAAGCCCTAAAAGTCGTCTTCCCTTCAACACCCTGCTCCACTCTCCGAGCCTATTGATTCTATGCCTTGTCTTAAAGCCACTTCAAACACTCTGCAGTAGGTGCGATAAGAATTTTAAGTAAAGAGGACACAACTCAAAACAACCTTCCTGGTTTTCTTCTAGAATATTTTGGAAGGACTCGTGCTGGACAGGCCACGGCCCTGTCCTATGTTCATGGCTGGATGACCGTGGTTGATAGCCTCTCCCCACCAGAAAGACACCAGTGTCAAGTAACTGGCCTGGCAGCCCCGGCTCCTCATCGCCTTGCGATGGTGTCGTCATTCTGGACAGTTTTCAAATGACAGGGCTTCCCAGGGGTCACCTGCAGGAGGACCTTGGAGACCAGCTGATAAACTTCTGAGTTTAGTGAAAATGAAAAAGGCAGCTAGATCCTCTCACTCAGGCGACGAGAAGAGTGCTCCTGTCTATGTAGGTCACCCCCTGGATCTGCCTGGCAAACCCCAAGTTTGTGAAAAATATTTACCATATGCTCGGGAGGGAAGGATCCTCACCACCCCTCAACAGTCCTGCCAATAGTACAGGCTTTCTGAACGCAGCAGAAACTCTCCGGAAAATCCAAGTATCTCTAAAGAATCCACTGGCAGGAATCTAGGTTCAGTGTTGTGGAAGAGCTTGGGCTGAGTTCAATCTCCAGCACCAAAAAAAAAAAAAAAAAAAAAAGAGGAGGAGCTGCTGTTACCGTTATCCTAAAGGTGACGTGGTCACACGCTCACGGAACCCAGAGACCCACTGAAGCAAGTGGGCAGGGCTGCAGCAGGGCCCAGGTTTTTTGGCAAAGACAAGAAAACAATCAACTTTCATACACCAGCCATAAATATCTGGAAAATGAAATCAATGATCTATCTCCACTAGGGATATAAATATTAAACGTGGAAATTAAAATAACGTGGCATAAATTCCATCTATAGAAAATCAAATTATAAAATGCTACTGGCAAAGAAAGCCAATGATAACGTTTCTTATTCGCAGTTGCATTAAATATAAATAAGGGTAAATTTACCTCTGAAGTTAATTTATAAAACTTGGTAAAATGACAAGATGTATACAGAAATACTAGGTGAGCTTTTTAAAAACCAACAAAACAACAGTAAACTAGTTGTATACGACATGAAAATAGAAAACGTCTTACCAAAATTAGACTACTGGAATGAAATTGCCGACAGAAATCAGACACGTGTAATTATTTATGGCTGATTTGTCGGACATGAAGTACTTACTGGTGGAAGGAATCACAATACCACTGAGCAAAATGGGTGGTAACATGAAGAATGATCAACAGTGAACCACCCCTTATGCTATCATAAAGGGTTAAAGTCATTAAAAAAAACAAGAAAGTAGATTGGAAAGGAGGACCAATTCCTATTATTGAGACTATTAGAAATGATTAATGACCACATTGATGAGACCTATCCTATTCATGGATACATGGTCCCCTGGTGTCCATGAGGCATTAGTTCTAAGAAACCTGCAGATACCAAAATCTACAGAGGCTCAAGCCCCTTTTAAAAATTGGGTAGTATTTGCATAAAACCCACGTACATCTTCCTGTAGACTTTAAAGCATCTCTAGGTGACTTATAATTCCAGATACAATGCAGACTCTATGAAAATAACTGCTATACTCTGTTGTTTAGGGAATAATGATAAGAATAAAGTCTACATCTTCAGTACAGACACAATTTTTTTTTCTGAATATTTTGATCCATGGTTGGTTGAATCCGTGGATACAGAACCCAAAGACACAAAGGGTTGGCTGTACACGATTTTCCTGGACAATCAAAGTCACCTAAACTCAAGCAAAAAGAAAAGCAAGCAATAGGTAAATGTGATGAGTGACTAAGACTTTGAGTACTAGCAGAACTGCCGCGCAGCTCCACGGCTGAGCACAGTGCCCTAGAACCCAGGGCACCAGGCAGAGGCTGCCAAGCACAGCGGGAAGGACCTGGTGGTGCCCAGGTGTCCTCGTCCTCTCCACCCGGCCCTGAGGGAAGCTGTGCTCGCCAGACCCCAGTGCTCTTTGGAAAACGCAGACTACGGTGGCTCCAGGTCACGCCTGCGCAGCACGGGGTGGGGCAGGAGGGCCCAGCCTCTGGGCTGCCACGAAGGCGTCTCTCCCCTGGAGCAACGTGCAAGACACAAAATGGCATCTCTGTTGCCCAAGTGGTTTTCATTCTGAAACAAGTATTTTCAGGAGCTATTTGTCTAAAATTGATTACGAAAACCCAGAAGTCACCAAGATGCCTGCAAACTGCGCATGTTAACTAACAAACTTAGTTCAAACTGCGCATGAACTAAGTTTTAGTTCATCAAGAGAAGAAAATAAAGTTTCACCATGAAAACTGCAGGCTAGCAGATGAGAGGTGCAAAAATGGAATGAAATGCTGTCAAGTCATGTCTAAAGAGCCACCAGTGGCCTCTCCCGTGCCGCTTCTTTAAGCAGCGATGTGACACCGGCATGCATAGCTGTGCCCTCCGAAATATGCACAAACCTGCACCTTCTAACCTGTTCACGCAGTGATAAAACACACACCTCAGACTCCCTGCATTACTATAAAGACGGCCGGTACCGCATGCAAACCTTGGTCCTGATGAGCCCACGCACACCCCTGGGAGCTGCCAGCTTCCACACAGACCCAGACCAGGTGTCTGAGGTGTGAGTACGGGTGACAACGGCCAGCCCTGGCTATGGTGCAGGTGGACGCTGCCTCCTGTTAACCCCGAGGAGCTCACGCCACAGGGGGGCACGTGCTGCTGCAGGCAGCCCGCCCACGCCAGGGGAGGCGGACGGCTTGCCTAGCGGCTCTCTCCAAGGGAAGGTAGAGCTGGAGGTGAGATCTGGCCTCTGCACACAGCACCTTTCCTGTGCTGGGTCTGGAAGTGTATTTAACTAAAAATTCCACATAGGTTTTGCTTGAAAGATATACAACACATGTGTGAGAAGACGGTCAAAGGGATTGTCTAAGCTTGCTGACTGCGCTCCAGAGATGAGGAACTACAATGTGAACTGGTAATTCTGCAGGGTGGCTCTGCTGGGCATCACTGGCCTGTGAGAGGATCGACCGTGACTGACCCTCAGGCCCTCCATACGAGGACCATCTAATACAGATGCCACCCTTCCTGCACCATGGGCCCTTCTCAAGCCTAGTGAAGAACACAACGTGTCTCTGCCTGTGACAATTATAATTTGATGGGGAAACACCTGTGATTTCCATGGGCAACAAGGTCCCGGGTCTGCACAGGAAGTCGTTTGCTAAGTTCTCTCCACAGGCACCATGTTGAGAGCCCTGTTCCCGTCACAGAGCTCACGCAGGCACAAGAGGGCGCAGGCGTGGGGAAGGGAGGCCCAGCTATGAGTAGCAAGGCGCGAGCTGGGGCAAGGCCTGGAATCCTGTGTGCGGGGCGTGGGCTTCCACGCAGGATGGGCCTCGCAGGCAGAGCCATGTCACGCTATGACTTGGGACTTTTCCTTAGAGGCAAGAGAACAAGGGACAGAAAGATCTTAAGCAGGACAGATTTAAATAGGATCAGGTCTACGGTTTCAGAAAAAGAGTGCTTTAGCTGATCCTTGGAGGAGGATGGATGCGTCCAGGGAGAACCTGGCAGCAGAGAGACAGGTCGGTAAGATAACGCCAAAGTGAGGCCAAGAGATGAAAAGGAGCCAGAATCGTGGTTGTGAGGGGAGATAAAGAAGTGAGGAACGCAGAACGTCTCGTGGAGGGAGAAGGAACACAGATTAGACAGGAGGCTAACAGGAGTCAAGATGCACCCTCCCGGCCTGGAATGCAGAAGACCACAAATGCCCAGGGAGAGAAAAAACAAAACAAAGCAAACATGCCAAACAAACCAGAGGTGAGCTGTCTGTCTGTGGGCAAGAGGAAAGTAATGGAAGGCACCAAGTTAGGCACAAGTGTCCGGTTAGGACCTGAAAATGCAGAGCTTTCTCGGCCAGAGTGCTGAACCATTTCTTATTGATTTCTAAGGGTTCTTTATATATGTAGTAACCCTCTCTGTCACAGGCATTGAAAATATTTTTGCCCATCCATCTCTCCTTCCTTCCCTCTCCAAAAAGCTTTGCATTTCCCTTTGTGATTTCTACTTTTGGCATCAGGCTTAAAAAGACCTCCTCCGTCCCTACGATAAAAATACCCACCTAAAAATTTCTCCTAAGTGATTTTATGTTTTTTTTAATTGAAATATTTAAAACATCTAGGCTTTAATTTGCATAGGGCTCAGCTCCGCTCTATTATTTTCTACACAGTTAGCCGTTTATTCTGCTGCGTGCTGGAGACTTCGTTCTTCTCTAACTTTATTTAAACTCAAGTGATTTTTATATACAACTTTTTCTTCTTAATTTTGAAACCTTCAAAAATACAGAAAGCTCCCTGAAAAAAATAACAATCAACCATATGCCCACGAACAGAATTAGCCGCTTAACACAACTGGTCTCTTTTCCATTGTCAGCGGCAAGTTCTGGATTTCTAATTACACTTGGGCTTTCCATGGAAACTGGAAAGCACCCAGGACTCTATGTATTCTGTAAGTCTTACAAATTGTAAAGCCTTTTTTAAGGGTGGAAAGATCACCAAAATGCATCAAAGTAAAAATAGTCACACTTTAAAAGAATAAGAGGAAAGGTAAAAATACGTGCTAGCCAATAAAATTTCAAGAGTATGTTCTCCTTCTGTGCTCCAGGCTATTTTGAGAACATTGCAAACAGCACGTAATTTTGAATTTCTCTCCCAACTCCTGAGGGTTTACCTTTTGGGAAATGAGAGGGCACAGGCGCGGAGGTTTGGGGGTTAATTCTCCCTAATGTCGAAAGCCCCCAATCCGCGCTGTGCTCACCAGAGCATTAAATCTCAGGCTCGGGAGAGCACCGCCATAAAGCTCCGCATTAAAAATTCATACTGCACGCTGCCTGGAGCTGCGAGGGCTGAAGGGAGGGTGGCCGGGAAATATGAGACACCCCACTGTCTTTCTGGCAATTGGAGACATTCCTCAACAAACAGCACCTCAGGAAGAGAAAACCAGGCAAACAAGCCGTGAAGGAAATCAATGGCTTCAATTACCAGGCTTGCCCTGGCTTCCGATAGGAAGCTTCACTCTTCAGGCTGGTCCCACAAAGTTCTTAGACTACGCCACAGGTGCCAGGATGAGGCCCGGACACCTTGTGGGGTGCGTGGCTGCTCGGCACCTCTCCACCAGCCCCGAGAGCCCCAGGTTCTAGCCAGGTGGGTCCTGAGCTTTCCTGGGTTGGGAGGGGACTACACATTTGCCCTCACGTTAAAATATGTGTCCTGCCAAAAAGTGGCGTTTATATGTTAAAAAGACAGTTACGCGGAGTTACCATCTCCAGAGCTGATTTGAGGGATGCATTTATTAAGACATCGACAGCGCTGCAATGGTTGACTGGGAACTTTTGGTCCTCAATCAGAACTTAACTGGCAACTAGTTAAGATTTCAGAATTCAGAGAGTCCCACAGGAGGTGAGCGGGCCAGGGCAGCACACCCAAGTCCTGTGCTGTGATGGGCTGATCAGACTCTGAGACCAATGCCAAGATGAACGTGGAAATGGCTGGAGTCTTCAGAATGGGAGAGACCTGGGGGCACAGGGATGGGGGGGCACCAGGGGCCCTGTGGACCCCAGCAGGCAGCAATGCAGCCACTGCTGGCTGAGGACATGCTCACAGGTCCTGGGCCTGGCCCTCTGTGTGACACCAGTTATCCTAAGTAGAGACCAAGGCCTGAGTGAGGACACTGAGTGTCCTGTCTAAGGTCACACAATTCGTAGAGTCAGGAATCAGGGCTGTGTGACCCCAGGACCTGGGCTCTTTCCAACGTGGCTCACTGTCCCCCATGCCCTGGGCAGGCTTCCCTGCAGGCCATTTCATAAAAGGAGGCAGCATCTGGGTCTCTGGGAAGCACCGAGGCTGGGAAGGGGGCTGGCCCTCTGACCCTGCTAGGCGATGGTGCTGCTGCCCAGGGAGGGAAGTATTAGGCCGCCCCTGGTGACAGAGTTGGGACCAGAACTGGGGTCGCCCAGGGCCAGGCCATGGCTGTCCGCTGACTTTCACCAGCAGCAGTCTGGTGACACAGGCCCTGCACGGGTGTGGCTGTGTGCCCTTGGAGCGTCCTAGGCTTCACGCCCACACATCTGATGACGGCCCAGAGAAGTCCCCATGAGATGCCACAACCACTGGCAGAATATAAAGACATAAAAAAGAGCAAGGACAAAGCTTCCTGGTGTCATCAAACAGGCTTCCACACAACAGGGAACACAGGGCGCGAGCCCGGGGCATCCCTATCTGGCAGGAGGTCAGGCAGATGCACTATGCTTTTCAAGACCATCTAAAGACATGCAAGAAAGAGGCACATGTCAAGCAAAAAACCCGACATCAAAACTGCCTGCCAGCCTGATGCCGCTGGTAAAGGAAAATTAGAGAAAAAGTAAAACACTACAGAGAAAGGCTGGGAGGAAATATGCCAATGTGTCAACAGCAGTGGGCTCACGGGTGATGGTACTGTCTTCTTAGAAAATTTTTTTTTTTGAGTTTTCTAAATTTTGCACGATAGACATGTCTGGATTTTGTAAATAAAAATAGTAGATGTTATATAACAGGAACCGACCTCACTGGTTTGGGCACCAGCACTCCACGGGACGACGCTCTCACTCCCATCAGCCTTCCCACGTCCCTTCAGGGGACCCAGGCAGTGTGAGGCAAGTCACTTTCTCCTGGGCTACTTCTGGAGCAAAGATGCACTGAGTCATAGTGACCGGTGAGAGGCCAGGCCCTGTTAGTGACAGCCAGGGATTTCCCTTGGTGAGTCAGAACCACCTGGCCTCAAGGACTCGACGGGCAGAAGGTGGGCAGAACGTCCCAGGGCCCCATTCTCATTCTTCCATCTTGGAGCAGCTGGAGCCTTGGTGCCAGCCTCCTTGGAAGCCCAGAGCTCACCTCTGGAGTGTGATCGTCCTCACTGGGCAGGCTGTGGCTGAGCTCTGCAGACCCACTCAGCTGTGTGGCCCCGACCTACGTACTGTCACGATGAAGGTTCATGCTGACTTGTTAATTCTGCAGGTGTCTCTGTGTGCTGATGACACTCAGTACCCGGGAAGGCGACATGAGAAAGGCCCCTTGCAGGCAGCTTCCCTGTGCACTGCAGGCTGCTCCTGCCCCAGCCTCGGGCTGCAGGGGGGTGTGCCTCTCACTGCCCAGCTTACAGGTCACCCAAAGTCACTTTCACCTACCAGGTGACCGCTCCCCTCCACAGTCTCTGTGCCTATTTCCTTTAGCTTTAGACGGTGAGTGCCCCAAGATTTACCTTGATGATAAATCAGAAAAACTTTAAGGATCTCTCAAAAACGTAAAATACTGTAAAAGCAAGCCAGTCTGGGCATGGTGGTGCTTGCCTGTAGTCCCAGCTACTAGGTAGGCTGAAGCAGGAGGATGGCTTAAGCCTAGGAGTTTGGGACCTGGGTTGCATAGTGAGACACTGTCTCAAGAAAAGAAAAAAAAAAAAGAAAGAAAAAAAAAAATAGCCAAATTCAGGTGACCATCTGTGAATAGTGGCTTCCTCTCCAGAACTCTCCCAAAGGATGCTGGGCAAGCAAGACTGCTTTATCACATCCACAAACTGTGTGAGCTGTGTTTTATACGCATGTCACAGCTGCGGCCCGTCCTTGCTCAGGGCCTGACCCATGCCTGCCAATTCTCACTGAGGCTTCCTGATGTCCAGAACCTCTGGAGTCCAGAGCAGGTGAAGGGGTCCTGGGAACTCAGAGGCATTTCTGCCTGGATTTGGGCCTGCGGAGCTGCCTCCTTCCTGGCCTAGAGAGAAGACCAGGGCAGGGCTGTGCCCTCTGAAGCGGTGACTGTGGTGGCAAAAGCCTACAAGCGCCCTTCAGGCTCACTCAGGCACCGGACTGAAGGTGTGAAGCAAAATACTTGTACAGGCATGGAAAATCCCAGGAATTCCACCACATGCAAAGCTCTTGGAGATAAAATGGGGAAAAAATGTATCACATTTTCCCCTCCCAGTCTGATTTCGTGGATTTCAGGGACAGTAGTTTCTTTATTCGAGTCCATATCCTCGAGATCGTAAAAGTAACTGCTTCTCTATTTTTAGGGAAATTAATCTAACCAGGATAATTACAGCAACTTGTACTGGAAATTGATGACTCATCAAAAAGACAGGAAATAGAAAACGTTACATTCTTAAAGGTGCAGGAGGGACTGCATTTCGGGACTGGAGTTGGTCCTTTCAAATTCAATTGGGGGAAGCAATATTTGTCTCCCATGAGGATCAAACCAGTCGTGATTCTCAGGCTTAGTCAGCCCGGCTCCACCTGGCCCCGTTTCCTGAGTTTTTCCTATGAAACCATAAAGAAAATAAAGGAACGATCCAACTGCATGAGGGCGCTTCAGGTGGGGGAGAGGCTGAAGCCTTGGAGGACCCCACTATTGCCTGCTCCGCCCTCCCACAGGTGACACTGCCTTGCTACAAAGGCAGGCTCAGAGGACTTTCTTAGTATCTTTTTGCAGTGCTGGGATGGATCCAGGGCCTGGTGCATGTGAGGCAAGCCTCTGCCACTGAGCCACACCCAGCCCCAAAGAGGGGCTGTAAAGACCACCATGGTCATGCACAAACAGCGCTCGACACTGTGCCCAAAGGAGGCGGCAAAGGCCTGACCGTGTGTTCCCGAGATGCTCCTGTCTGTGTGTTGTGCACAGCAGGAGCCTACCCCCCGCCTGCTCCAAAGGCAGACACTGATGTGCAAGGACCTGGTGTGAGAGTCCAGCAGCAGCTGCACAAGGCACCTGTGCGTCCTCACGCATGGCATGTGGACTGCACTCCCTGAGTCTTCCTGTGCCCCTTTCCTCATCTTTTAAGTCCTGTCTTCTGTCCTCTGCTGGGAGGTGGAGGTCCCTATTCCTGTGACGTAGGGTCTGGCTCCCCTCAATAGTTTCAATGAAGCCCTCCGCTGGGCTGGCTGTGGGACAGTCCTGTCTTGCCCAGGGCCGGCTGCTGCTCATGATAAACACCAGCCACATACAAGACACAAAGCAACACTGCCAAGCTGGCCCATGTGAGGCTCCTCACAAACGTCTATTCTGTAACGTGCTATGAAACCAGTGTGTACACAGTGTCATTCTTTGAAAAACACGTCGAGGCAAGGAACACAACTGAGTACCCTTAAGAAGTATGAAGTTTACTGGCGGGAAAGGTTTGGGAGGTGCAAATTCTCCTAAGACTAGCACTAGCTCCAAAAAATGTCACATTTCAGTGCAATTCAGTATTTCCTTTCATCAGGGCTCGGAGGCCCTGCCCATGCGTTTGGAGGAACGTAAGAGGCTGACTGCGTGTGTTCCACTGAAACTCCCTGTCACCCAGATCTGGGGGCAGAGCAAAGAGGTGGCCATGGGCTGCAGCAAAGTGGGAATTTCTGTGCTTGTGCGCGGCCGGGAGGCTCCTGGCATGTGCAGCAGTGACCTGAACCCGAGGGCAAGCAGCAGCTGTGTGGCACAGGCCCAGGGAGGAGGGTAGCGTGCATGGCCCGGGCCTCTCCCAGGGCATCTCCCGTTTGTAAATCCACACCCCTGTGCTCTGTGACTCTCCAGGGTAAAGTCTGTTAGGATGCTACCTCCATCTGCTAAGAGACACGGGGAAAACTGAACAGGGTGACCATCTGAGGAGGCACATCTTCATAGGAAAAAAAGCAAACAAATAATTCATTTATTTAACCCAGAAACGGCTATAATCTGAAGCGCTGCAATCCGCTTACACAACAACTGTTTTGGCAAGCCCCTCCACGTTCCAACAAATATTAAACTGTGCCTGCCATTTGTCTAAGGAATCTTGCATTAATAAACATGAAGAAGAGCACTTTACCTCCCACTCAATGACAGGACAAAACAAAGACCAGCTGTGTTCATCAATGGGGCCTTGTTCTGCGCATAAAGGCTAATTACATTTTGCTTCAAGCCTACACATGGAAAACTTTACTGCTGCTGTCCCTGTCACAGTCAGCCGTGCTGTCCCAGCTGACGCATGGCAATGACTGCCCTGTGCCAAGGGGGTCTCAGCACAGGGTGGTGCCTTCCACCTGCAGCTTCATGCCAAGAAGGCAGAGGTGAGGGGGGATGGCGGCCCCGTGGAGGACAGGCCATGTGTGTCCTCTGGCCTCCTGCCATCGGCTGTGCGGAGCCCTGGCGTGGAGCCGGCGGACCTTCCCCCGCTCTAGCCCCACCGCTGCTGGGCACGCGCACCTTGCTACTCTCTGTGGCCTGGCTGTGACTGCACTGTTGCCACACCCCTGTACAGGTGGGGAAAGCCAGGCATGGAGGCCACAGCGTGTCACCCAGAGCACGCCAGCAGGAGAGCCTGCCTCCAGAGCCCGTCTTCATCCTGCCTCCCGATTCCCCACCCACGATCTCTTACAGCGAAGAGAGAGTCCCTCCCTTCCACCTCTCGCCCAGAGGAACAGTGTTTTAAGATCAAGTGTACAAAGATTTGGCCCCTCAGGGCTTACATTTATATACGTGATCTAATAACACACGCAGGCAGGACCCGCAGCAGAGAGAAAGGCGGAGGGTGCGCCTCCTGTGGGATCGCAAATACTGAAATATTTGAAAGTTAAGAGAGCAGCGCTGGCCCTTCCACCCCAGGCCTTTCTCTGAACTTTTTGTGGCTTACTACTTTGGGAACCATTTACACTGAGTGTCTGGTCCAGCGCTGCCTTTTGCTGGCATCTGACCTAGGAAATGCCCAGTGGAGCCTAAGCCTAAGCCAAAGCCAAAATCCAGCCCCACCGTCCCTGCAGACCTACCAGCTGGTCTTTGGGAAACTCAGATAGGCCTGGCCCTCCCACAGAGGTCCTGTAACCCAACCAACTCATCTTCAGTCTCAAGTCCCAGCCAGGGGGTGGTGGTGCCTCAGTCCCAGCTGCTCAGGAGGCTGAGGCAAGAGGATCGCGTGAGCCCACGAGACTGAGGCCATCCTGAGCAACAGCTAGACACTATCTCAAGACAGAACAGAAAGAAAACAAAAACCCAGCCCCAAGTCCTCCGGGAAGGTATGCAGGGTAGTTCCCTCGGCTCCTCTGCTATCAGGGATCTCCTCCTCTCTTCAGCCTCTCTCTGGGTGTGGCCTGGGGCCTCCAGCGGGATGGGCGTAAGGCGTGGGGTTTCTGTACTGTACTCAGAGGCACAGCTCCTCCCCAGGACCCTGCCTTCTGGGTCCAGCCCTCTCCCTCCTCTGGTCTGCTCAGGGCCAGTCCTGGGCACAGCTTGCCGGCACTGTCCGCCAGGCCCTGCACCACCCGCACTCCCCAACCTGGGGAAACAGGCCCACTTCTACCTGTCCCCATGGGAGTGCTCTGCCTGCATCCTGCAGAGACCCTCCTGGACACCTAGCCAGTCCTGCCCCTCAATCCCAGATGTGGCCACACTGGACTTTAGTGGTGTCTCCCCACTGAACCAAAAAAAAGTTCAGGACCTGCACCAAAGGAGGCATCTTGGAGCCGTCTGCTGAAGTCGGCAGTGGACCCACGGCCTCAGCCTCCCGCCTTTGCCCGCGGCTCTTGCTGCAGGTGTGCAAGCTCACCCAGGCTCCCACTGGGCGAGATGGACTCTTACTGAGCACGGGAGGGGCCTTGGCCTCCTCACCAGGTACTGCAGGCACCTTCACAAGACAGAACCACCGACCTCCACATTCTTGTGCGTGTGGAGCTGGGGATGTGGGCTAGGCACGCGCCCGCCACAGAGCCACATTCCCAGCCTGATCCTCAGTGCTTCTGCCTTCTACTTCCCATTTGCTATAGTTTAGTGAAACTCAGCAAGCGGCGTGCTCATTTCCCTTTGGATTTTGGGAGACTCTTCCGGGCCTCACTGCACCAGCCTGATGGAAGGGCTACAGCCATTCTCTGCTGAGCCCACCCCAGCTCACACTGTTTCTTGGTTGATGTCAGGGTTCTATGATGGTCCAAGGGTCAGGAAGACCAGCCTCTGGGAGTCCCTGGGTGACCTGCTTCATCAGGGAAGTGACTGTCCCAATACTTAACATTCTTACTGTCAAAACGGCAGAGACAGTTGCTAGGGGCAGGCCCTGGAGCCAGTGCCTCTAGAACAGCAACTGCAAACTCTCCCGGCCCTCTCCCTGTGACTCCAGTGACGTCCTCTGGAGCAGGGCAGCTAGGAGCTGGCCAGTTGCTTCCTTCTTAGCTGGCGGCTCTGGCTGAGAAAATGTGTCACCACCTGCATCAGCCTGGCCAATGGCAAGGCCAGAAGAGGGTGGGGACAGGAGACAGCCTCCCCTTCCCTTCCCTGGCTCTGCCTCTGCTCACTCCCCACTGGCTTCCTTCCCTTCTTACAGAGACAAAAACCTGAGTGAGGGGAGGAAATTTAAGCCCTTCTCTGTCTTGGCTCCTCCTCCAGGAACTTCTTTGCTTCTTTGCTCAGAAAGAAAACAAGACACTGTGGTTCCAAACAACGAGCCAACCAGCTGTTGTGTGGCAAGTGGTGTCCCGGCTGTCACTCCTGAGCACTTCACGCTACCGGGCAGTTTATTTTCCCCAAGACATTAAGGCTAACAGAACCTCACCAGTGTCACAGCAAGAGCATGACAGGAGACACTGGCCTCTGGAGGGTGGGCTCTTATGACCCTTGGGGCAGCAGCTTTTGAATGAGGTCCTAAAGCATGGACAGAAGCACCTTTCTCACCGTGACCCAAAACCTACGTTTCTATGTTTTAAATTTAGATACATAACTTGGAAGTGTCACCAAAAGATGCTTTACATGAACCATGTGCCAGGCCACTTTCTCTTCTACTGGTTTGTTTTCTATTCTGTTCTATTACTGGACTTGCTGGTCCCACTCACTGATTTCACAATTATAACCCAGCCCGCAGCTTAAAAACCACTAGAATAGCTTGGGGGAGGGTGGTACACAAGTTTTTTTTTTTTTTTTTTTTTATATCTGTATTTTATTTATTGATTTGTATGTGGTGCTGAGGATCGAACCCAGTGCCTCACGCATGCGAGGCAAGCGCTCTACCACTGAGCCACAGTCCCAGCCCAGGTACACAAGTTTTTTAAAAATATTATTTTAAATGGACAAATCATAACTGCATACACATTTATGGGGTACAACACCATGTTTTGTAAAAGATGTGGAATCATTTAATCAAGCAAATTAATCTATCTGTAACCTTACTTATTTATTTATTTTTTCTTTTTTCTGGTACGGGGTTGAACCACTGAGCCACATCCCTAGCCCTTTTTATTTTTTGAGACAGGGTCTCACTAAGTTGCTTAGGGCCTTGCTAAGTTATTGAGGCTGGCCTTGAACTTTGCTGGGATTTTAACTATCATTTTTTAAAAATATTTTTTTAGTTGTAGATGAACACAATATCTTTATTTATTTATTTGTGTATTGTTATGTGGTGCTGAGGATGGAACCCAGTGCCTCACATGTGCGAGGCGAGCGCTTTGCCCCTGAGCCACCACCCCAGCCCTGACTATCACTTTTTATGGTGAGACATACAGCATTTCCTGGAAGGTACCTCAGGCTATGGCAAGCATTTCTACTGACTACCTGGAAGTGTGAACCTGGGCCAGCCTCTCACTCCTGTCACCTGCAGCCCATCCGACTCCACCGAGTTCAGCTCGCCCAGATTTCACTGTCAATGCGGCCGCGCGGCCTTTGTCCTCTGTGCCTGCCTCCTTCACCTGGAGCATCCTCCAGACTCATGTTGTGAGTGACAGGTCTGCCCTCTCACTGGGCTGGCAGGTACACCACTGTGTCTCCTGCCAGCCTCACCTATTCATGGACGCAGGGCTGTCCATTTCTTGGCCTTATGTGTGATGCTGCAATGTGTCCCTTGGAAATGCTGAGTCTAGCTTCGGTGGGTATGTCCCCAGAGCAGGGGTCCCGGTGTCCTCAGTTTTCTGGGGACCCTCTGTTACAGCCCCCCCCATCAATAGGTGAGATGTGTTTTAAAAAGCGCATGATGAGGGGCTGGGGCTCAGGGGTAGAGCACTCGCCTTGCATGTGAGGCACTGGGTTCGATCCTCAGCACCACATAAATAAATACAGATAAATAAATATATTGTGTCCATCTACAACTAAAAAAATATTTTAAAAAAGTCCACAATGAAGTAAACTCTGGTTGAGTAGAGACACTCAAGACGTATCGATGGCCCTAAGAAAGACGCATGGCTTAATAAGAGCGACGAGACCCTGTGGCACAATCGGACCCGCGGCCACGCAGGAGCAGACGTGGGCAGCGGGTGGCACGAAGAGGAGCGAAGCAGCAGCAGGTCCTCACGCCCGTCCACCTGTCGGGCCGCTGCAGAGGGGACACGCTAGAACACGGAGATGTAAAACAAGCGCCGCGTGCCTCTGGTGGAAAGCATACAAGTTTTAAAAATCAGACGACTCCGTCTGCCCAGCCAAGCTCCCCGAGCCAACGCCCCCTTTACAAGCTGAGTCTTCCCAGACTGTCTTAGAAAAGGCACAGCGCTGAGCAGGCTCCTCCACAGGGCGGAAGGCAGCCACAGTGGCTGGACGGCCATGAGTGCTGGCCTGCGGTCCTGGGGGAGGCACCAGGCCCATGCCCGGGCTGAGGGCACGCACCGAGCCCGCAAAGCCAACCTCTTGGGATGGCACGCGACGCGGGGACTTACTTTGCAGTAGTTTCTTCATCATACTTGGTTTTCAGGTCAAATAATTCTGTTCGAGTTTTTTCCAGGGCTGAAAAGACAAGGGCAGGAAACCATGAGGTAAGATACTGTTCAAATCAAATTGAAAAAAAGGAATGTACATAAGTAATGCGTCCCCATTCCAAAACAGGCAAGAGGACAAAGGCAGGAAAAATGGGACAGAAAACTGCCACAGCTCCACCTGGCCCAGCCCAGCACCTCCTGGGGAACCACCGCTGATGGTCACTGTGTAGATTTCCTCACTAAAATATCTTTGTTTCAAAAATATTTCCACATATAACTGCATACAGTCATGCCCCACAATGATGTTTCAGCTGTGTAAAAACAGTACCTACGGTGATGTACGGTGACAGTCACAGTGTGTGGCTGGGCATGGACTTAGTGTTATGTTTTTATCCTTCTTCTACTTGTTTGAGGAAGTCTGCTGTGAGGCAGTATACCAGGCTACGCCTCGCCCTCTGTGCTCAATACCCGGCTTGCTGTGACCATCAAGGGACCGACCTGTGCCCCGAGGTCTATGTGAGAACATTCCTATCTTCTCACCTCAACAAACTCGCCTGATGGCACCTTCTTGGGACACCTCTCCACCGCTCTGTGGTCACTGCGGTGTGTACGCAGACATTTTTTCCTGCCTCCCATCTCGTGGGGGTATTTTCTGAGACCCAGCCCTTTTGCCTGAGCAAAGTGGCATGGAAACCTCTCCATGTCAGCGCACAGGCGACCGCAGTGAAACAGCTTCACTTTGAGGAGACTGACAAGTGTGGCTGCTGGGGGAAGAGCCCAGCGCTGGACCTTTCCACATGCACCGCCCTGCTGGCCTTCCACCCGGCAGGTCACATCCCACTGTACTCGAGCGTGACCTTTCTCCTAGACCCTCACCGACACTGGGTTTTACCAATTCAGAGAAAGGCTGCCGATAGCGGGACAGGCAAACAGTCTCCCCTGGTTTCACCTGCCTCTCCCCGACTGCTGCACGGCTGGCATTTTTTCTTATGTGTGAACCAAATGCATGGTTTCGGTGAATTGCGTGCTCCTATCCCTGCTCACTGTTCAACTGGACCGTTTCTCTATTTTCACGGATTTGTGGGTGGTCTTTATGTAAGCGCATCCTTTTTTAAGTCTGTGGTGCGAGGGATGGAATGCAGCGAGGCCAGCGCTCCACCACTGACCGGGTCCCCAGCGGGGTCTCTGGGCCTCCTGGTGTTGATCATGTCTGTTAAATGGCTTGTGATTATTTTCTCCCTGTCACTTGTGTTTTAACCTGGATCATGAGGTCTTCTAATGTTCCTTGCCACATGTAAATTAAAGATACCTTGCTGCTTCCCTTTCAAAGACAAGAAAAAGCGAGGAAAAAAAAAGAAGTTTAAAGAAACTGCCGACATTGGCATGGCCTTTTTTGGTATCTGTTAGATTTTGAAGGTTCTGCTATTACTGTTCTCCTCAACTTAGGGCAGAAATAAGTTTTTTCCCCCTATTATTGTTCTAAATGAAATGTCAGTCCTTGACAGTTTGGTGATTTAGATGTGTTTGTTGGAAAAAAGAGCAGGAAGAAAGGATGGCTGGCGGAGGGATGGCACGGCAGCAGATCCTCCCACCTCCACATTAACAACTCGGCGCGGTGACTAATGAAGGCAGGTGAAGGCACCGGGCTGGAGGGGCGCCGTGCAGCGGGCTGAGGCCCTGCAGGCTCCAGGGGAGCGGCAGGTGGGGGCTGGGAGGCGCCCACTCTCTCTAGCCTGCCCTGCACCCACTGGCTGAGGACGAGGAGCGCCGAACCTGTTTGCAGAGTCTGAAGTTTGTGTTCTGCTTCCTCCAGCTTCGAGGTGGTCGACATCTGGGTCTCCTGCAGCTGTCTGGAAAGCAAGAGAACGGAGCCAGATTGGTCACCTTGCTCACCAACTGGACGCTCTGTGCTCTCGGAGCTGCCCCCATCAGCTCGCGCCCTTGGAGGCACAGTTGGCAGCAGGCGCTCCATCAGCTGTCACCCCCAATGCCGTGGGTACTGTGGGGCCCCTTCGAGAACCTCCCACGGCCCTGCTTTGCGATCACACGTTACGTAAAGTGACGGGCACACTGGGAGGACCGGGCGTGTGGTAATTGGTGTGGAAGGTGATCCTAAATGCAACTTGTTCTTGAGATGCCAGATATTAAAAAGGAAAAAACACCATCATCATGCACTCATTGTTTCTTGAAGTTAGCCCAGGAAGAGTGATACATTTACATTCTGCTGACACAAAGAAGGAATTTGTTGGGATAAAGGATGTACTAAAGAGATGTGACAGCTGTCCCATCTCGGTTATAATGGAATGCAAATGCGACTGCGGTGCCAAGTGGGAAGCTTTGCGGCTCAGGCTGCACCCCACATACTGATGTTTCCCATGATCGCCACATGAATTCCCTGGTCAACGAACGGCATTCCTTCCTCCTAATCCGCAGAAAGCTCTAAAAATAAGTTTATTATTTTTACATCATATGAATATAACATATGTTCTCAACATAATAAACCTGGGAATACGGAAAAGGGGAAATGATACAGCTAAAAAAAAAATCATCACTCAAATTTCCGTCACTTGTAGGAAAGCATTTATAGTATCTTTATGTATTTCAATTATAAATCTAAGATATGCTCAGTTTGTTTAAAAAAAAGTCAGATTTTCCATGAGTATGGAAATGTCCACTCTTCTTTGGCTCCATTTCTACTCCTCTCCTCGGGTGATCTGTATCTTTCTAAAATATTTCTGCATGTACAGAAATGCAATGTAATAAGTAACATACTATAGCATAACACAAACTCACATGAAACACAGTATAAGAAATATAAACTAATAGTTTATGTACTACAATAAAATATAAACTAATATGTAACATAATACGATGAACTGACTCAACAGGACAGCATGATCATGGAACATACTACAGTGAAATGTAAATTAATATGTAACATCGCACAGCAGAATGTAAACTAATTTGTAACACACCACAGTGTAATATAAACTAATGTATAACACAGGATGGTGCAGAGTGAAACGTCAGTTAATATGTAACACACTATAGTGTGATAACGTAAACTAATATGTAAGGTGCTACCGTGAAATATGAACTTCCTACTCCTCCTTTCTTTTTTGGGGTTGAGGAGACTGAGCCCGGGGTACTCCATCCACCACGGAGCCACATCCCTAGCCATTTTTATTTTTTGAGACAGGGCAGGGTCTCACTAACTCACTGAGGCTGGCCTCCAACTTGTGATCCTCCTGCCTCAGCCCCCACTTTCTAATACAAAAGGGATCACAAGATATACTGTGTTCTGCAGCTTACTGTTTCCTTTGTGTCTATGTGCTGGAAGTGCTCTATTTTGGCATACATAGTCATCCTTCATTCCTCTACAGAAACTTAGATTGTTCATAGTTTCTTTCCATTAAACATTTCCTTAAGGATCTTTTTTTTTTAAATATTTTTTTTAGTTATAGATGGACACACAATATCTTTATTTATTTTTCCATGGAGAAGATTGAACCCAGTGCCTCACGCATGCGAGGCAACCTCACGCATGCGAGGCAAGAGCTCTACCACTGAGCCACAATCCCAGCCCATCCTTAAGAATCTTTAAGTAGATACTGTTGCATAATTTCAAGAGTGAAACTGTTGGATAAAATTCTGACAGAGGAATTATAATGGCCAAAGACTATGTGCAATTTGGTTTTTGTTTTGATAACGATATTGAAAGACTTTCCCACAAAACAAAAACAGAAACAAAAATACCTCATCAGTTTAAACTCCTACCAACAATATGTGAAAGTGTTTTATGTGCCCAGGCAGCACTGGATAAAATCAAGCTTCACATTTTACTGCTGAGTCGAACATTTTTCATTGTATGCAATGCTTGCTTATCACCTCTGCCTGCTTTTGGCAGGGTTAATTTTTTCTTATTAATTTGTAAGAACTCTTTACTTATGTAGAAAATTAGCCTTTGTAAATATTTTTTCCCAGTTTGTTGATGTCTAAAACTTAATTGTTTTTTTAAAATGTGTTTTAAATTTTAATCACCTTTCTATAACTTGGCTTGTATTTTTAGAAAGATTTCTGCATTTCAAAATTATTCAAAACAAAATATGCACCCGTTTTCTTCCCGGATATATGTGATTTCAATATTGATATTTAAATCCTGGGCCTAATTCAATAATCAGGAAATAAAGATCTAGTTTCATCCCCCAACAATCATTCACATCTTTTAATATAATGAATCCTTTTACCCAATTTTGAGAGCCAGCTCAGCAGTGCTGAGCTCCGGGTGAACCTGTTCTGGCTTTGGTGAGAATGGCTGGCTGCAGGCAGATGTGACAGCTGGGTTGTGGGCCATCCACTCAGTGCCACACTGGGCGCTTCTCTTAGGTTATTCCAAACTCTATTAATCGTGATATTTATGGCTGGCTAACATTCCAGTTAGCCACGGCCTGCCTTTGACTCACCCGTTTCTCATGGGGGGCGTCTGGATCGCTTGCACCCCATCCCATCATCAACAATGTGGGGATCTCTCTGGCCACCGAGTGTGACTGTGAGGGGAATTTACCTCAGAGCAGAGTCACGATCCCTGTTATTACTTCCCTGTCAAGATCCCTGTTATTACTTCCTTCTGGGGTCTGCAGTGCTGCAGAGCTGGGTGGCCCCCAAGGACCAGCCTCGGTCCTTCCTTGAGGACCACCAGAGGCCATGCTGTGCAGACAGGGAGGTGGGCCGCAGTGGTGGGTGGGCTCCTCTGCAGTCTCAGTCCTGCCTTTGACCCTGGTTAGCTACCACAGTTCAAGCAAGGCCCAACCTGTGATTCATTTCTCTCTGCAAAATGAGATGGCGTGGGCTGGGGCTGGGGCTGGGGCTGAGTGGTGCTGCGTTGGCCTGGCCCATGTGAGGCACTGGGTTCCATCCTCAGCACCACATAAAAATAAATAAAATAAAATAAAATAAAGGCATTGTGTCCATCGACAACTCCAAAATATTTAAAAAAAAACAAAAACAAGAGGTGGCATGCGTGGCAGCCATCTTGGTCACTCTGTGAAGACGTGAACTGCACGTACCTGGCAAAATTTCGAGGCAGAGTGGGCATGGGGGAGTGGATGCTGGCATTCTTCTTCATTTTGAAATGAGGTCAGTTTAACAGTACTTCGTGGAAGCTCTGGTGTTATACCGAGTTCCCCCCCATTTCCTTTCCTTTCCTTTCTTGTGGTACCAATGGTGCTCCACCACTGAGTCACACCCCCAGCCCCCTTTGTTTTGTATTTTATTTTGAGATAGGGTCTCACTAAGTTGCCAAGGTTAGGCTCGAACTGGTGGTCCTCCTGCCTCAGCCTCCAGAGTTGCTGCGATTACGGGCATGTGCCACTGTGCTTATGCTGAGTGGCAGTGGGTACTGAACCCAGAGCACTGTGCTTGCTGAGCATATGCTCCATCTCTGAGCTGCGTGCCCAGCCCACACACCCAGCATCTTCACGGAGCCCCTCCTGTGTGGTTTGCACAGTCGTGTACAAAACCAGTGGGAAACACCCCAACAAAACCGCCTGCCAGCTGTGACCCAGCCTGGCTCCAACTTGCAACTCTAAGTTTAGAACCTTCTTTTAATGGATAAATATATTTCTTTATGCTGGGGATAAAATTCAATAACTTAACTAAAAATTCTTAAAAATATGACATGTTACATAGGGGGAACAGCCATCTTAACAGTCTTTACGGTTTTAAGAAATTATCTATCTTTCATGAAATCATCACAAAAGGGAGATTTGGGGCACAGTAAGCCACTAGAAATCTAGAACTCACACTGGTTAGAGGACATAGCCACATATTTTACTAACAGAGACTGAGTAGCTCTTATCAGAAACGCCTGGGCCCACGAGTGGTCCAGACTTTGGAGTTCTGGGGTTTTGGAATATGTGCAGACTTCACTGGCCACGCGTTCCTGATTCAAAAGTCTGAACTGCTGCAAAGTCCTTCACCGCTTTTGTCGAGTGCTGGGATCAAACCCCAGGACTTTATCCATGGTAAGCATGCGTCCTGCCCCTGAGCTACACCCCAGCCCCCCAAGTCCCCTCACTTGTACAGCTCTTAAAAGAGTTTTGGATTTTGGAACATTTCAGATTCTCAGATCAGGAAAGCTCTGCCCATCTGTCCTTGACTGATGAAGCACCAAGGTCGTGAGATAGGCAGAACAGGACGACCACCACCAGGAGACCGAGAGGTCGTGCGTGTGGGAGTCAGAGGGGAGAGGGGTAAGGTGCCAGCCTTACTGAGGAGGGCGGAAGGCGTTCACATGTGCCCAGGGCCTTCCCCATGGAGGAGTCACCTGATTCGTCCTAGCCACAGGGTGCCCCCTCGCCAGGTGCACACACCCCATGCTCCTCCTCTGGCCCGTCTCCTGGTGCCGCCCACCACCAGGGGAAGTCGGGTCTCACAAAGCCAGGATCCTGGCTGCTTTCTTTTTTCAAGCAAAATTTTGCTTGGAGCCCCTGGAATCCCTGTTTACCCCCTGGGTTGATTTCACAGTTACATTTTTCAAACTGTCTCATGTCACATTCAAAGGTTAAAGGTGACCGCCACGGGAGCCTGGGACCACGCTCACCTCTCCTTCTCGGCAAAATCATTTTGCAACTTGTGTTCCTTCTCGAGCGCAATCGCCTCGGCTTGGCTCTTCAGGGTCTGCTCGTATTCTCGGATTTTCTCTTTAAGTGCTTTTATCGTAACCTCTGCAGAAAGAAAGGAAAAGAGAGAAAAAACTCCAATAAGAGAAGCCGGCTCTGCGGCCGTGAGCACGGGGCTTCCGTAACCAGCAGGATCGGCGCGTCTCAAACTCCAGCTCGTCCGCCCCGACACAAAATCAATGCTTACGAGTCCCTTTGGAGACCTTTTACTCCCTGAATGTTAAATTGAACTCCCAGCGTCCAGGAGGAGGAGGATCAGTGGATTTTGCTGGGAAGCAGCACTCTGGTGTCTCTAGCACACTTTAAGAAAAGAGGGGAAATCAATGGTAAAATGTACTATCGCCCTTTTGATGAGTCTTAAATTAGTCCTCTGCCGAGGGAAGATTAATGAAGTTTTAGTGAGGGTTTAAGTACTTTCTTACAAAGAAAGCAGTTCATCGTGGTGCACGCCGCGGGAAGGAGGTCCCGGGTCTGCAGACCCAGCTGGCCTGGTGGGGCCCTGCTGCTTCACAAGGGACGGACTCCAGGTGCTGAGGGGCACAGTGTCCGCTCCTCAGCCAGGAGGACCTGCCCTGGGGTCAGGGTGCTGGGGTGCCCACCACACAAGCCAGAGCCAGGTGGAAGTGGCTGTGTGCAGAGCAGATGATGCAGCACCGGGGGCAGACGCCCAGGCTGCTCTGGGTGGTCCGGAAGTGCCCTGTAGAACAGGAGAGCCAGGGTCTTGGACAGCCGCACGGGGGCGTGAAGGAGCCAGAGCTGCAGGGCAGAGGGTCCTCAGGAGGCAGGGCCACTTGGGGAAGCTGGGCACAGACAGTTCTTGGGAGTGGCTCTATGGCACCCACTGTGTGTTTATAGCAGTCACTTTAACTGCCCCAACTGGAACCTAAAGCAGCTGTGATGAGTGGAGCAGGGTCCTACGGGTGTCCTCCTACAGATGTCCCTCCCCACCTTGCTCTGCTAGCACTGTGGCTAGGGAGCAGAGCTCTTGGGGACCGTGGGGCTGGGAGTGTGCACCAGCGCCCAGCACAGGCAGGTGCTCAGGAGGGGCTGGGGCTGAGAGAGCCAAGCGGCCAGGGTGTGGCAGGTGTCCACTGAGACCCCACTGGCCTGAGCCCCGGGGTCCACGTGCTGCACAGGTGTTCCCACCCAAATGCTATAGGCAAAAGTGCCACATGTCCACATGGTCACAGAAACCATGTACTTGAAAGAACACAGCAGGCGTTTTCAGAGTGGACCTGTCTGGTGTCTGTTCTGGCAGTGTCCCATCTCGTCTGACCCTGGCTGGCAGTATGGCTTGAGAACGACGTGTCACTGTGTGTGTGCTCACAGAGCTATGCTTCCAGACCCCAATGGTCCACACAGAAGGTGCCCTGTTTCTTCCCTCAGATGTCTGATGGGGTCAGTTGGTTTTCTTTTCTTCCTCTAAGGCAGGCACTGTGGGTTCTACATGATGAAAAGGCCCATTTCCTCTCTTCATAGAGCCCTCAGCTTTAGCCACGAGGGGGCGGCTTTCCACACCTGGCTGATGTGGTGCTCCCCAGAACCACAGGTGTCTGTGGGAATGCACAAGATGAGCACCCAGGAAGGGGCACTGTTGTGAAAGTTGGTACCTACTGCTGCCAGCCCTGGTGATACAACTGGTCTACTTCTGAGGAGCCTGGGATCTTACTGAGCCACTGTGGCTGCTTGCTGACCAGCAGAGCCCAGGCCAGGGGCAACTCCTCCTGCAGCCTCTGGCCCTCTGCTGCTGCCTCAACCCATGTCCAGGCATCTCACCAGGTTCCCTAGCAGTGGGTAGGGGGTGCTGGGCAGAAAGACCCTCACTGGCCATACTGAGGTCCCAATTTATTCATCCTTGATGGGGGCGGGGGGAGGTATAGTGATTCAGAAATGTTTTTTCTGCTCTAACTTCTTTTTATTTTTTGTGGTACTGAGGATGGAACCCAAGTCCTGTGTATGGCAGGTCGGGCTCTACCACTGAGCCACAGCCTAGCCCTTTTATACTTTATTTTGAGACATGGCTCACTAAGTTGTCCAGGTTGGCCTTGGACTTGAAATCCGCCTGCACCGGGGACTGCAGTGTGCACCATGACTTGGCTCTGCTCTAACTTGACCATCTATACGAAAGCTTTGACATGGAAGAAGCCACGTGCACCCCCACCCTTCCAAATTATGATCAGGTGATGCTGGGAAGAGAAGAAGAAAGTGACTCCCCTTCCTCCCACCCAGATTAGGAAAAGCTGTTATCAATAAGTAAAGAAGGGGGAACTTCTGGCAAAAACAAGTCCAAGAATAAGCTGATACTGGCTGAGATTCCAGCTGCTCTCAGGTGGAGAGGGTGAGAATTGCCCTGAGAAAGTGGCCCTGACAAGGCAGGGTCACCTCCCAGGGCCACAGGGCTAGGCAATGACAACCAAGGGACCCGACCAGGTCTCTCTGCCTCCGGAGTATTCCTTCTTGGGGCCTGGACATGTGTTTCATTTTATGAAGTCCCTCCGCGGGGCTGCTGAGGAGGGAGCACTCTGCTCTTGGGGCTGGTGGCCAGCTACCCTGCAACGCCTGGCAGTGGGTGCCTGGCCACACAGGGCAAGGGGCGGGGATCCCTACGCCTGGCGCCCACGGGGCCACCCGCCAGCCCACAACAGCAGGCTCCACGGGAACCAAGAGCGGGTCTGCTGGATTAGACACCAGAGGCCACTGAGGAAACAAACAAAAAGGATGCTCCCTCTAGATGATGTCCCACCACAAGTGGAGACGCTATCTTCTGGCAAACCAGAAGTGCCAGGTTATCTTTCACGTGGGGACTGGGGTGATTCTGACAAGAAATGACTCCTACTCGGGGAAGGTAGGACCTTCTCAGAAGGATCCCAGCTTAATAAGCCCAATGCCTGCCTTCAAGCAGGACAGAGCTGTCCCTCTGCTTCCCTAAGACCCACCAGAGCCAGACTGAGGTGGGATCTGAGCTGGCGCTGGTTACCCCAGCCACCCCAGCCGTCCCTTGGCTCCAGCAAGTAGGTCCTACTAGCCTGAGGGCTTGAGCACACCCAGACCCATGGGGGACATGTGGAGACCCGGATGGGGGACCTGGCGGCCACTGGCCTCATGGCCCAGGCCTGTCTGTCCCATCAGCTCCTCTGTCCCCCAGGTCTGTCCCAGCACACAGCTGTTCTCAGGGCTCACCACTTGGCCCTGCATCATCCCTGCGCCTATCAAGCAGGAAGCCGCTACCTGAGTCCTCACCCCATCCCCAGGCAGAAGCAATCAGGCTGCGCTGTGACTTGGAGTTGGTGGGAAAACTTGCAACTGCCGCCAGAGGGGCCAGGATTGTCCAAGACATGGAAGCAAGGAGACTCCGGGACTCCGCACACATCTTTGTTCCTCCCTGACAGGAAAAGCCAGGCCACCTCTGCTCCCTCTGCCTTGCTGACGCTGGACAACCACACCAAGGAGCTGTTTTCTTTCATTAGATTTGTAATGAATAGGTGAGGCCGAGCGGGAAGGCCAGTGCGTAAGCGGCAGCCTGCACGATGGGTCTCGTCTGGAGCCGTAATGGATCGGCAGCAATTACTAAATGACTTGCTGTGTGTGACCCTTTGATCATGAGCTGGCTCTCTGACAGGTGGCGCCTGGAGGCAACACATCAGTCTTTTAAAAGGCAGATCCTATCACAGGATATACAAGAGGAATTTTCAAAGAATCGTGATCAGCCCAGGCTGAGGGCAATAAAATCATACATGGTTATTGGGCCGAGGAGAAGTTTGACTTCTAAATAGCTAAGCAGCATCATTATCTCCCTTTAAGGCTTCTGCTTCTTGCCCCACCCTGGCTTCATGCGGGGGTAACAATTATAGCTAGTCTCAACAGCACGGGAGGCGATTACAGAAAAAGGACGGAAGCCAAGCAAGGAGCCTCTTCCACCAACCTTGGTTTTTCACTTCAGCAAATTCCTTGTTGTATTCTTCCAGAGTCTCCCTAAGTTTCTGGTTCTCTGTTTCGATGTCGTGCAGGCGTTGCACTTTGAGCTGCAGCTGCTGCCCAAGATCCAGAGCTGGCACAGGATCTGCACAGGAGGAGAGCACACGTGAGCCGTTTTCTGGGGCACACGCTTGGGGCAGGCCTCCAGGGCGCCCAGCAGGTCTCCCTGAGAGGCTCTCCTGGGGCCATTTCTCTTCCAGCCTGGGATGGGGAGGGGGCTTCTCTGGTGCTTGACACAAAGGGAAGACCACCCCAGGACTGGTGTCTGCCAGCTCTTGGGCATGGTGCCATACTGTAGTGATTTCCACTCTTTGCTCTGATAAGAAGGGAAACATGGGCAGCGAAGGAAGGAGCCCCAGGAAAACCCACCACACACCCAGGGCTGAGCCTGGAGGAGCGTCATGAAGTTGGAAATCACACCGAGTACTCTGAGTGTGGCACACTGACCACAGAACAATGTAACAGACCCTTTCTCATCTGAGCCTCCCAACACCGGGAAAGAGACTTGGAACAGAAGTGGAAACTTAAGGCCCAGAATGCAGAGGGAGGGGCCCAGAGTTGCCCGGCTAGCTGGTAGGCACAGGCCAGCTGACGGAGAGACAAGAGAAACCTTGGGCTCTATGGGAGGCCACCCTATTTCAGCACAGGAGCACTCTTCCTGGCTGTCCTGCTCTACTGATGAAGGATGCCAGGAGGAGCCAGCGGGGAGAGGCTGTTAAGCTCAAGACGGAGGCCTGCAGAAGCACAGCCGGCGACCCAGCACCACCCATTACAGGCCAGTGTCCAGACCACAGGAGGCCACCAAGACCCTGACCATAGTACAGAGAGCAGAACAGCATCCAGGCCAGGCCTGCAAGGTCTTGTGGCCAACGGAATGTGCTATCTGCTATCAATTTACTTAGCATTGGACTTTAATCCAAAATTGGAGATCGCAGACATGCAACTTACAGGGCTGACCCTTGGCCTTTGGCTCTACCACTGATACAGTGCCAGGCGACAGACATAGGATGTGGGTGTGTCAGTTCGACATTCACGGTTCCTTCTGCAGCCTACAAGGCAATTATTATCCACCTGCTGGGCCGCAGCAAGGCACTTCCTTTAGGATTCTCAGGCTCCATCAGAGCAGAATACCCAAATCCACAGGGCTTGGAGATTACTGAGCTTATTTCTGGCTTGGGCGCCAGTATCACTTGTGAGACTGGCTGCAGAGATTTAGTCTCCTGTTGAGGAATGCTAAACACCGAGCTCAGGCATCAACAAGGGTGTACATGCTAGGGCTCACTTAATTTTCAAATGCCAGAGTCATTAATTTTTTAGACCACCCTTGGTTCCTGGAAACTAGGGCTGGGTCTGCCATGTCTCAGGGAGCCCATCCAGTAGGAGCCAGGAGCTCTCTGCGGTGCCGCTGTTCCTACAGAGTTTACACCAGCAGGCACCGCGTCACCCCAGCCCTGCCCTCTGGGCACGCCTCCTGCGTCTGCGCATGTCTGTGGCTGTGTCATTTTCTCATTTATGGCTTTTCATTATTATTTTAATCAGCATTAAATTATTTATGTTAAATTAGATCTCAAAAGCTATTTTGGGGATACAGTTCTGCTAAGCAGGAATAGTAATAACAAGAAAAATGGCATTCTTGGAACCTTCCAGGTGTGATTTTTTCTTTCTTTTTTAAAATTTCAGCATCTCCCCGGTCAACCTCGTGCCCCTCCCCCATCTCCGTGGCCTGGCGCTGGGCGAAGGCCCCAAGGACTCAGCCACTTCCACCTGGAACTACAGTGTGCACTGGTCCCCAGTCAGGGAAGGACAGCAAGAGGGAGCACAGGGCTAGCCTGGAAAGCGCCACTCACGCCACTCAAGGCGGCTCCTGCATGACAGCTAGGACCAAGTATATTTTTAAAAAAACAAGCCCATACACCGCATGCCTTTCTCTAAGGTTCCTTCAACACTTCCAGCCCATGCTTTGTAAGAGGTCAGGACTCGCTATGTTTGCTCCAAAGGAAAAAAATAACTTCTCATGCAATTCAGCTAGGAATCCAGGGACATGTGAAAATAACTTGCACATTATCAAGTGAACAGCAACTAGGCCATTTTTGGAGCGCTGTACTGTAAATGAAAATTCTGGTAATCTCCTAATTATTCATTATGGCATCTATATTTAATTTAACACTATTAGAGGTTAATGCCCGAGCAGCTACACTGGTCACAGAATAGGGAACGCACTGAATATTCAAACATCTCTGTGTGTTCAACTCCAAATTTTACTGCAGTTGAATGACTAAATGCCGACAGCATTTGAATATTGTTTTGGGATATGTAAAAGGCATTGCTAAAGTACCTCTTAGGCTTAATTTTTATTACTTGTATTAGAGAACAGCTAATTACCACATGACAATATAATGACTCTAGCATGTATGGGCTGGAGACCAAAACAATGAATTTCAGCATGCCAAACCCCAACCTGCATGTTAATCTGGGGAAATCATAGCTTTTTGTCTCGTTAATGATTTCCAATGCCATTTAAACCCCTCAAAAGTATTGTTAGGTCTTCTACTGCACGTCAGAACCTCTGATCTCAGTAGCTTGGTTAGGAATCGTCTGGAGCAGGCAAGACAACACACCCATCATAACAGAGAACACCCAAAATCCTGTAAGCCTCGTCTTCCCAGCCTCCTCCAAGTCAGCATGGTTTGCCACCAGCTCCACTCACCTGATGTGACAAACTTGCAAAGTGTTTTACAATCACCTAATGATTAATTCCTAAAACACTTTGAGGTGCTGTGTAGCCCATTATGCAGCCTAGGCCTCAACATAATCATAACAGACGACACCAACTCAGTGCCTTTTGCTAAGGACATGTACCATGATGTCATTGATCCCATCATCCCAGGCAGAGGCTGTGGGAGGGCCCTGCAAGTCAGGCGCTGGCATCTCCCCCAGGGACAGAGAGGAACAAAGCTGGCCAGGCAAACAGGTACACAAAACTCTAATTAAGAATTCTGCTTCCCGAGCCAGCAGCCAGCTCAATTATACTGTCTCTTCAAGTACTAATTTAACAAGCATTTCCTAAGCGACTCTGCTCTGGGCAAGGCCTGGGTTAGGCTCTGGGACAGACACTTGGCCAAGTCAGCAGGAACCAGCCTCACAGCAGGTAGATCAGGTGCAGAAACAACAGAGGCCCAGAGTCAACGCCCTCTGAAGGCCAGGGGAGCCCAGCAGCAGCTCCGCCAGGGTTCTTCTAGGACAGCGATACCTGGGCACCCCCTTGTGAACTTGGACCCACGGAGGCTGCGGGCCCAGACGCAGCAGGCCAGGGAGCAGGGAGCGTGGAGCGCCAGGCTTGACGGCTGGCTGCTGATGTGCATGCTATGACATCAGTGCTGTCTTGGCTGTCAAGGAGACATGGGGTGAGCAGGCCTGTCGTGGGGGCCGGGAATGTAGCTCAGTGGTGGAGCGTGTGTCTAGCATATGTGAGGTTCTGGGTCCCACCCTGGGGGATAGGGAAGCTTGACATTCTAGTGAAGTGAGAGAGACAGACAGGAAGCAACACCAAAAAGACAGAATAGCTTTAAGTACTACGAGGTGTGTAGAAAGGAAATGGAGCTGGACTTGAGTCACGGGGAGAGAAGGGTCCTAGACAGGAGGTGGAAAGGCCCCCGAGGATGTGAGCAGGAGGGAGAGCTGGCACCAAGGAGGAGCCTGTTAAAGATTCACACTAAGCAGAGGCAGCAGCCAGTGCAAAGGCCCTGCGGTAAGTGTGAGTATGGCACATTCAAGGCACAGAGCGAGCCAGGGTGGCTGCTGTGAAGGAGTGATACAGGAAAAGTGCTCAGAGGGAGAAGTCCTATGCATGAGGACTTAAAGAAAAGTCCATAAGTTCATAAGTGACTTATGAACACAATGAGAAGAGAAATAGAAGATGTGAAGTAGTACGAGACTGAATCCTAGAGCTGAAACTACAACATCTCATGAGTCAGAGAACCAAGTATGACTCAATCCCACCATTGGGAGATCATCATCAGGAGGGGCTGGCTCGCAGGATGAGGCATAGGGCATGAGAAGACAACTGTGGGACTTCAAACCACAGAAGGATTGGTTGGTTTTCCACTGGCAAAGTAGTTAAGAGTTCTAAGCTTGATGCTGAGCTCCACAATTTTCTTTAACAAAAGCCAAGTGTTCTGAATGAGCGACCCTGTTCTTTGATTGCAAATGGCTGTCACATCAGTAATATGCTGATAATGATGAGAAATTAACACATGATCGACATCTTCGAAGTAAAAGTGATACGTTAATATTTGGTGGGGAAAAATCACTTCTTTAAAGAAACTCAAGCCATAGTGACAACATTTTAAGAGTAGATTTTCGAAACATCCCCATCATCTTGTCCATGTATGTGAAAAGGCGATGTCATCCTCTATTAAAGTCTCCATGCCCCACACTGCCCCGAGGGCGGGGCACAGCACAGTGCTATAGTGTGTGGCCACTTCCTGGTGTACACCCTGGACAAGCTACAACTTCAGTGTGGTTTAGTTTCTTCTTCTATAAACTGGCCATAATAACTGTGCCTGTGTCATGAGGCTGTTGTGAGGACTTGCATGGACAATTGCCAAGCATGGTAAGCACTTAGTAAGAGCCACCTATTATCTACCAACCCAAACCTGACTCAACATTTGCCAGAAGAGGCTTCAAACCATTTGTTACTAATATAAAATTGCAACAGCTTCTTACTAGTTAGCGATAAAAAGAGAATATTGAGGAAAATGAAAATATAAGAGTTTCAGCAAATACCTTTTCCTAATTGGTACACAGGTTTAAAAAATACGAATCAAGTTGTAATTGTAATGAAAGCCAATAACGAACTTCTTTGGTTTGCATTTACATATCTTTGGGAGTTATCTTTTCTAGGCACTTATAACAGCAATTAAAACCGAGCATCAAAATAAACAAAACTTGGAGATTTCCATTTCTAGTCACGATAGATTCCTAGCCCTGGACTTGTCCTCTGGCCATCAACAACTGGAACTCTGGGCAAAACACAGGAAAGGACACATGACTGGTGAGCAGGACTGTGGCCTGAGTGAAGAGAATGAACAGGGTGAGCCCTGTCACCCAGCTGTCTGCCAGGAAGTGCTTTCTGCACAGCTACACAGGGAGGGTCTTCCTGGACTGAGAGGCAGAGCAGGTGGGAAGCCTGCAACACTGGAATGTGCAGGGCCTGGCACTGAGAAGGAGGGGCACGTATACAGAGAGAGCTACAGAAACCTGCAGATAACCTAGAGAATACCTCTAAGGTGCACATGCCGAGGGTGGAAGGCTGAGCAAAGAGCCACAGGGAAAGTCTAAGCTGAAGAACTTCCAAAATTTGAGGCTTGGGAGACCGCTGAGTTAAAAATAGCCAGAGAGGAGAGGCTTGTTGATGATCCAAGATATTCAGTAAAGATGCCAAAGGGCCTCCTTAGAATGGAGGCTTAACTAACCTTAAGGGGTAGTTCAGAACCATGAGAAAAAAACTAAAAACAAGCCTCAAAATGATCAAGCTGACCTGCAATCCATTTAAGTCCCTATCCAAACTTTAACACTCTTATTAAGAGAGAATGGAATCCAGACCGTTAACATGCACCATGTCCAACATCCCACTGACAATGACTAGACACGCAGCAGAACAGGATGGTGGAGCAGAGGGAGAACAGGCTAGTGGAGACAACCGGACAGGACAAGAGAGAATGGAAACAGACTGATGTTCATCACAAGACGCTTTAAACCATTTGTTATTAAGATAAGAAGTGACAGCCTCTGAATTGTTAGAAAGAAAAACTGAGTATCAGGGAAAATGAAAATTTATCAGTTGAGTTTCAACAAATTCCTTGTCCTAATTGGTACACAAGTTGCAAAAATACAAATCCAATCACCCTAAAATGACCAATGAAATTAAATCCAGAGTTAGAGCTAATAATGTAACTAGGGAGATAAAATAAAAAAGCGCTCAATCTAGACTTTGGAGACAAAGACTAGAACAGTTGTCATTAGCATGGCCAAGGGTTTAAATAAAAATATGAACACAATAAAGGGAGAAATGGGACAATTAGGAAGAATCAAATGGAATTCTAAAACTTGAAATACAAACTCATTTTGCGGGGGGGTGGGGACTGAAGATTGAACTCAGGGGCACTCGACCACTGAGCCACATCCCCAGCCCTATTTTGTGTTTTATGTAGAGACAGGGTCTCACTGAGTTGCTTAGTGCCTCGCTGTTGCTGAGGCTGGCTTTGAACTTACGATTCTCCTGTCTCGGCCTCCCTAAGTGCTGGGATTACAGGCTTGTACCACTGTGCCTGGCGAAATAGAAACTCTTAATGAAAAAAATTCATTAAATTGACTAATAATGGATGAGGTACTAGTACTGTAGGTGGGGAAAAAACAATGAATTCAGACAGTTATACAAGCTGTTTGAATAGAAAATACAAAAAGATTCAATTCCAGTAAGTATAATTAAATTGCTGAAAACAAGAATGAAAACCTACAATCTTGTCAAGCAGAAAAAAGATTAATTATGTTCAGGAAAAGAAAGACAAAAATGGCTGGAGTTCTGTCAGAAACAGTTACAAAAACAAAAACCACCAGCAATTTTATACCCAACCAAAATATCCTTTAAAATGAGGACAAGGTAGAGATTTCTTTTTCCATGCTGAACAAGAGGTGACAGAATTCGTTGCTAGTGCACCTGCACCATAAAAAAAAAAATGTTAAAAATTCTGTAGACTGAAAGAAAACGATGGCAGGTGGGAATCTGGACCTCCACAAAGGCAAAACAGCACTGGAAATAGTAAATATATGGGTAAAAATAAAATACTACTTTCTCACTTTAATTTTCTTAAAAGATAGTTGACTAAAGCAAAAAGTAGTAATAATGGATTGTAGGGTTGTAAGACATGTAAAAGCAAAATGAGAAACAACAGGTAAAGACAGAGACGGAGCAAATGAAGATCTACAGCAAAATTCTTATGCTATACGTGAAGTGGTGAAATATTTTTTGAAGAAATAATGTGATAAGTTAAACATGGCTACTCTGCACCCTAAAGTAACCACTAACATTACAAAAGAGGTACAGCTAATCCAGTAAATGGGAAGATAAAAACAAAAAATACTCTATCAAAAGAAAGCAGGAAAAATATAAGTACAATAAAACAGGTGAGACAGAGTGAGATGGAAGACTTCACCTCAACCTTAACCAACTGCATTAAATGAAAATGTTTAACTTTCCAGCGAAGAGGCAGATGGTCAGAATGGATCTATAAGGCAGGGCATAACTATTTACAAGAGATAAACATAAATATAAAGACACAGATTAATAGTAAAAGGTTAGAGACAGACGCAACATGAAAACACAAATCAAAAGAAAGCTGGGGGGCTTATAATGAAATCAGACACATAAACCTCAGGACAAGGACAACTACCAGGAGTGAAGATCACCGTGTAAACCTAAAAGAATCAAATCAATGAGAAGACACAACAATCCTAAAGGTATCCACCCCTCAAAACAAAGCTTCAAAATCCATGAATCTAAAGCTGATGGAACTGATAGGAGAAAAAGGAAAATCCACAGTTAGTGGCAAAATACTTCAAAACTCCTTTCCCATCAATTAATAACACAATTGGATACAAAATCATCAGGGACACAAAAGACTCAAAGAAAACCATCAAGCAACTTGGCCTGATTTTGGCACAACACCCCACTCAACAACTATAGAACACATGTTTTCTTCAAGTGCACATAGAGTGTGCACATAGAGAACAATCATAAAACAATCATAAAATTTTGATAAATTTAAAAGAGCAAAATTCCTACAAAGCATATTCTCTGATCACAATGGAATAAAGGAATGCCCCAAAGCCTCCATTTTAACAGAAAAATTAAAAAGCTGGGCACAGTGGCCTTTGCCTGTAATCTTAGCAATGTGGGAGGCTGAGGCAGGAGGATTTCTACTTCAAGGGCAGGTGCAGCAATTTAGCAAGACTCTGTTGCAAAATAAAATAAAAAGCGCTGGTGGTGCGGCTCAGCAGTAAGGCTCTGCCTACCAGGTGTGAGGGCCTTGGTTTCTCCCAGACCTGTGGGTGGGGTGGGAAGAGCAAATTAGACCCAAAGTAAGTAGAAATGAGCAAAGGGGAACAGAACATAGTAGGACTGGAAACAAGGCAAAGAGAAATCAGTGCAAACAGTAGCAGGGTTTTGTTTTTGTTGAGTTTGACTTCTTTTCTTAAACTGGTGCGTTATAATTCTACATAACAGTAGGATTCACTATGCTGTATTCAGATGTGCACAGAACATAACTGTGATTTTGTGCTGTGATTGAACCCAGAAGCATTCTGACTCTGAGCCACATCACCAGCTCTTTTTCAAAAACAAATATGAGACAGAACCTTGGTATGTTGGCCTAGGCTGGCCTAAAACTTGCAATCCTCCTGCCTCAGCCTCCTGAGGAGCTGAGATTACAGGCGTGCGCCACCTGGGCTGGCAAGAGCTTCTAGCCAGGCCAATCGAGGGAAAAAATAAGGAGTTACAGATCCCAAGACCAGGAAATTAAAAAAGGGACATCACCACACATCCCACAGATAAAGATGACAAGATATGATAATCAATATGATGCCATACATTTGCTAATTTAGATGAAAATTTAAAAATTTCCCGTTTACCAAAACTGACTCAAGAAGAAATAAAAAAGTCCATGAGTTAATAGTCTGATATATGTTAGTAGTTAACAGTCCTATATATGTTAACAAAGGTAAATTTGAAATTAAAAATGTTCCAACAAAATCTGAAGCCTAAATGGCTTCAAAGCTGAGCTAGAGAAGTTTCCAAGAAAATAAAGCAATCAATAGGGCCCTCCAGCTACTGGACGAGGGGGTACACGTCCCAGTGCAGTTTACAAGTCTAGCACTTCCTGGTCAATAAAGGCGATAAAAAGGAAAAAACACCTGTAGAACTACAGTTTTAAACTCCTCATGAATGCAAAGGCAAAAATTCTTAGTAAAATATTAGCAAATTAAATCCAGCAAAATTTACAAAGCATAATATCATAACCAAGTAGGGTTTACCCAGTAATGCAAGATCAATTTAACATCTGAAAATCAAACTGTTACCTTATTAACAGAATAAAGAATAAAGGAGAAAAATTACATAATTTCATAGATATAGGAAAAAATATGCCAAGATTCAGTATGATACTCATTCCTGAGGGAGAACCCTCAGCAAGCAAGGAATAGAAGGTAGTTTCCTCAGCATATGAAGGGAATCTAGAAGAAAATCTATAGCTCAGACGATGCTTCCCAGGGAGGCCTGAGCTGTCCTCTCCATGTGGGGGGCACACTGCCCTCCCCGGCCCCAACCCACCCCCACACTCAGGCAGCCAGTGCAGAAGAGCAAGGAAAGGAAATAATGCCCTGCACCAAAGACCAGGAATCCCACAGAAAGGCGGATGCAGAAGCCCGGAACACTTCCAACCAACTGGACCCGAGGATGACACACTACTCCACCCAGCAGCCATGCAAGGCACGTGTTCTTCGGGGGCAGATGGAATATTCCAGAAAGAATATCTTAGGGAAAATATAAGAATTCCAGAAACTTCTAGAACTCATAAGGGAGTATAAAAAGGTGAGACACAAAATTATGCAAAAATTAATTATATGTTTGTATAAAGACAACAATTAAACACTAAACTTATAAAGAAAATGCAATTTACTACCAAGTGTTCAAGAGCATGCCCTGCTGAGGGATAAGCTGAACACGGCACACCAGGTATGCACTGTCAAACTGTGAATTAATGCTGAGAGAAACTGAAGGTGACCTAAATACATACACCACATTTGGGTTGGAAGAATCCATGGTTCTTGATTTTCCTCAAGCTGATTTACAAATACGGTGCATTCCCGATCAAAATCAAGACAGGTATGTCTACAAAACTGACAGGCTGGATCAACAATCTAGAAACTCAAGTAGCCAAAAAAGTTTGAAAAAGATGATCCAAGATGAAGGACTTATATCACCTGATTTAGTGCTGAGTGGAAAGCCACAGTGATCGTACAGTGTGATGCTGCAGGACAGATGCACAGATCAGTGAAACCACGCAGGGTCCAGGGGATACACACAGTCCACCAACCTGGCCTCACACCACACACAGAACTAACTTAGGAAACACAGAGCCCTGAAGGTAAAGAGGGCTATGCAAAGTTCCAAAACACACAGGCAGAAGAAAAAACAATTGTGACCTTGGGGTAGGCAATCATTCCTCAAAACATAAAAAAACAAGGAACCAGAAAAATAACATGTTAAAAAATGTTCAAATGACAATGGACTGAGAGAATATATGCAATAAATATATCTGACACCAGATTTCTATGTGGAATATATATTAAAAATTTACAGTGGAATAAGACAACAACCCTTTAAAAATGGGCAAAAGACTGAAGATGTTCTAGATGAAGAGCTATGAATGACTAAAAAGCACATGAAAAAATACATCATTTGTCATTAGGAGAATATGAATTAAAACTATAAAGAAACACACTCACTAGCACGTCTAAAATCCGGTAATACCTCAGGCAGGAGAAGACGCGCAGCAGCGTGACTCGCCGTTCCTTGTGGAAGGGCACAAAGACACAGCCACTCTGGGAAACAGCGTGGCACCTTTACCCTTTCCCTTTCTCCTGGCAGTGCTGGGACTGAACTCTGGGGTGCTCTACCACTGAGCCACACCCACAGCTCTTTCTAAAATCTTATTTTGTGGCAGGGTCTAGCTAAGTTGCTGAGGCTGGCTTTGAATTTGCGATTTTCCTGCCTTGGCCTCCCCAGTATCTGGGATGAGGTGTGGCCACAAGCTCAGTGCGCAGCTACCCTGTGACGGAGCAGTCCTAGCCCCTTGGCCTGGAATAAATGAAACATGTCCACGCAACAATATTGAATGTCATACTGCGCTGATTTATAATAACCACAAACCTGGAACAACAGGGACAGATAAGCAAAGCATCACCCATGCAGATCGTGGACCAGATGGTGGCAGCAGGGAGGAAAGGCCGCGGCCACCAGACTGTGGTGCCCACCATGGAGCAGAAGGACCAGCAGCACGACACTGGCCAGCCACAGCTCACAGTCAGCCGGGGGCAGGAGGGAGGTATGGGGACTGTGAGCGCTGTGGCCCGTCTGCAGCGTCAGCGGGCCAGGTAGGCTGCTCCCACCATCTCGACTGAGGTGTTTTCAACCTGCGGTGGGTTTGGGGTCTACCTCATCACGAGTGGGGAGCATCTGTGTAAGTGATTCCATTTATACAAACCTGCAGAAATGACAAACCCTAGCCATACCAACAGAATAAAGATCACAGGTCTCTGGGGTTTTGAGATTGTAAGGGAATTTGAAGATGACCGCGCTGTCCTCTGTCTTGAATGTGAGGGTCCCACAGCATCAAACTACACTTGAAACGGGCATGTCTTATTGCATGTGGATTATACCTCTGTCAAGTTGACTTGCAAGTGTAATAATCAGGGCTGGGGATGTAGCTCAGTGGTAGAGAGCTTGCTCAGCATGTTCGTAAGCCCTGGGCTTACCAACCCCCAGCACCAACAAACCAACCAGCAAACAAAAATATATGCCCATATAATTTTCAGAGAGCTAAAGGGCTTTTTATATTGCTAATAAAATAATTTTAATTCCTTTCACCTGTCACTACAGCCCTCGACTCTGTTTTAGACTGTGGTTTGCAACGCATCTAACACACTGCTGTAACTACACAAGTGGATCATGTAGAGAAATAAGAAGAGACCGGGGCTACAGAACCAAACACTTCCACTCTTGCAGTATGTGAGCAAAAGCAGTCTGGAGACCAGTGACTTGGTCAGACTGGTCTGGCTGCCCAGCCAAGTGGACAAGAGGTAGAGGGCCGGGGTATCAGGCAGGTAAGGGACAAGGACAGTGGTGGCTAAAATGATGGGAAGGGCTTGCGTGGGGACACTCCTGGAGGCTGCATCACTAGGACTTACCTATAGGCTACCTGTCAGGTGTGTGGAAAGAAAGGAATCCAGGCTAAGGCCTGCAGGTGTGGCCAAAGCCACTGCATGAAGGAGGTGCCACTGACCGTCCCAGGCAGGCCTGGCTGTGGGAGGGGAGGGGCTGTGAAGGGCTTGGCCGCACGCAGCGAGGACTGAAGAGGCTCTTCCCTGTCTGCACAGAGAGCCCTGGGGTGCCAGGGCTGCCCCTGCTGTCAGCCCTGGGGTGAATGTGGCCCTCTGAGCCATCCGGGTGACGACATCATAGCGCGGCAGACGCTACTTTTCGCCAGGGCACTCTAGGCTAATGTAATCATACAATTACATAATTAACCCAGCTGTCTCATTAAGAAAATCAACTGGAATTCAGGGCATAATTAGTCATACAGCAATTAGCATGCTGATGAGGGGCTGATGAAAGCTGTCTAGATACCCGCGTGCCAGGACCACCAGGCCACGGCCTGCGGGACGAGCTCCGCGCCTCTGAGCACGGGCACCCAGGAAGGAGTCCCAGGCCTCACTCAGGGCGCTCCCACGCTCTGTCCCAGCGAAGCCAGGACCAGCAGGAGGGGGCAGAGGGAGGACCCTGGAGAGAGCAGCACGCAGGAGCTGAGGCAGGGACAGTGGCCCGCCCTGCCACCTTCACTCCCTCATCGCATCTATGGCCAACTCCTGGCCTGCAGATGTGGTGCGCGTGAGACAGGGAGGCTGGTGGGCCCCGGGCGAGCGTGCTGACCTGGTCAAGGAGGGCGGCCAGGCTCCTCCATCTAGTTTCCATTTCCCCAGGTGCTGGGACAAAGCATGACTGTCTCCTGTTCCCTGAGGCGGCTCCAGGCCCAGCCCCAGGCCCGGGCCCCCAGGTGAGGCGGGGGGCAGTCCAGTGTCTACTACAACCCCAGACCTCGCTCCTTGCCCACAGCCCAGGTCCTCCTCCTGTCTGGTTGTACAGGCGCCTGTGGCTGATTCTTTTTTTTTTTTTTTTTTTTTTTTAATATTTATTTTTTTAGTTGTAGATGGACAGAATATTTTATTTTTATGTGGTGCTCAGGATCGAACCCAGTGCCTTACGCGTGCTAGGCGAGCACGCTACCACTGCGCCATAACCCCAGCCCCTGTGGCTGATTCTTAATGGAATGAATGAAGACGCCTTGTGAAGCTTGTGAAGGCAAACTGGACATTTGTCACGGGGATCCTGCCTGCCTCGGGCCCTGGAGTCAGAGCACTCTGGAGGGGCCATGGGCACCCACCCTAGTTTGCCAACACCCAGAGACCTGGAATACACGGACCAGAGTGCCCTCTGCAATCAGGCTGGGAGGGCCCCATTTCTGTAGCCTTTGAGAAGGCCCCCAAGAGGCACCCCGATTGGAATCTGGGCATGACAGCCCAGAATACTTCCACCTCAGTAACAGGATTTCAGCACCTTTCCCCAGTAGCTGTGCTATGGGACCCTGGGCAAGGGGCAGACAGGAAAGAAAGAAGGAATGGAATGGGGCTTTCTGATTTTAACCCGTAATGTGTCCTCACTGAAAGTAACACCCACAAAGAATTATCTTGCTATTTTATTCTTGCAGAAAAGCATTAAAAAACACTTCTCAATAGAGACAACATTCTATTGTACCTCTGGATTCTTAAATGCTGGGCCAGGAGGGATCCTCCCAGGGAGAAGTTTTTCCTAAATGCAAATCAAAACCTCCACAGGCACCAGAAACATGGCATCTGGGAGCAGGTTCTGGGAACACCATGGCCTACAAATGTGTTCTTCCTAGCCAGTTCTCTTTTAATAAAAAAAGGTTTCCTCTCAGCACTTTGGGAGGCTGAGACAGGAGAATTGCGAGTTCAAAGCCAGCCTCAGCAACAGCGAGGCACTAAGCAACTCAGTGAGACCCTGTCTCTACATAAAACACAAAATAGGGCTGGGAATGTGGCTCAGTGGTCGAGTGCCCCTGAGTTCAATCCCCAGTACCAAAAAAAAAAAAAAGGGTTTCCTGGGCTGGGAGTGTGGCTCAGTGGCAGAGCGCTTGCCTAGCACGCACATGGCCCAGCGTCCCATCCCCCACACTCAAAAGGGGAACAAAAAAAGTAAAAATCTTTTACGACTTCTGAATGCCTGTGACTGTTCATCTCCATCTCCTAAGCACAGGGCAGAATCCTCTGGAAAGTCAGGGAAGATTCGTTAGTGGTGACACCCCGGGTCTGAGTGGTGTCTCCTGCGTTGAATATTCTCTCACTGGTAATGTGCTTCCTAACACTTGAATCTTAAAATAAACCCTTGCAGGCAGTGCTTTGTGTGCCAGGGGTTGGTGCCTGGAGGGACTAGGAAATGCTGAGGAGGGGCCACACGAGGCCAGCAGGCGGTGCTTGCCGCAGACTTTCCCAGAACACTTCTCAACCAGACGCAGCAGGTGCGACCTGCAGCACCACTGTGCCCAGGCAGCTCTACCGAGTTCGCGTCTTCCTCTCCTGTCCAGGAACTCCGTAGAAACACTATTGCTGGGGCTGGGGCTGGGGCTGGGGCTGGGGCTGGGGCTGGGGCTCAGTGGTAGAGCGCTTGCCTAGCATATGTGAGGCACTGGGTTTGATTCTCAGCACCACACAGAAATAAAATAAAGGTCCATTGACAACTAAAAAATGTTAACAACAACAACAACAAAAACAAATACCCTTACTGAGATGTTTCTGAGACAGAAACGTCAGTGTGTCTTATACAAATTTTTAAGTATCCTAAAACATGTCAGCTGGCCACACACTAATCTATAACACATTAATTAACAAGGGCCGTTCAGATACTTGGATTTGTGCTCCTCCCTCCCAACTCCAGAAATAAATACAGACTCAGGGTAAAAAATCTGAAGACGTCAGGAGCAAGGGCAAATGGCCCAGTGGGGTCAATGGCCGGCGAAGCGTGCACATCACCGTGATCCTGCTCAGAACCCAGGAAAACTCTAGCTATGCAAGAACTTTTAAAAGGAGGTCATTCCAGAATATTTTCAGCTATCTAGAGGATCATACTTTAAGAGCATTTATTTCTTGTATCGCGACAGTAAGGCTATTTTTACCTAAAAATTTAACTGTGAAATATTGTCTCAAAGGCACAGAATATCCTGCCCCCACCAGAATGCGGCCATGCTGGGAGACTGGAGCCAAGTCTCTGTGTTTGCATCCTGTTGGGTGTGTGGTCCAGGGGCTGGTACGTGACGGACTGCTAGGAAGTGGTGGCTGAGTATAAGTGTGAAGGTGACCTAAGGCCTTTCTTTACACACAAGGGGTCACTGGCGTTGAGAGACCCCACAGAGGGTGCTGGCTTCCTGATCAGGGAGCCTGCTGCAGGGGGACGCCCCACATGGGTCCCCCACCTCACCCAGGGATCCTATTGGTCATGAGGTTGGCAGACAGTTATGATGCTCTTCCTCATTAGCAAATTCATAAACATAAATCTCAATTAGAGACATATTAAAATAAAAAACTAAAGCATATGCAGGTTCACGGTGACCCATGCACACTGATGGCAGGCATTGACACAGAGGCCGCCAGTGATGGCACGGATGGACGAGGCTTCTGAAGGCAGGCTGAAGAGCTGCGACTCTGCTGGGGACTCTAAACATGGCACTGCCTTTCTGCGGTGGGGCTGTGACACCGACAGCAAAGGCCAAGTTCAAGTGAGAGATGAAAAGAGCATCAGTAACCAGAGATGCGTTCCCACATTTTTTGCTGGTCTTCCTTTAATTTTGTAAACCAGATAGAACCTGGACAACAAGTAGTTTTTTGGACGAGGTAACAGGCTGCCTTAGCTGCATCCTGAGACAGCTGTCCTAACCGACTTCCCTAACTTCCGGTCTGGGCAGAGTCAAGTACATCCTCCCACCTACATACAGCCGAGATCAGTCCTCTTCTCCCCAACTTCACCTCCACTGCTGAAACCAAGTGCCCTTGCCCCTCCCTCTGCCGGTCACCTTACCCTTTCTAATCTCTTGTCCAAACTGCCGTGGGACAGTTTGACAAGACACAGCTCGGATCAAACCATGTCCTGCTTTAAACATGGTACTGGCTTCTGCTGGGAAGTGTCCAGCACTGACGTACCAGGTCCAGCTACCCCGCAGCCAGGCGATCCTCCACCTGCGCAGGCCATCTGTATGACAGGGGATCAGTGGTGTCCCTGCACTGCAGCAAGTGGCCCCTAGGGCCTCTCCTCCTGTACTGGCTCCTCACACATGCAGCTCTCTGGGCCGAGCTTGGTGCCCACTCCAGAGCGGCTGCTCCTGCTCCCCTGCTCTGTCCCAGGTGGGCTTTGCTAGCTGTGCCTTATCACACCTAAAACTCAGTAATTGTTTGTGTAATACTTTGTTTTTTCCAGCACTGGGAATTGAACCCAGAGGCACTTTACCACTGAGCCACATCCCCTGCCATTTTTATTTGTTGAGATGGGGTCTGATTAAGTTGCCCAGGCTGGCCGCGAACTAGCGATCCTCCTGCTTCAGCCTCCAGTGTGTGCCATTGCGCCCGGGTGTCTCACTCCTTGCTGATGCTCATACTCTCCCAGACTCTGAGGTCCCTGAGGGCAGGAGCCTAGCTGGCTGCTGCTGTGTCTCTAGGGCGCAGCCCCAGTGACACCAGGGAGATGAGGGTAACAGCACTTTGCAAAGACAGTGTGGTGTGGCTAAAGGAGGATATTTCCAAACAATGTCCGTGAAAATATTCTCAAAATTGCTGAAGGAATGGGAGTAATCTGGCGACAAATGACAAAGAACAGAAATACCAATCTCAACCACCCTGACCACCAGGACAAGGGTGGTTCGATGCTACTATGTATTTAAATGTTACCCTGAATCGTTAACAAGGAGGAGATTCTGGACATACTGTTCTTGGGGTTTCGGGTGTGGAAGATGCAGAGAGGAGCCGGGTACAGCTCAGCTCTTGCCCCGTGACCAGCCAAGCAGGCCGGGGAAGGGGAAGTGGCAGGAGGGGAGCCGGCCAGGCAGAGGGAGAGCCAACGCCCAGGCTTAGGAAGTGGGACACCAGCAGCACAGCTGTTCAACTGAACGCTGATGCTGGCCACAGAGCACTGGTCACAGAACCAAAGGCCTCGCAGGGCACATGTGGCTGGGCCTCACTGCCACGTGGGCGTCCACGTGGGCAGGTGAGCTTCACAGAGCAACGGGAGGGCAAAACCCAGCTCAGAGAGCTACTCAACTGCGGCAGCAGTGGGTGAGGTGTCTTGTTCCCTCACAGCTGACGCTGGCGCTCCTGGTGCTCAGGGTGCATCCTCGATGGAGTGTCCATCTCTAGAAGGTGGTTCAACACGCACAGCTGAAGCACCGGACCAAATAATTTCAAGAGTACATTCAAAAGGAATGCTCGGGTCCATTAATTTATGCATGCGTTTGACAGATATTTACGGAGTTTCCGCTACATGGCAGCTACATGGCAGCACTGGAGTGGACAACAGGCGCCCGAGGGTCAGGACCACGCTGTCTCCGTCTGCCCAAGCATGTCAAGTGTCCGCAGGGGAGGCATTCTGAGAAATGTGTCCTAGAGTCTGGACACAAGACAGAGCACCACACCAAGGAGACAGCCAGGACACTGCCCAGCAAGACTCTTACAGGGCCACCACGTGCCATGTGGCCCAACTCTGACCAACGTGTCACTTAGGCAGCATGTGAATGTAGTTATAGTAGTGGTGAATACAGGGCCTTGGGCTCAGAGAGTGTGTGTGTGCGTGCGCGTGCACACGCGTGTGCGTGAGAGAAAGACCCACACGCGTGGGGGCAGGGGTTGGAGCTAGACCTGGGAGGTCAGGGCACACCCGTGTCAGGAAGCAGTGTCCCCACAAATTATGTAAGGCGAGATGGGTGAGATGCAGCGGCCCACCTGCGGCGGGGAATGGTGGGAGGGCAGGAAGACCCTGGTGTTGGCCTGAGCTGCCGAGTGTGGGGGAGGAGCGGGGAAGGACAGAAGAAATGCGATCGAGACACATTCTGGGTGGAATGGCCAGGACCTGGTGACCAAGTGCCCTGGCCTGAGCAGCAGTGGGGAGATGGAGCTGCTCACTAGAGTGCTACTAGAGGACGGCTTCTGTTGGCCACGCGGGGTGGGTGCAGGTGTCCACTACAGTGCCCGCGGAAAGTCCAGGAGGCAGCTGGACCTGCAGGCTATAAAGCTGCCAGTCATCAGGGTGACCCTCTGTGAACCCTGATGCTGAGGACTCTGGCCAGAGGGGAGGCTTTTGGCCAACTGAGAGGTTTGGTTGTTCACTCTGTCGTGCCTGCCGAGCCCCAGATGCTGGGCAAGAGCAGTAAAGCAAAGCCCTGTCCTCCAGGAGCGGTCCGTCTAGCAGGGTCAGCAGACAAGAGACAAGAAAACCACAGACAAATAAAACTTCAGGAAAGGAGGGCAGGTGGCGGCTGACTGGGCCAGGTTTCTGCCAGTCTCGGGCAGGGTGGGATTCAGGCTCCACCTCTTCCTGGGGCAGCTGCCCGCTCTGCCTGGGATGCTGGAGCTGAGCCACGTGGCACATAGCTGAAATACCTGTCAGCTTCCTCCAGTTTTCTGAGATAACGTGAGTTGCTGCCTCTTGTAACTTGGAGAGCTTAACACACCCGCGGTGCTTCTGGATTCCACTGGGTTGAAGCCCGAAGCACAAGACAGTCGAGGCACCCTGACCCCGCCAGCCACGTGGCTGTCAGTAAATGCAAGCCTATTGACCAGGCCCTTCCTGTAAGCCTCAGCACAGATGACTTCATCTGAGCAAAAAGCAGACTTCAAAACAGGTCGAGCGCTCTGAGCCCCCTTCCTGCTTTTGAAGTAACTTGTTAGATCTGCCCGACCACAGCCTCTGCGAGAATTACCTGGGCGGGGAGGGCAGGAGTGCTCCATGTGGAATGCAGATCCACTGTGGTTGACTTCATTATTATAGAAAAACCCCAATCTTATTTAGTCCCACCACCTAAAATTTAAAATGTGAACTTTAATTCTCCAGCCCCAAATGATAATTAGGAAGATCACTGATGTAGGAAAAATGCTTATGGTGAAAAAAGCAGAATATAAATCTAGAGCCACACTGTGATCAAATTCTATGGAATTCATACACATACATGAGTGGAGCTGATCAGGCAAAGAGAATGTGGATCAGGAAAACTGTCTCTTTGTAGTCTATGGGAACTTAAGGCAGAATGTACAGACAAAGAAATCTAACATGCTTGTTATGTGGTTGCTCCGTTAGGAAAATTCATAAGGGGAAAATTCCAGCACAAACTCAACTTTCAAAAAAGGAGTACAGGTTATTTAGAAAACGGCAGCTTTAGCAAAGACAAACTAAGTCAGCCTCCTTGCACTAAGTCCCCAAGATGACAGGCACCGAGTTCTTGGCAGGAACATACAACTCCTGCTGTGAGGGCAGGAGCTGATGGGAACGGGATGGAGCAGAACCTACCTGAGCAGGAGGAACCAACAGAAAACTTAAAGAACAAACTCTCTGGAAATAGAAAGTTCAATTTATCAAAGTCCAGGCTGCAATTTTCATGTAAATGCTTGAGTCAGTGTGCAATGGCTTTGTTCAGAGAGAAAATTCTCAGGCACCATCCTACATCTAAGAAAACACAAGTGGTGCCCACAGACCTGCTGACACCTGAGGAAGAGAGCACCCTGGGCACTGAAGGACCCATTTAGAATGAAGGAGGTGCCTTGTGAGCTCTGGTCAGTCTTCAGGAAACCCCTAGTCAGATATAAACTTTTGTAGAAAATCATAAGGCCAGAATTTAGAACTAAGAGTGCAGTAAGCTCCTCAAATAGCGAAAGATTAGAACTAAGAAAAGCATTCTAGGCTGTTCCTCCAACTTGTTCTGTTTTACAGATGAGGAAACAGAGATCCAAAGAGGAAAAGGAATATGATCAAGACCTAATAAGAACATGGTGTGAGACTCTGGGTCTCCTCTCTCCCCGTCCAAAGTACTTTCTCCTGTCCCTTGTTTGTTGTGGCATCTATTAATCTAAGCTCAAGAGAGGACATCAAACATCAGGGTGAACACAAAGTAGAACACATGTACAGGTGCAAAGGACACCTGTTTCTACTTTGCTTTGTTAAGGTAGTTTTAATAATATCAATGATATTCAGGGAATTACTAATAAGAGCAAACATGCAACTTCTACCACGGGGAAGGTGGTGGTAATTGGTTTCCTTGTCATATATGTGGCTTTCCTAATTTTCTGATTGAAGTGTCTCCAGGAGTGAGGTGGGACCCACATGATCATGTCCACCACCTCCTATGTAGATTCTAAGTCACCTGGGAATAGAGAAATCACAAACAGAACTGCAGACTCAAGGCACTCTGAAATCCGCCTCACTTTTCTAAAATAAGGGCTTGGGAGCCATCATCTCTCAGAATAACTAACAAGTATTACTTGTATTTTACCCTGCCACTCAAGTCCTGCAGGCAGCACCAGCACACAGGGAAGTGGCACATCTGCTCTCTGCTGTGTGCAGCGTTCCGCACCCAGGCTTTCACAGCTGCATCCCGTCTGTACGCATGGGGATTCATGTGTGGAAAATGCCTGCTGCTAGGACTCCTTGGTTTTCCTGGAGGAAATGGCTTTGCCTGAAATCTGCAATTCACCAGATCCAATGCCCGGCCAGTGGGCTGCCAGGGCCCAGGCTTACCTGGAACGTCGATCAGTCTTTTGTAGACATTCAAGAAGGCTGCTTCAGCCTCTTTGCTTCTTTTACTCAGTGCATCAATCTGAAAGGGAAGAAAGAAAAAGACAAAGAACTCAGAATTTGTCAAGAGTAAATTTAAAAGTCATTCTGCACCTGGTGAGTCCCCACAACAGATGAAGTGTGATTCTCCCTGCAGACACGTTGATACCCTTACCCCTAACCTCTCTGGGCAGGTACTTGCAAGCACCCCAGCAAGAGGCAGACCCCAGAGGCCAGGACCTGAGGGTAATGATGCAGGGGCTCTGAGAGGCTACAGCTGTTCCTGGCACTGAGAAGGACCAGGAGCAGCACTGTCCATGGTGGACCCTTCCTGATCTCTTCCCTCCATGTCCAAGCAGTGACTTCGAACTGACCATGTGCTAAACACAGCTATGACTGGGGCAGGGAGACAACTACCCAGGGAGCTCAGGGGCTGGTGGGGGAACAGGTTTGCTGACAAGCTAATCTCAGCCAGGGCAGAGCCGTGGGGACACAGAGAAGGGGACATTAAGGGAAGTCAGGGACTTATGAGCAGAGTCCTTAAGAATAAGTCACTGGGCTAGACAGGTGGAATGATGCCTCAAAGGGCAAGAACATATCCAGAGCACCTCTTCAATCCAGGGATTCAGAGATCCTCTTGTAAGAATTTTATGGAAGCCAAGGATGCCCTCCTAGCACACATGCATACATGGAGTTATGCATTCTATCTTAGGAACCTCTTGTGTCCGACTGTGTTCCAGCCACAGGACCAATTAAGAACCCACAGACAGGGCTGTGATGTGCCACGGAACATGGGGAATCAGTACAGGTCTGATGCAGGAACACAGATGCATATGCAGGAGTTATAGGTAATGGGACTGAACAGGTGAATGGGATCAAATCACAAGAGGCCACCAACTTATGTGGAGGAGGGCAACTATCAGCTGGGCATTGGTCAGGGGGAAGGAACACAGGGGGCAGGGAAAAGGAGACCATTTGGGTCTTGTTGCCCTCATCCAGGCAGGTGATGTGAAGGGCAGTGGCTGTGGCCACTGAGAAAAGGCCAATCAGGGAAGGTCAGAGCACCCTGAGTCCATGTGGCACACGGAACAAGATGAGCTGAGGATCCTGCCTGGGTTTCCAGCTTAAGCCATGGGCCAGGTTCTGACGGCGGTCAGGACAGTATGACAGTATGTCGCCTGAACTGACCCAGCTGCACTCATTTCCCCCAGTGCAGGCTTCTATGGACCAAAGAAAGGTGAGGTAGGAAACCCCCAAATACATGGGACAGGCACCCAGAGTCCCCAACCCCTGGTCACTTGTTTGGTGGTTAGCTCATGTAACAATCTCTGGGACAGCAGATCACTTTTCATACTTGAAGCATGCAAGATTTTACATGCACAAAGTTCACACTGGCTCAGAAAAAGGACACTAAATTATATATTCCTCCTGTCCCCTTGCAGAATTATGCTCTCTGTCTCCGATGTTATTAAAGAGGCAGGGCATGTGGCTTAATTACAGGGCCTTTCACCTGAACCAACCGGCAGTCTGTTAGGGGTGGTGAGGCCACCCAATTAAGGAGGGTGAGCAGCTGAGGGGCGGGAGGCACCTGCGCACGGCGTCCTGGGAAATATCATAGCAGAGATGGCAACAGAAGCCCCGCCTCGCCTCTCAAGCCCTGCCCAAAGCCAATTGTATAGAACTCAGACCCTTGTTTTTCTCCCATAAAACAAGACTGATTCAGGCGTCTGGTGAGGTAGAGTTCACACAAGAACTTTAATACAAGACAGGTCTCTCTATATTTTAAACAAAAATCTGTCCCCTCTGATTATTAGCAATTTGTGCTTACTGTATAATTGGAAAAATATTAAAAAATGAGAAGAAAATCATAATTCTTTCGTTTACTGGTGTGTTTTCAATTTTTTTCCTAATAAAAACCAAGTTGTATGAAATACAAGCACCCAGGAAAACTCGAGTCAGAACGTGGATCAGTGGTCGGCCAGGCCTGGGTACAAGGTGAGGGGGCAGTCGGAAGGTGCGGGCTAGGGGTGGGGCTCGGGGGCTGTGAACAGGCCCTGTGATGGTCCGCAGTGACGGCTCACCACGTGTGAATCTACAGAAAGTCAACGAGCTGGACTGAGTGGGTGAATTACATCTCAATAAAGCTGTTTAAAGCGCGTGTACATTTGAAATCAAACCATATGTAAACTTTTGCATGGTGTTTCCTTTCACCGGCACACCACGCGTCTTTCTCGGTAGCTACTACACACTGCGGGTCTCCTGGCACTGCCGTCTGCGCGGACCCCACACCCGGTGTCTGCTGTAAAAATGGACCTGGAGCCACCTCCCTGGCACCTGCACGGCCCCCTGCCTGCCTGGCTGCTCTCGCAGCACCACAGAGAGCGTGCTCAGGCCAGGCCAGGCCCAGGGAGGGCCCCTTGCTTCCCAGGGACCCCACAGTGGATCCATAGGTGACTGTCCCCTCAGTAGGCAAAGGACAGGATGTGGAGGCCCCTGAACATTGTCCCATTTGTCTATGGGCAGGTGGGTGGCAGCTGCATGGCACACTGGGGACAACAATGAGCTGAATTGTAACTGCGTCTCCCAAGATGGTGGAGCCTTAGCCCCCCTCGCCGTGAAAGCAACCTTATTTAGAGACACACTTTGCAGGTGATCAAGCTGAGGTCATTAGCATGGGCCCTCATCCAGTGTGACCTTATAAAGGGGAAATGTGGACACAGGGAGAATGTCACGGGAAGAGGAGGCAAGACAAGGTGACGTGCCAAGGAGTGCTCAAGACTGCTGGCAACCACCAGAGGCTGGGAGAGGGGCCTGAGCAGGCCCTCCTCACGACCCACAGAAAGAGCCAGCCCAGCCCGCGCCCTGACCTTGGCCCTTCAGCCTCCCTCACGGGGACACTCAGCTGTGGTACGTGGTTATGACAGCCCAGGAAGACACACAGGGACCACAATCCTGCGCCCTCTTCCCTTCTCCTGTTCCCCAATGGCAGGCAAGTTTGAAGCCACTCCCGTGAGGACAAGGGCAGGCCAAATGGGTTTCATTAACTCATTAAGCAACTGGACTAAGAGGTTCCTTAAGAGATGTTGACAGTTCACTCCGTGTGCAGTCGAGTTTCTGCACGATGACACCCTCCCACCCCTCCTACCCCTCCTGAGCCTCAAAACTGTCTGGAAGAATCTGTGTACTCGGGGATGCTGACGCTCCCTCCATGGCTTCACTCTCTAGCCTCCTCCCGTGGTCGCCGCCCTGGACCACGGACAGGCTCGAGTCTGGGCTCCGGTCTGCCTCCCTTCCCAGCTCAGTTTTCCTGTGGGGCTTTCCACGGACCCCTCGCTGTGGCCCCTCATTTCCCTTAAAACAGCCTACACTGGCATCTCTGTGTGCAGAGGACCTACCTTTGCTTTGAGACCCAGCGCAAGCTCCACTTCCCTCTGCTGACAGTGCCAGCTTCCCTCTGGCTGGTGGTGACCCCAGTGGGGGCGGGGAGAGTGCACCCAGACACTGGAGCCCAGCTGGCTGTGCATGCCAGCTCCCACCTGCGAGGGCAGGGCTGTCAAAGAAGCTAATATTGGGGGAGTGCCTGGTGCCGGGCACAGGATGAGCTGCGGGACACTGACTTTGCCCATGGAGAGCGTTCCTCCCTCCAGGTGTCCATGCAGCTCCAACCCAGAAAGCAGGGACTCTTGCCTGTGTCTCTTATCATTCAGAGAAGGAGGCAGAAAAGAGACAGGTGGCACTTATCTTCCTGCCCTCCAGCCCCTGCCTGCCTGCAGTGCTCCCTGCCACAGCTGTGAGCCTGGCAAGTGGAAGTCACCCAGGGCAGCTTGGTACTCGAGGGGGAGAAGGGGTGTGACCAGAGAGGCCAGCGCTAAGGTCTAAAGGCACAGACCATGGAGTCAGGACCCCAGGTCAGACATGCGGCTTCCTCACATGCATGCGTCGGCCCGATGTAGGCGTTCTTCTGGCCACTGTGCCCACCTCGATAAGCCATCTGGGATAATGACGAGGACAGAGGTGGTGCTGCTATGCAGAATGCGGGCAGATCCAGGCCACTCGGGCCCTGGCCTGGGCAGAACCTGTCCCCTCAGAGGGCCTCGCCTGCTTCGCGCTCCAGCCACACCCAGTCACTCCCTGTTCCCTGAATACCCGAGTAGTTTCCACTCAGCCTGGAAGGCGCCTCCTTGGAATGTTCCCTGATCCGTGGGGCTCAGTGCAGATCCGCCCCCAGCTGTGGGCCTCTCCCACCACCACAGGGGACTGTCCGCGAGTGCCAGCCACAGAAAAGGCTCCTTCCCCTAGGAGATCACAAATTCCTTGAAAGCCCAAACCAGACTGTTGCCAAGGCCTACGCACAGTAGGGGTTCAACATATTCCCGTGGTGTGAATGAAGGTGCGTCTCCACGGGCCGGCTGTTTTATCTGCCGAGTGAACAGACGGGCTCGACTCTCATGGTAACGCTTCACGTGTCAGAGCTCCCCGTCGGAAGCACCTGCCTCCGGTGCTGTCACCCGACGGCCTGCAGGAAGCATCTTTCCTACGCATCCCCCACAGCCGGTCGATGGTCTCAGGCCAACAAGTGCCCGGCAGCTTCTACTGCAGTCATTGGACAATGTCACTTTCACAATGTTGAGTGTGGCTTTCTGTGTAATTTAAATGCAAGTGTTCAAAATCTCAAGCAAACCACGTTTGCTCACAGTGCTCTGCGCTGCTCAGGCCCAGGTTTCCAGAACCCTGAGCTTTAAAGGGTGAGGAAGTGCCTGTCTTGGTACAGCAGAGCTGAGCTGTGGAGTTTCAGGAGGCACGTGAAACAGGTGTCACTGCTCCCCGTCACTGTCCACCGGCCTGTGAGAGGCTTCACACCTCTGTCCACGTGGGCGCTTCTGTGCCCGGCTGACATCAGGCGTGGCCATGTGAGATGCTCTGGCTGGTGGCACGACTATGAAGGTCGCTCCTGAGTGTGGACTTAGGAGCCTCCCTGTGGTTCCGCCTTTGTGCTCACTTCCTTTGCTGCAAGAACAGGAGTGGCTTCTTCCACAGGGACTGGTGAAGGAAGACCATGCAGGCAGAACCACGCCACCCTGCAGCCAACGCGACCACACAGTCTTTCGCTGCCACTGGCCTCAGAGATGTGGGCGTGCTGCTGCAGCAGGACCCAGCGAGGGCGCCACTGCAGGGCTTCATCTGCTCCGGGTCGTCTCTCTTGAGAAGGTGGCAGGAAGCAAAAATAAGGAGCAGACAGCCACGACCTTGAGGGCTCCGGGATTTTTGCTTGTTTATTCCGAAGCTTGCTTGCTTACTTCCGCCGGGCAGGGAGTGGGGAGGTGGCATAACAAGGCAGAAAGGGCACAGGCTTGGGGGTCAGAGCACCGGCTTTTGCTCCAACAGCATCTGGACTTCTGGGCCAGCCCCAGCCTCTGCCTCTTTGAATCTTACTTTCCACATCGAGGAAGAGGGAACGGCGAGGGCGCCTGTCGTGGAGGAGGCTGCAAAGGGGCAGATGACGGAAGAACCTTGCAGAGCGAGCCTCAGGCTGGCGAAAGGTGCCGATGACCGTCGTGAGCTCCTGACGTACTGGGCAGGAGAGCTCTGCAGGGTCATCAGGCTGCCCACACGCGCAGACTCCATGAGAGGAGAATCCACAGGTTCAGAGCATTAGCCACTGTGAAAAGCCTGAGGCTGCCTCCGATGGCACTGGCGATGGTTGTGGGAAACCAGGCTCCCTCCTGCATGGGGTCTTCCCCATCAGGTCCTCCTTTGGGTATGTTTATGCCTTAAAATGACAACCCTACACAAGCCCCTCCCACACCTGCATTGAGACGATGTTAGAACTGTGCAGAATATCCACCTGTTTCTCCTCCAGTGTTTCAGCCTTGAGTGAAGCCCTGTGACTTCAAGGTGGACGCTGCAACCAGCACCCGCAGGCAACCCTCACTGTTGCAGCTCCTTGCCACCAAGCACGATGCGTCCTCCACAATGGCCCTGGGTCCCCATTCCTGAGTCCAGGAAGAGCCACATGCTACCCTGCCTTAGTGGCTTCTCTCCAAGGGCTAGGCTGGGGCTCGAGCCCGGCCACTGAATCCCTCCGCTGGGTGGCTCCTGCGCACAGGCCTGGGCCTCTCCACGCCAGGCCCCGCTCCTGCCTCTGGTCTTCCCCATCAGTTCCTCTGCAGAGAACACAACGCCCCTCCCCAGCCACCAGGGGATCCCATCCTCCCTTGGTGAGCTGGTCTGGGTGGCACCTCCTTCCTGGGTCCCCGACTCCACCAGGCACAGCTGCTTTCTCTGTCCTTCTGCCACCGAGCATCTGTAAACCCCTCTGCCACTTCCTGCCCTGTGCCCCTCACCCGCCCCAGCCCGCGGTCTGCCACAGGCTAGGGCAGCAGCGCCCTCCCCACCCCTGCCAGGTGAGCTCGGGGGCCGCCTGCTGAGCAGAGGGGAGGCAGCAGGCAGAAGGCTGTGCGGGCCAAGGACTCCCTCAGACTTGAAAGCCCGACACGGAGATCACAGTGGGGACGCCAGTTCCCTGTAATTAGAGGTTGGAGGAAGCTTTTCCTATCCCCCCCCCCCCCCCCGCCAGTCTACGAGCGGGACGGCATGCGGGACGAGGGCCAGGCTGCGCCATGCGTGGCAGAGCAGGGCGGCCTTGCTGAGGCTGACGGAGGGGAGGAGGAGGGAGAAGGCGGCGAGCTCCGGAGGAATCACACACTCAGGTGGGATGGCCTCCAACACAGAGAAGGCCAGGTGACGTGGTGGCTGACGGGGAGGAAACTACTGTAACCTTTTCACGGGTAGAGGGAGGACTGTCGACAAGATGGCTGCAACCGGGCCTGGAGCTCAGTGGAGGCCAAGGACGCGCTGTAGCTACCGCTGCACACCACACTGCGGTGTAGTGGTGACCCAAAACCTCACCTCAGGGGGTCCGTGTGCCATGGCCGGAGCACGCCCAGCCCACACGGAAGGGGTAGCACTGGTTTGCATGCTGCTCTACAGGCTTCGGGGGACCGTGGGGAGCTCCACGTGCCCGTGACAGCTGCCTGGCCCCACCAGCCGTGAGGCACACGCAGGCGACCTGTGGGTTTTGGCCAGGGCCCGGGCTCCCCCAAAACACGCGACACAGGCTGGTCTAAAGGAAGGGACAGCCACTTCATGGGCACCATGTCCTTGGGTGGTGGGCAGGGCAGCACTACTCAGAGCCCGTGCACACAAGGATGCCACCTGTCAGAGGGAACCAACCTCTCCACGCTGCAGCTTCTCTACCTGCACAGTGGGGGACACATCTTGGCTGCTGAAGATCAAGGTCATCGTGGCACCTGGTGACAACAAAGGAGCAGCCATGCCAGCAGCTCCACTTCCCGGATGCAAGACTCAACCACGTCATGCAGTGCCAGGCCCTCAGCCAACCCCAAGGCTGTGACGACTCCCCTCCACTGTGCACCGGGGCAGCCAGGCCACAGGCTGGTGGGAAGAGCATGCACTCTGAGGAAGACCCGGTTCAGTGCGGGCTCTGGCACACCACTGGGGGACGAGCTGAAGGCGAGGAGCTGAGGCTGGCTCCGCCCTGGGCCCTTCATCTGCAGGGCAGGGGTAAGCCCCTCCTGCCTCAGCTGCCCTGACGACGACCACACGGCACGGACCAACCACATGCAGAACTTTCCTCCCACAGCCCCATGGCCTCCCCCTTCACTAGCCCACCAGGCAGAAGGCCAAGCAGCTTCGAGGCCTGGGGGCCTAGACGTTAACACCGAGAGTGGCAAGGACATGTAAGGAACAATCTGCTGCCTGCACCCTCAGAGTTATGAGCTGACGACTTAGAAATAAGCAGGCCATTAAAAGAATTTCCGACTGTGGTCTCTGTGGGACCACAGGCCTCAGGGGTCAGCTGGGGCAGCAGGCTGGTGACAACGAGCTCTCCCACGCTTGGTCTGGCTGCAGAGCTTCCTCAAGGGCAGAGCCCGGTCCACAGAGCCACAGGCGGTACCAGACGTCAGCTGAGAGCAACCAGGTGCTGCCCAGATGGATGCCGACAGGCCACGACCAGAGTCCCAACTGTCCGGACGTGGCCTGCGGAAGCAACATAGGCGTACCGAGAAAAGACAGGCAGCCAAGAGCTGGGCAGTTCCTTTCCGTCGGGCACTTCATGTTTGACAAGGGCCTGGTCCTGCTACTCCCACGAGCTCTGCAGGGAAACGAGAGGGGCCCCAGGTGTGGGACCCCTGCCCCCGCCCCCATGCTGGCCACCCCTGGGGTGAGGTGGTGGGAGCCCAGCTGTTGCCACTGCTCGGTTTCTCAAGGTCACGCTCCTTCCTGGTTTCCAGCACCCAGTATGGTACACAGGGAGGCTGAATCCCACCTGTGCAACCCCCTCGCAGAACATCGAGCAGCGGCTACCTCCCCCGGCAAGCTCTTCAGGGCCAGGTCAGGCGGACAAGGCCTGGCAGACTGGGGGATGAGACATGGCAGCAGGAGAGGCTGGAGTCTTCCTCGCTCACTCATGGCCGGCACCTGGAGGCCCAGGAGAGGACGCGGCTTGGAGAAGCAGGCGGAGAAGAGGGCGGCACAAGAGGGCAGAGAAGGGGCATCTCAACTAGCACCTGTGCCCCACGTGGCTCACAGAGCCCTCGCCACAGCTGGCACTCCGGCTGTCAACACGCATCTGAAGTGCTGTCATGGGGAAGGATCGCCGTCTCCTCTCCCCCCAGAGCAACCACATCCAGGAGGTGAAAGCTACAGGAGTCAGATCACAGCACGCACAGCAGGAAACCTGCATGTGCAGGGCCTGGCTGCCTGAGCCACTCCGGAGTTCATTCATTCCTTCACTCCCTGACATCACTCCAGGAGTGGCTAACGCCACATCCCTTCCTAGGGGCCGCAGCTTCCTACTCCTATTGCCAAGGGTACAGGATGAGGCAGTGCCCCCCTCCCCTGCAGATAAATCACAGCAGGTGCATGTGAAAGCCTCCCAGAGGACAGGTGCCCGAAATTTTAAAGCATGATTTTTATAACTAGATAATGTGTGTAGAGTAAAAAAAATTCAAGTTATGGAAACATATCCAGTGTTCAGTAAGGTTGCAAGATCAGTGTACAAACATCTATCTTTCTATACAATAACAATCAACAATCTAAAAGTGAAATTAAGAAAATAATTCCAGGTATAATAGCATTGAAAAAGAAAAAAACAGGAATAAATTCAGCAAATCAAATATAAAACTTGCACTCTGAAAACCATAAAACATTGCTGAAAGAAGTTAAATTAAATGGAAGTCTTTCCCAGGTTGAAGACTTAATGATTACAATGGCGACGGTCACCAAGTTAACATGCAGACTGAACATAATGTCTATCAAAACCCCAGCAGGTTGCACTGTAGAAATCAACAGAATGATCCTAAGATTCACATGGAAACACAAGGGGTTTCCAAATAGACAAAAACAATCCAGAAAAAAAAAAAAGCTGGAGGACTCCCACTTTGTAATTTCAAAATGTACTACAAACTACATTAACCCACACTATGGTGCTGATGTAAGGATAAACACACAGACCAATGGAAGAGAAATGAGCCCAGAAAGACCTCACTATGATTAACTGATCTGGACAAGAGTGAGGTCAGTTCAATAGGGAAGAACAGTCTTTCAATAAGTGGGGCGGGGCAACTGGATATCCACAAGCCAAAGGGCCAAGCTGATCCCCTACCTCCCTACTCACGTTAAGTTAATAAAAAATCAACTCAAAATGAACCCAAGCCCCAAATGTAAAAGCTGACACTATAAAATGCAAAGAAAACACAAGCATAAACCTTCTTGACCTTGGTTTCGACAATGATTTCTTGGATAGGACACCAAATGCATAAGGAACAAAAGAAAAACTGGATTTCATACAATTTAAAACTTCTGCACTCCAAAGGACACTATCAAGAAAAGTGAAAAGACAACCCACAGAATGGGAGAAAGGCCTTGCAAATCATATGCGTTAAGAGATTTGTACCCAGAATATATAAAAGTCTCCCAGAACTCAACTATAAAAAGACAATGAACTGGATTTAAAGATGGGTGAAGATCTGAAGAGACAGCTCTCTAAAGAACATGCCAAATGGCCAACAAGCACGTGGGAGCAGAGCTGACTTCAAGAGTCATCAGGGAAGTGCAAATCAAACCAGTGAGCTACTGTGTCACCCCATGGGGACAGCTGAGATCAGACAGATGGGACCTGTTGGAAAGGATGCTGAGCAGTGGGAACCCTCCTCTATGGCTGATGGTATAGCCAATCTGGAAAACACCCTGGTGGTTTCTCACCACCACTGTAGCTGACCACAGTTACCATGTTACCTGGCAATTCCACTCCTAGGTACATATGCAAGAAAATATGAACACAGACCCACATAAGAACTTGCACATATACACATGCTCCTTAAACAGCAATATTCATCAGGGCCAAACAGTGGGAGACCCAAAGGCTGTCAACTGATGAACGGGTCAATAAAACATGGCGCATCCACACAGTCACAAAAAAGGGCAGACACAGAGGCCATCAAAGAACCAGTGAGGAGAGCGTATCCGTTATGTGATCTCATCCACGTGAAGTGAGAGGATGGCCCAACTCTGCCAAACACGCAGGTAGTGGTTGCCTGGGTCTGGGTGGGGCCCATGGGGGCTGCCTGCTAATGGCTTAGGGCGAGAGGTTGCTTTCTGAGCTAATAAACTTGTGGAACTGGACAGGGTGGTGGTTGTACAACTCTGTAGATATACTAATGATCATTGAATTGTACAAAGAGAAGAAAAACAGAAACAAAGTACACAGCGAAAAGCGTGGGTCTCTTTCCTCCACGCCTGCCCCTTAGCCAGCTGCCTGGTCTAGAGGTGAAGAGTCCCTGTGCATCTTCCCAGAAATGTTTTTGAACTGATGAGCATCCACGCACATGGCCCTCCTTTTTACTCCAAACACAGTGGGACAGGACACTCAGGACACTGCTCGGTGGCACCTGTTTTGCATGCTGCAGGTGAGTCTGAAAAAAGAGGAAGGGGAGCTTGGCCTGTGGTGGGAGGCGCTGTGAACGGCTGAGACATGCCAAAATGGACGGTCCTGTTCAGAGAAGGGCAGGGACCTCGAGGGCCTTGAGGCACAGGAGGGGTGCTGAAGTCCTGGGCACCCCTGAAGATGTCAGTCAGGGAGTGACAAGCAGGGATCACTCTTTTTGAGACTGCAATTCCAGAGGAGGTACCTGCCCGGGAAAGCGATGGAGGAGGCTGAGTTGGGAGGGAGGGTGGCAATCCCAGGGAGGTCAGGCGAGAGGCACAGGGCCTGAGGGTGCACAGGCTCCCGTGGAGTTCTGGCCAGGGTGCCTGGGGGCAGGTCACCTCCTTGGAGATAAGAAGCACAGCGGAGACTGTGGATGGTGACACAGGCCACCCCTATCTGAAATATGCAGTGCCAGACGTATTTTAGTTTTTCAAATTTGGGGATATTTGTATAGATTTTACTTGTTGGGTACCTCTAATGGAAAAAATTGAAATCTGAAATGCCCCCAAATCTAAAACTTCCTAAGAGTCATGTTGGCAGCTAAAAATTTTTGGATTTCAAAGCATTTCAAGCTTTAGACTTCTGAATTAGGGATGTACAAGCCTTGGCAGTGTGTGGGAGGGGGAGGTGCAGGTTTGTGAGGTGCCCTGAGGGGGCTCCCAGAGGGCCTGCTGGGAAGAGAGGCGCCAGACCCAGGTACTCCAGGAATACAGTAGAGGCAGTGTGAGCCTCAGGTCACTGGACCTGAGAGGTCAAAGGATCTGGAGGATCCTGCACCCCACACGCTCTTCTGCTCCGACCTTTAGACATCCCCATGCAATGCCCTGTCATGAAGGACTTCCCATTATATAGATTGGGGGGGTTGTTGAAAAGTTCTAGTCGAGGTCAAGCTGGCCAATGATGATGTCAGGGTTCCAATTCAGACCTATCTGACACAAGTGCTGGTGACCTGTCTACTGGTCACCTCCACCTCTCTCAGCAAAGCCCTAGGAGAGGAGCCAGGACGGTGTGAGGGCAGCTGTCCACACCGGGAGTCTGCTCCTCATCAAGGGTGCTAGAGAGACCCCCACCAGACCCGAGGAGCCACAGCTACCCTCATCAAATGCCCAAATTGGGAGACTGCTCCGAGGCAACGGCACTTGTTTTCTGATTCTCGAGAAACTCTTGCTGAGACACCAGCACTGGGAAGCAGCCAGCCCAGGTCTATGGGTCAGATTTGCCTCAAGTCCCTGGACACTGGTGGTCTCAGCCTAGGGGTGGTGGTGGCTGGAGAGTGGACCCCCTGGGGCCACTGCTCTGCCCGGGCAGTGGGCTCCTGTCCCCACAGCCCCAGGAACGGTCTCTCCCTGTCCTGCTCCTGTGGATGCACTGGCATCTTTCTCTCTTCTTGGCTCATGGGCACAATCCCGAGACGTTTCTTGGTGCTTACAGAACATGCACAGGACCTGGCCCCCGAGCCGCAGCTCTCAGGCTGACTTGAGCAGGCACTTGACCTCCCCAGCTGTCGGCACTGCTCTATAAAAATGACTGTACAGCCCCAGAGGGCTGGGCTGTGTGCAGAGAAAGTGGGGGACCTGGGCGGGACTCTGGCGCCCCGCTGAGCAGGAGTGAGCTCCTGTTCGCGCCTTAGTGCCACGAGTGCCATGCCACAGCCTCAGGCTTTCCAGGGAGCTTGCCACCAGGCTGGTCTCCATGTCCCATTGGTCATGGCCAGTTCCCGTCCATCCCCAGCTCCGGGCCAGGGGATCAGGACAAGGCGTGACAGACAGCAGTAAGCCAGGAGGGCACGAGGAGCCGCCGGCGCTCCTGGACACGGGATGCTCCGGAGGCCACTGTCAGAGGCCACCTTCAGAGGAGCTGATGACAGACTCAGGACGTGAGGTTTAGAGTTCTGGTTAACAGAGGTCCCGTCCCTTCCGTGGGGGGGAGAGGATGAGACTCACCAAGTCCACGTGCCTGGGTGCCCCCGCTGCTCTCCTGCCCAGTCCCTGCTCAGTCCACTTCCTATCTTTCAGAGCTGCCGTGGGCCTGTCTGGGCAGGCAGCGGGCCAAGCCTGTGACTCCCAGAGTCACTACGGGAGGGAGGGGCTCCTTCAGCCTGGGAACACTGGCTGGGATGGCGAGCATGTAGTGACAGGAGGGTAGCCTTTGGCTGGCACAGGGAACCCAGTGGAGTGCAGATGTGAGGACTAGGCCAGCCTGGGAGGCGCGGGACAGAGCTAGTGCCCAGTGTGGGGCCACTGCCCACATTTGCAGGCGCCCACAGTGCCCGCGACTCCTGCCCTCGTGCTGGGCGCTCTGGCTGGGGTGCCATGCAGTTGTACAGGGCTGTGCAAGCCATCGTTAGCAAGGGACTGGGACAGAATCGGGCAGACTGGTGGCTGTGGGGCACGTGTGTGCTCCAAGTTCCAGCAATGGAACTGCTGGGGCCTTGGTGGTGACCCAACGCCCTCCTCACGCTCCCTCGGGTGCACTCGTGGGAGCCTGTCCCTCTATGTGGCCACCTCGACCTTGGTGTCAGTTTCACTTAAGGAATTACTGCACTGTATCGAGGGAACATCAGTACAAACTGATGCACACCCAGGCTGAGTGTTTCCAAAGGAAGAAAGATCTGTAGAAAATAAACTACCCTAGTGATACTCAAGTAACTACCATGATTGGGCATTACAAGGTGGACCATTTTAGTTGGAGGCCAACTATTAAGAGTCAGAATTCTAGTCCTCATGCCAGTTTGCTCCACAGCCCCTCAATGTCTGCCTTGTGGGGATGGAGGCACGGAGGTCAGCTGAGTCGGCAAAGGTCACGGCAAGTCAGGCCTCGAACCTCAGAGCTCTAGGTTCAGTGCTCCCACCTGCCCACCTGAGTGGGCTGGGAATGGAAGCAGGCAGAACTCCACCCACCACTCATCCTCCCCCTCCCCACCCACCTACAGCTCCCTCCACCCTGTCACCCACCCATCCACCCCATCATCTCCTCTGTCCAAACATCCCCATCCACCGCCTGGGCTACCCCAACCCAGCCTCCTCCACCATCTCTCCTTCCACCACGCACTGTGTGCCAAGCACTGTGCACAGCGGACACAGATTGTGCCAAAGCCTTAGGCTTCTCCATGACAGCGTGACATTCCTTTGCCCTCCATACACTCCAGCCCTAGCTCAGGCCCAGCGGGGCACCTGGGTGTTCAGTAGATCATTACTGAATGAAAGAACAAAGGGCAGACCAGGTGCTCAAGGAGCTCAGGGTCCAGAAGAGGAGACTGACGGCCAGCGCAGTGATTCAGCAGGACAGGGCTGCAGCTCCCTCCCCTTGCCAGGAACATGGTCACTTCAGTGGTGACAAGGAAGTGGTTTCTTGAGCTATTAAGGAAAGGAGGTGAAGTGGACTAGTCCTGGGGCTGCCTGAGGTGCCAGGTCTGCCCCGGCTCCCCAGTGCTGGTCCCAGTCCCCGTCTCTCTCAAGGTCTCCATTTGCTCACCTGTGACTACCTGGTCTTGCAGCTGCAGGCTCAGGGTGAACTTGGCCAACATGTCAGCTCCCTTGGTCAGTCCAGGGCTTGCTGGGCTTCCTTTTGTCCATGCCAACCAGTTCAGGTTGATTCCACAGCTACTCCCCAGGCACATACCATGTGCTGGGCACTGGGAGACAATGACCACCCCACGCACCCTCCCCCAGGAGCAGGTCAGCCTTGAACTGCCACTGAACTGCAGTCACCAGGAGCCACCCGGGGAAGCTGGTGCCCCAGGGGGCGGGTCCCAGGGCCATCAGGCCAAACGACAGCTGTGAAGGCCACCCCACCCGGGTTCCTATTGTGAACATCCAAGAAATCTACTGCCGGTCACAAGAGGATGTTAAAAATAATTACCACTGAAAATATTAGATTTGCTCTGGATTGTTCATTACATGCGATGGTTTAATAGGGCTTTTATTGAATAGCTGCAGAGTGCTGGACCGAGATCAATTTGCTGCACACGCGGAATTCTGATGTCTGCTGTTGACTCCCCAACACAGAGCAATTTGTAACAGCTTCGGCTCGCTGTTGTTTTCAAAGCTCCTGCTACATCACAAGCATTTATTTCTGACCACAAAATTACATTTATTCAACAGAAAGCAGCTCCGGGTCTTTAAGAGGTTAACCTGTGGAGTGCTTGGCTGGTCTCCAGGCCCACGAGGAGCACGCGGGCGCAGTGGCCCCCAGCTCGCAGGCGGCAGCGCCGGGCGGGCGGCCGTGATTAATAGACTGCTGAGCGCGCGCCTTTCCACACGCGCAGCTCCTGCCCGGCTCCATAGATCACGGGCTCGGCCTCAACATATCTGACTGAAATTGAATTTGGCTTCTCTCTCAACCGTTCATTTCCTATGTTATGCAAGGTTATATCCTTTTCTGCATGAGCAGAACCAAACCAGCTGCAGCTTCGGAGGAGAAAACGTGCTTTCAATTACGAGGCTGGCCTGCTCCTGCGCCCAGTCCTGCTGCCTTCTAATGGAGCCATCACCGCCTGATCTGCAGAAGACGCTGCGCTCCCAAGGCCCTGGGATGTGGCACCCAGGTAATTAAAATGCACCCTCTCTATCACCACCGTGACCACAGTGGCTAATGCCGCAACCGCCACTATGCAGAGAGCTGCAGAGCTCAGGGTGGCTGTGCTGGTTGAAACGCAAGTGCCCACCGAGGGCTCAGGCTCAGACGGCGGCTGCCCTGCATCTGGCAGCCAGAGTCAGGCAGCATGTCCTCAAGGTGCCCAGGGCACTCTGTACTGGCCCACTAGGGACAGTGGGCCCTGAAATTTACAGATGTCTATGACATCCATGGGCAGGGAACCAGGCCTATTTTTTACTGTGGGTCTCTTAGGAATCTAGTGCAGAGTGTCGCACACAAAAGTACTCAGTGACGGGAAAAGGCAGGAGGCAGGCTGAGTGCACAGAGTCAGCCTCAGAGAGGCAAAGAGGAGACGCGGAGGCTGGGACAAGACGGGCCTCCAGGCAGGTAAATCAGGGAGAAGAGGGAAAGCCAAGGGCTTGGCAACAAGATGACTATTTGAAAATGGGCAAAGGACCTGGACAGACAGACACTTCCAGACAGAAGTCAGAGGAAAGGCCAACAGGTCTGTGAACAAAACAACGCTCCACAGGCTGATCCTCAAGGACAGGCAAATCCAAATGGCGAGCTGTCAGCTCAAGCCCGTTAGGATGGCCGTGGTCAAAAGGGTGACAGGAGCTGGAACATGGTGACGCTGGGATATGAACTGGCACAGCCTCCTGGGGACGTGGCATGGAGGGGTCATCTGGTCCCGCAGTCCACTACTGGAGACACATCCAAAGGACCAGAAGTCAGGATGCTGAAGCGGGGGCTGCACCCCTGTGCTCTCTGCAGCACCAGGCCCAGCAGCCAAGAACCAGAGCCACCTAAATGTCCCAGCAGACAAACATTAGGTCCCTACAAAGGAATATGATTTAGCACTAAAAAGTAAATTCTGTCATCATAACAACATGAATGAACTTGGAGGCCACTGAGTTCAGTGAAACAAGCCAGCCACAGGACCGCTGTCAGAGTTCACTGTGGAGGAATCTGGAAAAGCCCAACTTACAGAAGCAGAGTGTGGCGGTGGGTGTGAGGGCCTGGGGTGGGGTGAGGAGTCACTGGTCAAGAGTATGAAGTATTAGCTATGAAAGACAAGAGAGTCTGGGCTTCTCAGGTAGAGTGGTGTCCACAGTAGGTAAGAGCGCACTGGGTGAAGGAAGCCTGCCGGGAGGGCAGGTCAGACGTGCTCACACACACAGACAGGGGCCACCACAGGAGGGGACGCGCCTACCAATCAGCCTGATGGCAGGACTCCCTTCACAATGTGCACCTCAAAACATCATGCTGTAAGCAGTAAACACACACAACTCGCATTTGTCGATTATACCTCCGTAAAGCTGGGAGTGGCGTGGGAAATGACAGTGACGACTGTTACAGGTGGGGAAGAATGGGAGATTCCAGCACACAGGAAAGGACCACAGGCAGGAACCAGAAGATGTGCTCGGGTAACACAGACAGAGCAGGCTACCCGGAGGCAGAAGCCAGGACTTGGAAGGTGGAAACACTCCTGAGAGCCAAATCATGGAGCACCTTCCGCGCCCATCTCAGCGTTTTGAGCGGGCACAGCATCGCTGAGCCTGCCTCACAGAAGAGCCTTTGGGGGAACTTAGCCCAGTGGTCCTAGAGACAATGATGCATGAGGACCAGAGGTGGACTCTGTAAACCTCGGGTTCAAAGGTCCCACCCCAGGCCTACGATAATTTGGAAAGGACTGACTGCTATATTTCTGGAACCTAGAAGGTGATCGTCATGCAGCCTGTGTGGCGCTGGTTGGAGGCCCATTTTTAGGAACCATGGATCTGGCCCACTCTTCCTCAATGTTCTTCAGACTTAATGCAGTACTTGCTAAGCACAGCATGACAGGGACATAAATATGTATACACACGGAGTTGTTACTCTCTAGATTTCAGAAACTTAAGGCTTAGTTTAGGGCAAGTTACGTTACCACGAGAGTAAACTGTCAGGTTCAAAATCAACAACAGCCCATGAGGCCCTGCCGGAGATCAGCAGGGAAGAGACTGCCGCAGCTGGTGCTCTGGGGTGACTGAGAGCGCTGGCACTTAGGCTGGGCCTTGACAAGGGATGGGTGAGCACTAAGTGCAGGCCTGGCTAGCAGCCCCGAGTCCTTGCAGGCACACTCACAGCGACAGACCCAGGCCCTTCGGTGCAGCTCTTCTGGTGCTGAGCGATCAAGCTGCTGGGAATGAGCTCCTCTGCTCTGCAGGTGGCAGCCGGCCTGCGCTGTCCACCACATCACCCTGGATGTCAGAGCTCAGAGGCTCTGTGCAGATGGTCTCCCTGGGCCACTCACAGCTGTGCAAAGCAGGCAAGAGGCAGCCCCAGGAGGTGCGCAAGGTCAAAGAGATAGCGGATGGCAGCGCCTGGACTGGTTCCCAGGTTGTCTGACTCCCTGTGAAGTGCTCTTTGGAATAAGCCACTCAGATACCTTGGCTTTATTTAGAACTGGCCTTTAGATCTGAACACTTAAACATGGCACAGCTCGACAGATTTGGGCCGCCGGACACACTGGAAACTCTCAGTCACTTTTAACTCATTCATGGAACATCTGCTGAACTTTATTCATCTCATCTATTATTTGATTAACATCTGTCAAGCAGCCCTGTAAGCATGCAGGCCTCTGCTCTCCATGACAGGCTCCCCTGGACCAGATCCTGCCAGGACCATGGCTGCGAGGTAGGCCTGCTCTCGGCACCAGCCTTGCCTGCTGCCCATAAGAACCGGCCCCGGCTCTGAGTGTGGCTCCTCACTGGGCCTTCCCTCCTGACCACACCTGAGGCTGTCCTCTCCCTGATGTGCAGGGTGGCCTGCTCATGTCCGCACAGGGCCTGTCAGCAGCTGACACAGCTTTTGTGATATACCCATTTCCCTTGCTCAGAACAGCAGGGACCGTGACTGTTTGCACTGCTACGTCCTGAGCTTCTCTTTGGCCCAGAGCTGAAAGCACAGCGCACGAAGGGCTTTCCTGAAGAATAAGGGAACCACCAGGAGCAAGCAGCCCCGAGACCGAGGCCGGCCGCAGCACTGAGCACCCAGGAGTGCCGAGGGCAGCGCAGACCTTGGTGCACAGGGGAGTTTCGCACTGTTCCTCGGTCCTTCCCGGGCAGTGCTGGCAGGTGATTCTGAGATGCCATGGCAACCCGCCCTCCACCCAGGCTCAGCTCCTCCCAGCAGCACACATCAGGGTTGCAGTGAAGCAAGGGACGCCGCTGCGGACAGTTACGTACTCAACGGGAAAAGGTGCTGCGCTCCAGAAGTTGTTGAGGGGCCAGGCAAAGGGCGGGCGGGCAGCCTAGAGCAGCCTGCAGAGCTCTTGTCACAAGGCACATCAAAGACAGGAGGCTGAGTGAGGTCCCAGGGCCCAGTCGCCTCCCTGCCCGAGTGGCCCTGGGGCAAGCCAGCCTCCAGGAGCACGGGCTGGGGGCCACAGCCCAGGCTGCAGGCCCAGGTTGCCATCACCACCTGGTGACCTGGGGTAACATCCCCTCTCTTGGGCTTAGTTGTAAAGTGCGGGCGATGCTTCCATCCACCCACGCACGCACTGGACACTCGCTGGCTAAGTGCTCACAGGGCCAGCGCTGCGCACACCTGGGGAGAAAAGGAACAGGGAGGTGGGGACCTAGCAGGCGGGAAGCTGGGGCAGGGGATGTGGCTGCGGGTGAAGTGTTCTTTCCCTTGGAATGTGTAAGAGGTGACATCAAATGGACAGTCTCACATGACCTGGCACTTGGAAGAGAAGGCCCATGGGTGACAGGAATCGGTATGTCACGTGGATGCACATGGAGAGCTCACAGAGCACAGAACACATTTCTGTCTGCACAGGAGAAAGTGTCCACAGAAACCGAAGGCCAATAGCCGGAGAAGGGAAGGGAAATGCAGAGCGCCGTGGCTGCGGGGGCTGCGGGGTGCTGAGGAAGAGGCCCGGGCCCAGCGCATCCTCAGACGCCAGGCAGCGGGGACAGGTGGTGTTCAGTGTGGGCAGAGGCGGCTTCTCACCTCTCTCCAGGGACTGTGGGAATGCTGAGGAGAACAGTCCTGGCACTGGCCAAGCCCAAAGACACGGGGAGATACACAAGACGGACACGGCTCGGGCAGAAGCAGTGAGGAGTGGGCGGGCTTGTGCCTGGGCTGTACCCGCGGGTGCCTCACACTTGCTAAGCATCTGCTGGGTTCACAACATGCTACCCAAACACGGCACCGTGGACCTCAGCACACAGCACAGGGCAGTTTCCTCCCGCCTTCCCTCCCTTCTCTCCTGTAGACCTCCTGTGGCAGGTGTCCTGCCCTGGACCCTCAGCAAAGGAATGTCACATGGTGTCAGAGGGAGGAATATGGGCAAACAGACCCTGCCCAGTGCCCCGGGCTTCTCACCAGCCCTCGTTCCTTCAGGCTCCATTTCTGAGAAACACTTTTATGAAACAAACTGGTGAGCGTCTCTGCTGTCCATCTGCACTTGGTGGCGAGCACCTGGGCTGTGAACCTGACACGGGCAGGGAACACAGGGCTGTCTCTCCCCTGCGAGGTCCACAGTGGCACTCTGATGTCATCCGAACATCCCCAAAGTGCTTCAGCCTGCTCGAGCACAGCCTCCGCGCAGCACCCGTGCCTGGGAGACCAACGCGGATTGTGGGTGGCGGCGAAGCAGAGGGACAAAATGTTTGGTTTCAGACATGCAGGGAAGAGCCACGCAGCTACTGACTCCTTTTTTGAAACAATTATTTCAAACACACAAAGCACAGATAGCGAGAGGGGAGCTGCTCCTCGGTGCCCGTGGAAGCCTGGCTTCTGTTCTGACTTCTCATGGCTGGAGTGGCAGGCCCCGCATGAGGGCAGCTGCATCCGCACGTTCCTGAACTCCTCTCACTTTCTGTGACATGCTGCCTTCCACTAAGTGGCGACCTCAGGTCTTTGTTCCAGAAGGTTCCTAGGTCATGTGGAGCTTCTATTAATTCAATCTGCAAGTTTTTCTCTGGTGAGTCTTCTGCTACAGAGGTCATGACAGTGTCATGCGCTCTCTCTGCCCTCCACGGCACTGGGGTTGTGGCCACTTGTTTCTGATTCCCAACATTCCTGAGTTGTTTACTGGGACACATAGGGTGGACTTTCTCATGAGATTCTGGGAGTGGGAAGACTATGTGCACGTGGTGCTGTCACCTGTCACCTCTTGACAGTGGCTTACACTCCAATCTTCTTCAATTCTGGTCAATCTGGTAAATGTGATTTTAACTCGTGTTTCCCTGATTATTTCTAAGCTTGCGTGACTTCTCACATATTCTCTGCCCATTCTGGTTTTTCTCTCTCAGTGTGATATTCACAACTGTGGTGCATCTTCTTTTTTTTTATTTTTTTGGGGGGTGGATACTGGGGAATGAACTCAGGGGTACTCAACCACTGAGCCACATCCCCAACCCTATTTTGTGTTTTATGTAGAGACAGGGTCGCACTGAGTTGCTTAGTGCCTCGCCGTTGCTGAGGCTGGCTTTGAACTCACCATTCTCCTGTATCAGCCTCCCTAAGTGCTGGGATTACAGGCGCGCGCGCGCGCGCTACCGTGCCCAGCACTGTGCATCTTCTGATTGCAGTGTTTGGTTTTTCTTGATATAACAGAGTTTTTAAGGTCTTGTGAATGATCACCTTTTATAACTACTGGTGAGACCACTCCCTGTTCTGAGTGGGTCGCTGGTGGCTGGAACACCCACACAGGACTAGGCATGTTCCTGGGAGGTGCCATCTGGACCTTCGTCACAACAAGCATGCAGGGAAGTCCTGAGTACTTCCTTCAGATGACCTGTGATGTCCTGAGAAAGGGGACCTCTCTCTGGTTCACATATGGATCCAGTGGTGCCATGGGCACATCTCTGCCTGTTCTTTAGAGCATCTTCCCATGATGAACAATACTCACTTTAAAATTTTAATGTGGATGATAGCAACCATCTCTTCCTTTATAGAATCTTTTCCAGTTAAGAAACCACCCAACCCAAGGTCCCGGCTGTGCGTTCTCTTGGACAAGGCTTCACACACTGCTTTGCCTTAATGTGTGACTGCATACGGTGTAAGGGGGTCCCATTCATGAGCTCCACAGAGATGGACCAGCTGTCAGAGGACGGTGCATGGAAAAGTCCCCTTTCCTCAGTGATCTGTGAAGGCGCCTCGGCAATGTGTCTGCTTCTCTATGCACGTGTGGTCCGTTGCTGTTTCTTCATTATGTTCTATTGGTCTGCACCTCTGTGGCTCTGGTAATCTGATGGGGCAGACCTTCCGCTTCTTTTTTATTCAATATTATCTTTATTATTACTGACCATTTGCTCTTGAATATATAGACATTCTAGAATCAGCTTTTCACTTTAATTAAAAATCCTGTTGAGTTTATTATTTTTCTTCTCTTTTTGGTGTGGTACTAGGGATTGAACCCAGGGGTGCTCCACCACTGAGCGACACCGCCCCAGTTAGGGAAGGACTCACTGTCCCTCGCTAAGGCCCCACGTGTACATGCATAAATACGCTTTTATTTTTCTTGCACTGCTCTTGTCAGGTTTTGGCACTGAGGTCACAGGAGCCTACAAAATGTGTTAGGAAGTGCCCTGCCTACTTCCTCCCCCTGCCCTTTATGTATATTTTTAAAATTTTTTTTAGTTGTTGATGGATCTTTATTTTATTTATTGTTTGTATGTGGTGCTGAGGGTTGAACCCAGTGCCTCACGCATGCTAGGCAAGCGCTCTACCACTGAGCTATAGCCCCGGTCCCTGCCCTTCATATTTTTTGAGACAGGACCTCGCTAAGTTGCTGAGGCTGGTCTCAAACTTGCCATCCTCCTGCCTCAGCCTCCAGTGTTACTGGGACTACAAATACCTGACTCTTGTTGGGATTTTGATTGAAACTACAATAACTATTATTATCAAATTTGAGGCAAATCAACCATTTTATTAATAGTGAAAATTTCTGTCTTTGAATACTTCATTCTTCCCATTTACATCTTTTTTAAAAAAATGTTTTTTTAGTTGTTGGTGGATCTTTATTTTATTCATTTATTATTTATATGTGGTGCTGAGGATCGAACCCAGTGCCCCACGCATGCTAGGCAAGCGCTCTACCACTGAGCTACAGCCCTAGCCCCCCATTTACATCTTTAATATCCATTGATATAAAGGTTCTGTTTTTCTCCAGAAAGAGCTCTCATGTACAGTTACATTTATTTCAAGGCATCCTTTTGCTAGGATTGCTCTCTCCAGTGGTGTCCTTCTTAAAAATCTCACTTCTGCTCTGCAGCTGTAGAAGTGCATGGTTCCTTCTACACATTGATGTGTATCTAGAAACCTGGTTAAACAATTGAGGCTCACTTGAAAATTGGCAGTTTTATTTCTCATGTTATAATACTTATACTTTTATTTCTTCTTGTTCTTCTGCGCTAGCTAAGACTTTCATTAAATAGAAGTAGCAATAATAGGCATTCTTGCTTGTTCCTGGTTGCAAAGAAAATGGTTTCAGCACCACTGGGTCTGATGGCTGATGTATGTGTTTGCTCAATACCTTTTACCAAGTGAAAGAAGTTTCCCTCTATCCCTAGTTTGTTGGTGGTTTTTATCATAAATTGATTTTATCAAGTTCTTTTCCTGTAACTATTGAGATGACAATTTTTCTCCTTTAGCCTGTTAATGATATTAACATTGATACGTTTTGAATGTTAAACCAAACAGCATTCTGTGATGTGCGGAGCGAGAGGGACTCACTTTGCCTCCCTAAGGCCCCACGTGTACATTCATAAATACATTTTTTTTTCTTGCACTGTTCTTGTCTGGTTTTGGCACTGAGGTCACAGGAGCCTATAAAATGCGTTAGGAAGTGCCTTGTCTACTTCCTAAAGGATTTTGCGAGGGATTAGAACTGTGTGCTCTGTGAGGACAGCGAGAACTCTTCTGGGGAGCTGTCTAGACTGGCGGGAAGGCCTCTGGAGGAGCTGCGAGGCCACCAGCTTCCACTTCCTCTCCAGGCAGCCTTGGTGGCTGCACTCTGGGGACTGGTCCTTAAGTTTCAAAATGTACTAGAATAAAACTGCTTATAGGATTCTCTCATCACCTCCCCACCTGGCTGCAGACGCAGGGTGCAGGGTGGTGTGCAGCGGGGAGGCTGTTGGGGTGCCCCGGTGGGCACGCTTCCCTTGGGCCTTTTCTTTTTCATGCATTTCTGTTCTTATATCAATTACTATTAATATCAATGTATTTACTTAGCATTGTTCATTATAACTAATGAAGTTTAATTATTATTGATATGTTATCCTTATTATTTAATATCATTAGTTTCAATTAATGGTATTGTTATTTTCTTGTTCCTGTCTGAATTATTCTGCTGCACTTTTCTCAACTTGCTGCTTGGGGGGCTTCCCAGTCTTTCACTCCCCTTTAACATAAGCACTTGGATTACTGCCCAAGAGGTTTTTCACCTCTCAGGACAGTTGGTCCAAGCACCCAGGTCTGCTGCTAGGGCTGCCACAGCCAGCTCCTCTCCCCAGGGAGACAAGGAGAAGGGGAACCATTCAAGAGACCCTGCAGTTTCCTAGAGGGTATATTTACTCGAGGGCTGGTTTAAATTGTGGTTAGGCTAGGATATGCTTTAAACTGGATTGAACATTTAGGTTAACACCTGACCCCCATCAATCAGCTGGAATCGCAAAGCAGAAAATTAGGTATAGCAATCAATCAATCAAATTTCAGTGTGAGTTAGCTCTGATGACTTTGCTGTAATAATTACATATAATTGTTATGATTATAAAATTTCAAAATTTTTCAATCAAGGACAACAGCTATTTACGGGCTTATTGTGAAGGCGTTTCCAGGCACACCACACAGGGTTCTCTTCCCCCTCATCAACAGCGCCACCTCCCACATGGCAGAAGGAACCCGCCTGTGGCTTGGGGATAAGGGGAAGGGATGTGGGGCGCAGGTAAGCCAAGACAGTGGGAAGTAGGAGGGCCCGGCGGGAACTCGATGGCTGGTGCAGGGAGAGCTGGGGAGCAGGGAGGAGTCTAGAAGGCAAGTGGCGGTCCCATGGACAAGGGCAGAGACCAGGGCAGGGACCAGGGCAGGTTAACCCACCTGTGGACACATCCCTGGAAATACAATGCCACAAGATCCTGGAGTCGGGGTGCCTGGCTATCTGCAAACCTCCTCTAGGGTTCCTGCTGGGTTTTGTGTTCTCTTTCAGGGGCCCAAGGGAGCAAGCAAGCTATACAAATTCTGGAGCAGGGTGAGCGTGGGCTTAGCGGCACAGGCCCCGGGCTCCATCCCTGCATGACGCGGCAAAGCAAATCCCGGGCAAAGAAGATTTTTACATTAGCGCATATGTTTGCAGGAGGAGCTGAGTGACCTGGGACAAGCTCAAGGAGTCTAGGCAGGAACCAAGCCACATCTGGCGGAAACTGAGGAAGGCGTCAGGGGGAGCCTCTGATGAGAGGCTCGCTGGGCCCACGTGCTGAACCCATGTGCTGCCCCTGGCACAGCACAGAGGAAGACCACCCTGTACCACACCTGGGGTCTCCTGTGTAGTCCTCCACGTGAACCCACCATGAACCCACCCTGCCACAGCAGGTGCAGTGAAACGAGACATTTCTATAGTTCATTCAACACTGATACAGCATGCAAGGAGGAAGAGGAGAGGGGAGAGCAGAGCCGCAGGTACCAGGAGAACAGGTCTGCAGAGCTAACTGCAAAGGGGGGCCGCGCTGGCAGTTGGGCTGTATCACAGATTTTTGCTGAATGCGATTTTAGCTGCTCCTGCCGCAAATAAAGGGATAATTTTGGGAGATGATGGGTATGTTAATTTGCTTCATTATAGTAACCACTTTAAGATCTGCATGTATTCCATAACATCATGCTGTATGCCTTAAATATATACAATGACATTTATTTAAAAATACATAGTGATTATCAGAGGTTTGATAAATATTAATGGTGCTAAAAATTTTCCCTTTCAAAGAGCCTTTTAAAAGTGGGCGAGGGGCTGGGATTGTAGCTCAGCGGTAGAGCACTTGCCTCGCATGTGTGAGGCCCTGGGTTCGATCCTCAGCACCACATACAAAGCAATAAAATAAAGACATTAAAAAAAAAAAAAGATGTCCATAATGACAAAAACATAATAAAACATATTTAAAAAAAAAAAAAAAAAAAAAAAAAGTGGGCGAGTGGCAAGCCTTCCCCTCTCAGGCATTTCCTTCTTTCTTTGAGGCCTGGAGGGTGCTGGGGAGCAAACCCAGGCCTCACCCCTAGCAGGTGCTCTGCCACTGAGCTACAGCCCAGCCCAAGGCATTTCCAATCAGACCCAAAGCCAAGCCCCTCAGCCCACCGAGAATGCAGGAAAATCTATAAGAAAACTGGCATAGATTCTCCCTCCTTAAAAAATCGATCAATAATAATAAAGGTGACGGGGTGGGGGATTAGACACCCACGCACTGTCAAACCCAAATGCAGTGTGTGAACGACTAGACTCAAGGAGGGGCGGGCGAGGCAGTGATGAGAACAGCTTGAGATAGTAGGGAAATGAGATTCTGGACAAGGCTGGATAACCTGGAGTCACTGCTGTGTCCCCAGGCATGGCCAGTGGTCACTGTGGCAATGCTGGGTCATCTTCCTGCTTCCTTCGTTTAGGGGACACGCACATAGATTTAAGGGCACAGTGTCATGCTTGTAGGCAAAAATAACCAAAATGGTTTTGGTACCATAATGAAAGGATTAGACTTCATGGATCAGCTACGCCTTTCATTCAGCAGTGGAGTCAGGTGTCAGAGGGCTCCCTTTCTGGATAGAAAATGGCCCCTGGTTACGGGAACAATCCTTACTTTTATAGGTTACACTGAGAAGTGACTGAACCACTGAAGACTTTAACAGAGCACATCAGTTTGGGCACTCAGGAAGCAGGGTGTGAGAATATGAAATTTGTTTTTATAGGGCAATTTTACAGTACAATGGAGGGTCCATTGTCTATTGTACTGTCACTGGGAAGGATCAATGCTTGCCCTTTTCCAGGGATTGTCTTGTCACTGGGGAAGGATGTATTGGGAAAGGATCGATGTTATCAATATTCTGCCCTCTCCCTCCCTTCCTCTTCCCAGGCCACACTGTTTTGAGGGTTGTCATTTCCATGTCCTTCAACACTACCTGTGACTTATTTCCAAATGTCTAGTGAAGGCTGGGTAGAGAGCAGACATAGCAAATGCCAATGAGTGGGCACCTGGGTGAAGGTGTACAGGTGTCGGTTGTACTGAGCTTTCTATTCTTAAGCACCTTCAAAAGTTTTCAAAACAAAAGAAAAACAAGCAACACAGAAAGCCCACTGGCTCTTTTCAGGGAGAGAAACCCTAAGCCAGGGGCCTCCCAAAAGCTGCAGAACAGAGAGTAGATAAGATCAAGTGCAGGTAGGTGTCAGGTAACAGTGTCACTCATCAGGTGAGGGTCAGGAGACAGACACTGAGGACAAGACTATTCAAGGCCATCGGAGGCCTGGGATCCAGGCACCCTGCTGGCCCTCACCCTGCTGGCCCTCACCAAGCCAAGGACCCAGGCGCTCCACAAGGCTGGGCGTATAAACAAAGAGGGACACCGATCCCCCTGGGGAACTCCTCGCAGGAACCACAGCTGCTGTTTTAAGTGGGCCTGGCGCGTGCTGGCATCTCCCCTCTGGTCTCCTGCCTGCCCAACACACCTCCTCACCTCCCCTCTACTGTCATCTGTCTGCTGAGGATTTGCCAAACAGAAGCCTAACTACTTACGCTGGAGCCCTGGGCCCAGGAATCGAGCCTTCCCAGGTGGTGTCAATGTAAAGTGCCAGTGTCCCAGGCTGAACCTGTCAATCTCTGCCCCTGATCCCACAGCTGCCCTCGGGAGCTCAGGAAAACCACATTCTAGGCACCCAATGAGGCTCTCTCGCTCCTCTCCTCCTCAGCTTGCGGCCACCACCGCCACTGCGTCTTCCCAACGCTGAAGAGGCGAGTGGCTCCACCACACTGGCTCTTGGAATCCGCTCATCTCTGAACAGGGCTGGGAGGGAGCAGAGCGCCATGCTCCTCCACCCTCAGTGTCTGTGGGCGCAGCTCCTGTCCACAGGCGGCCAGCATGACGTCTCAGGTGACCCGCTGCACAGTCCGTCTGCCAGATAGCTCAGCCCTTCTCTGGAAGGACCCACCAGAACACACTCCCTCAGGCTGGCTGACTTCCTCCTGTGACTCCTGCCTGGTGCTCTGGGTTTCAGAACCAATGGAATTCCTCTCCTACAGCCTTTCATAAAGCACCAGAATGTTCTGTCTGTCTGTTCCCATCTATTCCCTACAGGAGGCCTGGGGCAGCAGCAGCCAAGACTAGCTCACAGCACAAAGTGACCCCTTGAGGCGTCTGTGGGCTCCTCTGGCTATGGATGCGCAAACCCACAGGGCACTTGTCTCCTGAACCCACTACACCTTCCCATATCAACATAGGGCTTCTCTTTCCAGAAGGATTTGCTCTTAGGACCCAACGGAGGAATTCCCATTACGAGTGCAAAGTCTGTACCACACAGGTCAGTGTGGCCAGGAAGGCTCTGCCTGGGCGGATGTCCTTGTCCATGGCATTGACTCAGTGCAGATCGAGACGGTGAGCACAGGTGGTGTGTGGGGGGGTATGAAATGAACGCGACTGCTTACCTCTCCCTGGAAGCTCTTCAGCAGCGGTGCTACCTGCTTGCGCAAATCCTGGAGCAGGAGGAGTGGCCAGGAAACAGCAGTGGGGAAGGAAAGAGAAAGAAAACATCGGTGAGCACTTTCAACAGCAGCTCGGAGGTCCTTGCTGATTCTCCTCCATGCACAAAGCCACCCCACGCCTCTCACGACACACCGGCCCGCGCTCCTGACAGTGCCCGCTCAGGAATCTACATTCCCTTACATAACAGCACTGCCAGTCTCACTTCCACCAAGCCCTGGTTAGAAGGCGCCACGGCTGAGATTCCCACTGGCGGTCTAAGTGGGCTCACTGGCTTCAAATGAAATACGTTACGACGAGTCTGGTGCTTTCTTCTCTGAGGGATCTGGGCCACTGTCCTATGTTTTAGCTGCTGTTTTGTGTACTGCTAACGGGAGGGCCAGCCTGTTCTGAATCTGCCTGATACAGTCACTGGAAATTTCATCCTGAGCCACCAGTCCTGTGCCCACATTGTAAAAGGGGACAGCCTGTCCATGTGCCCATACAATCTCCTCGAGTGTTTGCTTTAAAATGTATCAACTTAGAAAGTGCTTTTAATACTTTAAAGACTTGAAGAAGCCAGCTTGTTCTTCACTGGGAGTTTGGGCGTGTAAACCACTTGTCTGAGCAGGATCTATGTGCCAGATCAGGCTCACTACTGGGACAAGGGCATCGAATAATTTTTTTAAAGTTCCAGGCCAACCCTGATGAACATGCCCAGTTGAAACTGACAGGCGCCAGTCCAACCAAGACACAGGAGGAAGATAAAGTGTTATTTCAGAAAAATAAACCTAATGCTATGAGAAAATACAGGATAAATTCAAATTACGGTGATAAGGAGTGCTTCACAAGGGGCGGCCTGTGCGCTGGGAAGGAGGCAGGGCGTTTGCAGCTGACAGCAGAGGACCAGGACTCAGCTCTCAGGGTACCTGCCCCTGCCCTGTGCACCTGGACGCCCTCAAAACAGAGGCCAACAAAGGCACAGATGCACCTGAGCCAACCAGAGCCTGGGTTCTATAGACTCCTGGGTGAAGGGGTGCAGAACAGGGAAGAAGGATGGCAGACCTGGGCAGCCTGATTCTGACTTCCGGCTCAGCCACTCGCTAACCGTGGGACACGGGAAGCCACTTTCCTTGTGAGCCTCAGCCTCCACCTCTGAGTGCTTAAGGGAGCCACGTATTCCTGGGAGGAGAAGGAAGTGGGGGCTCAGCTCCTGGAACTCCGCAGGTGCCCAGCAGCAACACCCCTCCACCTTGGGACCCAATGAGGCTGTCAGCAATGCACGGAGGTGGATGAGGGGAACCCCGACACCCCGGGGTAGCGGGGAGCCTGTCCTCTCCTGCTCTGGGATGCCGCAGTGCTAGAACTGGCTGGATGCGTGCCAGCTTTTGTTACCACCCGTTCAATGGCATTTTGGGTTCCATCAACCAGGCTCCTCAATTGAAGGGACCCACATCCCTCCACTCTTGCCCACTGGCTCGCCCAGACACAAACTACAAATCATTTCCTTGGGGCTTCTTATGGCCTACCCAGAGAGCCCTGGTTAGGAAATCTCGCTCCAGGCTGTGCCGGCCAGTGCGGGGGCCGACGGCCACGTGTGGCTATTTATGTCTAACTGTAACTTAATTAAAGCTAAATAAGGTTGGAAAATTCAGCTCCTCAGCCACCCTGGCCACGTGAGGCTGGCAGACCTAGAACGTCTCCAGCTCTGCAGGGCCCGCAGGCGAGCCTGCGCCACGAGCTTCTGTGAACAGAGCCACCCCACGTGATTCTGCACCTGACCACTGACATTTCATCAAGACGTCTGGCATCTCCCTCTCAGGGATATACTTTTCCGAAGGACACATTCCTAAATGTGATGCCCTTATTTCCTTAGAGAAGAGCATGTTTCAACTCCTTCACTGGATGGTTTTCTGGATTTCTAAACCAAGTCCATGGCAGAACGTCATCTCGCTCATTATCAGCTCCTGGTGAACTTGGGCTATCTGAATCATGGCAGGCACGATGATGGGCCCCTAGAGACGTCTATGCCTCAACCCCTGGAGCACGTGGGTACACTGGGTCTCCTGGTGACAGGGACTTTGCAGGTATGATCAAGTTAGAGACCATAAGTAGGGAGAAGACCAGATTGTCCAGGTGGCCAATGTTCTCGCAATGTCCTTGTAAGAGGGAGGCAGGAGGGCCAGAGTCGGGGAAGGGGACTTGGGGACAGATGCAGGGGCTGGAATGCTGTTGGCGCACAGGCCAGGGACCAAGGGCAGCAGGGCAGCAGAGGAGACCAGGACAAACATTTGTTGCTGGGGCTTCCGAAGGGAACATGACTCTGGCCACATCTTCGCGCTGGCCCTGTAAATCCCTGGGATTCCTGGCCTCCGGCCCTGTCAGATGATAGAGTCTGTTGTTTTGGCCACTAGCACCAGGGTGGACTGCTGCAGCGGCGGCAGGAAGGACAAGCAGGACGGCTTGTACCCCCTGCACTCCTCAGAAAGCAGAGGGCAAAGCTTAACACGGGGAGGGAACTAGGGGAGGAGGGCACACAGGGCTGCCAGGGTCCATGCCATATTCCAAACACCAGGAATCAGCCACGTTTCTTTGCAAGAGACCTGGTCTCCATGGGCAGCGATGCAGGCGGCCTAAGTATGAGTCGGAGGTGTTCGTGCTTGCCGATGGCACCTTGGAGCCCTGCCAGGAGTGGGGACCCTGTGGGACAGTGGAGGGCGCAGGCAGAGGCCAGGCAGACTCCTTTAGAGAGAGGGGGTCCTCCCCCTTCTCCCCAGGCAGGATGGCGCTACTATAGTCACAGGCTGCAAACCCAAGACAATGGCAGAGTTCGTTTCGTTTTCCAGGGAGGCTGACTGTGTGTGAAGGCAGCCCGATTAGGAGGTGTCACTGCCTTGGCCAGCAGGTCGCCGCTCGCCCCGACCCAGGGCTGAAAGTCCACAGCGCCCAGCGCACCCAGAACCACCTCTACTGTGCTGCACGAGTGACCCTTCCTCTCAAATGGGGAGGCACAGACACACACGCATCTTATTTTTAAAAAATAAGACATGAAAATTTCAAGGAAAATAACCCCATGCGAGGCTTGCCTTCCGACTGCTCCTTCCAGGTCCTGCGTGCCCAAGGAGGTGGACTGGAAGCTGGCTGCTCTCCCCAAGCGGGGTGTGTTCATAGGGTGGCCCTCCGGCCCTACTCTGCAGTACCTGCAGCCCCTTGGGCTACTTAAAGGGGACCCCGAGGTACCAACTGGTCCCGTGGAGACAGCCACGAACCAGCATCACAGGCGAAGCTTCCTGGCATTTCTCACTTGGAGCTCTTCAGACAGAGCAGCACCTTGGTGACGGCAGTGCAGCCTCCTGCCTTCCAGCTGGGGCTGTTGAGGGCTGCCGTGGGTTCTGCCTGGCCCTCTACCCGTAGCTTCCAATGCAGGGCTGGGTGGCATTTTGCTGAGGACACCTCGGCACAGGTGGGTTGAGACTCCAGAAGGTTGGAAGCTGAGTCCGCACCACACCAGACCCCATGTCTCCTTCCCCTGAAGACTAACAGGCCCTTTCCCACTGACTCCACCCACAGGGCAGGCTGCAGTGTGGCCCAGGGCCTGCAGCATGGGTGCTCTGTGCCCTGGGAACGGGCAGTGGGTAGGTCGGCAGGAAGACAGAATCTGGACCTGCTGTCCTGGGTGTTGGCTGGATCCTGGGTGGCACCTCAGGCCAGTGCTGGTCTCCACCATGCCTGCCTGGGCCTGGCACACCAGAGGGACTCAGCCCACGAGGAGTGGGCATCTGAGCAAACAAAGGAACAAGTGGGGAACAGACAACCCCCCCAGGTGGGCCGAGACCCAGCACGCAGGAGGTCGCCACCTACAGAGGAGCCCCCAGGGCTGGGCTCCCGCCTAGGACGGCCCCGGCCACTGCAGGCCCAGACAGCCACGCACAGCTCCCTATTCTCTAGTGCCACCCTGATGAGGCAACTCTGGCAATTCGTGAAGTTGATTTTGCTTCACATCACCCAGCATGTCCCAAATATGATCCTTTCATGAGTGACTGATAAGAATCAACAAGGTGTTTTTATATATATTTCTTATTTTATTTATTTACTTTCACTTTCTGCTTTGAGGCTTTCCATCTGCTGTGTGCACACTCGGCTCATCGTCAGTTCGGACTGGCCAAGGTCAAGTGGCCTGTAGCCACACACAGCTGGCAGCCAGCACCCTAGGCTGCTGGGCTAGGAGACATGTCCACAAGTTGAGGCCCTCCTGGGAGAAGGGCGGGCGGCAGGGGCGTGGGAACAGGCCCTGCGAGAAGCCGGGAGAGAGTAGGAAGAGCTCGGGCTAAGCCAGGAGGGAGCTCAAGAGGGGAAGCGGTCACTTATGCCAACGCTGCCCCAGAGCTGAGGACGAGGAAAGGGCTGCCCGCGGGATTTCACGGCTTGAGTTGAGCGGGGGGATGGAACCAGCTCGGCAAGTACAGGAACCTTTGAAAAATCAACAGTGTGGGGAACGGAGGCAGGAGGGACACAAGGTCCGAGCGCACCGACAGCTGGGGTCTGCCGTGAGCGAGCACTGTACCACGTGCTGCCCACAGTGACGCCACCAACGTAAGAGACAGGTCCCTGTCTAGAGAGGACCCTGAGGCTCAGAAATGGAGGGGAATTTGCTCAAGGTCACAGAGCTAGAAGGGTTAGAATTTGAACCCACATCTCCTAATGTCCACACCAGAGTGAGATTCTTTCTGTAAAGGACACGATCGCGGTGGCCCCGTATGGGCAGGGGCACAGCACACAGAGGTTACCCAGGCGGCATGCCGTGTGGCGGGGCGGGGCGGGCAGGGTATGGACAGGCACATCAGTCCAAACGCTTATAGGGGTCCAAATTCAGAGAGAAACAGTGAAGTTGGACGGGGGCATAGAAGGAGAAAGGCAGGGAAGCCCAAGACTCGGGCCATAGCAGGCTCCTGCCAGGCTCCCGCTGGGCTCCCCAGCCCTGCCCGCCCGGCACAGGGCTGCCTCCCGAGAACGGCAGTTCAGGAGTTGAGAAAACCACATCTGCAGTCTGTGGCAGAATCCTAGACTGAAGAGGCTCGCCCCGCACCGCGTCCTTACGTGAAGCAAACTCCTCCTTCAGCCATGGCTGTACTTAAAACATCATTTACGTGAGTGCTTGCAAGCCTTGTGGCGACCCCTTGAAACAAGCTTTGGTATTAAAGCTGGATGTGCACTGTACGTGCACACGCGCTTGCATGTTTAGAGACAGTTGAAAGGAAAAAACCGCTATATGTTCACACATCACATACAAACTGACACATCCGTACTCCAAGTCACCAGCTAAAAACCACTCGTTCTAATTTTATTTTTGGCAGCTTGAGAAATTCTTTATCCAACTCTGATGCGTGCAGAGACTCTCCAGTTCTGCACCCAACTGAGGAGAGAGACCCAAGGATGCTCAGTTCTGGCCCGTTGTGAGCCAGGACACAGCTCCATCTGTTCCCCTCTCAGAGCACATGCCCTGGCCGCCCGAGGGCTGCGGACACTGCCACTCCGGTCTACCTACACATCCTTTGCTACTGTCGCCAGCTGAAGCTGTGGGTTCCAGCCAGTCACAACCACACTGGCAGGGGTGATAATAGTGTGCGGCGCACACACACAGTCCTAACCAGGACCCCGCGGATGCACACATAGTTCAGCCACAGGCTTTCCTGGGACCTCGGTTTCCTTCTATCTACGCCCAGAGAGAGAGGCAGCTAGCACCTCCCTGTGGTGCAGAGTGGGGTCCTTGACATCACTGCCATCAGGTGTCTGCTGGCAAAGGCCGCAGTTGCTCATTTCAACCCTCCCTTGAGCACATAGCAAAAAGTACGCAATGTCTGTAGAGACGCGGCTATGCAGAAAGCCGCGTTATTCGCATTATTCTCAAAACCTCGGATTCACACACGTTTTCGATCAGAAAACGGAAGAGGAAAGTGCCTCAATGGCCTTTTCCAGGTGATGAGAAGAGCTGGTGAGAAGCACTCTCATTTAAAAGCAAGAGGGACAAAGTGGTCAGGTGCCGCAGCCACACCTGGAAGGTGTGAGCCCCGCAAATCAGGCTGCCTGAGTCCTAGCAGTGCAGACGTTGGCCTTCTGCCATTTGGGGGACCAGGGTGGTCTCTGCAAGGCTCTTTTCCCTCCAGGCCCATGGCATCTCCCTGGTTACGTCTCTCCTGCTTCCCAATGGCATGCCAGACCAGGGCATGACAGGGTGGTGGGCTGCGTACCCAGCCATGCGCCGGACTCAGGACTGGCGGCTGCCTGAGCTGCCCCGCTGAGGCCTGGCTGCGTCCCTGGGAGGATGGCTCAGGGTCCATGGAAAGAACAAGAAGCTGTCAGGCCAGCGCAGACACTGTGTGTGAGGGAAAGGCCCATGAGTCACAGGCACCTTTAGATTCACAGAGCAATAGCTACACACATTCCGTAATTTGGAATTTTGGAACTTCTACCAGGTTGTGCAGTGCTTTTTTTTTTTTTTTTTTTGTGCCAGGGATCAACTTCAGGGGCACTCAGCCACTGAGCCACATCCCCAGCCCTGTTTTGTATTTTATTTAGAGACAGGGTCTCACTGAGTTGCTTAGTGCCTTGCTGTGGCTGAGGCTGGCTTTGAACTCGCGATCCTCCTGTCTCAGCTTCCCAAGCTGCTGGGACTGCAGGCGTGGCCACCACACCCGGAGCACAGCACCCTTTTTACTCCACAGCAACTGAGGTGTGTCTCTGTGGGAGGCAGAGCAGGTGCAAGGTGACCCTGGCTGTCCCTCTCACGTGTTGCACAACATGGCTCCTTCAGTGAGGTGGCCCAGCAGCTCCCCATGTCCCTGGCTCTGCCTAGGAGAAAAGCTGGCCTGGAGGTGGGGTAGCAGGGGAGTGGCAGGGGGTGGGGCTTGGCCCTCCCGACACCTTCCAATCCTAGGGCACCTGGGCTGGGCCCGGCTCCCGGCCTGCTGCAGGGTCCCTCCCTGTTCTGAACAGCACATGGCTGGCCTTAGCTCTAAGCCACTGCCGGCACCTCCAACGTCATCTACCCCGACTCCCACCTGGAAGCAGCCACCTAGAAAGCCTTTGCCCTGGAGGAAGAGGGTTCTGGGAGCAGAAGGGGACAGGGTTCTGAAACAGCTGCTGGCAGTACCCACAACCCACACAGCCTACCCCGAGGAAGGACCTCTGAGGACCTTTAAAGCTCAACACGTAGACAGCCAGGTTCTAGATCACTCGGGTGCGAGCAAGCGGCAATCTGAATGGAATTATCCCCTTTGAAATCCAGACATTTCAATGTAGCAATTTTTTTTAATTTTAACATTTTTTTAGTTGTAGATGGACACAATATCTTTATTTTATTCATTTATTTGTATGTGGTACTGAGGATCGAACCTAGTGACTCACGCATGCAAGGCAAGCGCTCTACCACTGAGCTACAGCCCCAGCCCTCAATGTAGCAATTTTAAAAGGAAAAATATGCTAAAGAGTTTAATTTCAGAAGTTGAGCTTACCATTTTTAAGAAAACACAGTAGAAGCAACATTAGACATGCATAGCAGTTTAACAAAATGACAATCCTCTAGAAAGTGACTTTTTTTCCAACCGAGACATTTTACCTAACAAATGAGGTGAGGACCCCTGTTGTACACCTGATAGCCAGACTGTGAAGCACATACCAGGACATCGCTGGCCACTGAGGCTTCACTCCCACATCTGCAGCACCCGGAAGTGTCCCGAGGACAACTGTGCTCACATTCATCAGGAAACCCACCCGGGTGCAGTTCCCCAGGCCAGGCTCACTGCCTGCAGGACACATCTGCTTTCTCAAGAAGCCACCTTCTCTAACAGGAACTGTGGGAACGTGTGTCCCAGGTATGAAGGTCTGGACACCGTTTTCCGTGGTACACGGACTTTGTGTTTGTGTCCCTGCACTTCACCTAAGGCAGCTGCGAGTCTCCCTATCAAGCACGCCACAGCCCAGGTGTGGGGCAGGTGTGGGGCAGGTGCGGGGCAGGTGCGGGTTTGCAAAACAAGACAATAAATACACTGCGTGTTTCCCGACTGCAGTTGAGTGGAAAGTGAAGTTTCCCTTTGTTGCAGGATACTGGGACCTTCACTTCCCATCTCATCACTGAAGATGAATCAGCAGCTGTTGATGGGCACCCTGCTTCCCCTGCTGTGATGGACAAGCACACGCTCCTTCCAGCCTCTGGACAGAAAGGGTGATTTTAAATGGCATTTAAGCTGGAGTGTTAAATAAAAAATATCTTCCTATACAACAGCAGACAGTATGTCCTGGCAATTTCTCAAAGATTTTAGTTCACAGATTTGAGAAAATTCCATTAGCTTTAATTATTTATCAGCAGTCAATTTAGATTACTGTTCTTGACCTATTTTTGCAGCGTACGGGCCACCCAGCAATGGAATAAATGAAGAGTCTTTTGCTGCAATGGTTGATTTTCTGAAATAATGGAAATCTAGTTTAAAGAAGGAATGAAACCCTAAACATGTAATTACCACAATACAGACCCTGCTATCCTGCTTTGTAGCTGGATAAAATGCACATCTTTGTGAGTTTTTTGGTTATTAAATAAGATTATCTTGAAAGGGATAAACTGGCTCATGCTATAATTTCTTCCCATTTAAATTTCTTTGCTCCATTTAAAACGTGTTCTATGTCCTGACGGAAAGTCCTCTAACGCTGACGGATGCGCCTTCGACACTGTCCTAAGAAAGCCGCACACAGGAGGATGGGCTCATGCAGCTGGAGGGCGCCATGGGGCTTGGGCGCCTGGTGGTGAGCGGTGAGGGCCAGCCAGGGGCACCAGGGGCAGCAGGCCCCAAGTTCCTGGGTAAGAACAACTCTGCAAGACTTGCTTGCTGGTGCACAGTAGCACAGGTACTGCGTTGGTATTTCAAAACGTAGAGGATGACAGGCTGGGGGGTGCAGGGGCCAGGGACAAAGGTAGACTTGAGATGCGCAGAGGTGGGGCAGGAAGGAGGAACTGGCAACGAGTGATGGCAGCTGAGCAGTGTGGTGGACCCCAAATGCTGCAAGGCCATGGGCCTCAGGGAGGGGTCAGGGGACTCCTGGCTCCACAGACCCTGTCAAGGGTTCAGAGGTCAAATCTATTTGTCGTTTGCTTTTCCCATGTTTTCTCACTGATGAAGAGCTTTCTAGAAGCTCTGCGACCTGTGAAGACACCCTCATTCTGATGCTGCACAAACTTGTGTTCACACCTTTCACGTGGCCAATGCCGACAGACAACACACACACCCAAGCTGAGCCCTCAGTTTTTTGTTTTTTTTTTAAGATTTTTTTTTTTTAGTTGTAGATGAACACAATGTCTTTATTTTATTGCTTTGTATGTGGTGCTGAGGATCGAACCCAGGGCCTCACGCATGTGAGGCAAGCGCTCTACCGCTGAGCCACAATCCCAGCCCCTGAGCCCTCAGTTTTAAAGAGACCAAAAGGATGCTAGAGAAAAGGCTTTGCAAAGATGCCCGCCTGGGAGCCAAAGCTGGTGATGGTCAGGATGTCAGGCTGTGTGTTCACACTGGGCACAGTCCTGTGGGCCCGGACTGGGGTGACCATGCTGGCTCTCACAGCATGGGCTGTGTCGCCCCTGCCCAGCTCCCACAGCCACCTGTCCTGGGGCAGCAGCCTCCCGCAGGACACCAGGTGGCCACAGGGTCGATACTCCCATTTCAAAATATCCTTCTGGGGTGCTTTCTAAACCAACGCTCATGTCCAAACCTCTAGTTTTTATTTCAGAACTTTGAAAACACTGCTCTGAGTTTGTCAAAGACAAGAACCCATATTATACAGGACTTTTAATTCATTCAGAAACCATATGAGCATTTAACAGGTGCACTGGATGAGAGGGCAGGGTTCCCGGCCTCCAGTTGCTCTCTGCCTGGCAAGGGCAGGGATGTAGCCTCAGTCTTGGCAGCCCGTTTGCTGGTGGTGCTGAAAACCTGCATGGCGAGGGAACCCACGGAGGCGTTCCTCCCCGGCTGGCTGCAAGGCTGATCCTCATGGGAAGTGCCGCAAGGGGTACCCGTGTCCCAGGCTGGGGGCATTCCTTAGGGTACATTTTACCCAAGACTCTTGGAAACCAAACCAACCAGGAAGGGCCACTCCACTTCCCTCAGACACGGCCACTGCTTCGCTTATTCTGGACCCTCGGCCCTGCTAACATGCAGATAAATGGCCATTTAAAATGCGAATGTGGAGTGACCCTCACTTAGGGCTTTCGCCTTCAGGAATCTCTGTGTTAGAGTCATCAGAGACGAGGCAGTGAGTTATGCATAGAAGTGTCCATCACGTGCAGAATGGGAAAAAGGAGGGATGCGTGGATTCCCAGCGGGGGGACTTACTGAGAAAGTTTTCTGTAAGCTGATACAATGGCATATTAGGGAGTTGGTAAAAGTGTCTATCAACAAATAGTGAATGCTGGGATGTGCGCAATTTCCACCATTCACCAGACACGAGCTGAGGAAGGGCTGTAGGTCTCCTGCCACCACCGCAGGGGCTCCTTCGAGTGGGTATGAACCCACCTGGTTCCTGGGTCGCCCACCCAGCTTCCCGTCTATAAGGGAGCTGCGAGTCAAGTCACCACTGCACAGCGAAGTCCACTGTGCTGAACTACCAAGGCGGAGCACACATGCAGGGTGTGCCAGAGGCAGGCCTGGTCCGGGAAGGCCCGAGAGCAGGGGGCACCCCACACAGGTCTGGACGATGGGGGGCGGGGGGACAAGGAGCCACACACTACAAGGCACGGTTACAGCGGAACCCCAAAGCTATAAACATGCGCGCGTGCATACACACACAGAGGAATATACCCATTCAAAATACTTTGAAACCTAAAGCTTTCTGAACACAGACACAGTTGGGATTTCAGAATTTTTGATTAGAGATGCTTAGCTGTTAAAGTTTACGAAAGTACCCCCCAAACTGAAAAACCGAGAAACTGTAACTACTGCCAGTCTGTCGTGAACACTGCTGGGGAATCTCAACCTGCATGGGCAGGAAGGGCACCAGCGCTCAGTGGGGAGCAGATCCGAGGGAGCGTGTCACGCTTCCCCCTCACCCTCTGTAGGTCCAGTACGTCCCGTTAACCATAGGAATGTTCTTTTGAAAACTGAATATGATGATATTTTTAAAAAGAAAAAAAAAAAGACTTTTAAAGGCTCACAGAGCAACTGGATGATTTGTCCAGGTCGCTCGACGGCAGCAGTGCCAGGCACTGGTCTGACCACATGGCTGGCCATGCCCCTGGCACGCGGTCAGGCCTGCACAACCCACAGACAGCAAAGGCTGGGGCTGCCACCGCCCAGTGAGACCATATCCGCTTCTTAGGGGACAGTTATTTCATGGCAGGTGTCAGCAGGAGACCTTCTGGTCCATCTCAGGCTCCCACTTACTTCATTTAAATAAAATGCCAAGCTGGTCGGGAAGCTGTGCTGCAGAACGGTATGCACAGCACAATCCTGGCGGTTTTGAGGCATCTATTGTTTCTGAACACAGACAGATGAGAGGGCTCTAAAGCCACCGACGAACACTCACGGCCAGACTGCAGGGGGCTCGGCACCATCTTCTCCATGCTACGTGCTTCATGTGACATGCAGATTCCAATAAGAGCATCCATGCTTTTTATTCAGAGGACCAAGTCACAGGCCTCAAGGAATCTTGGAGACTTAAAGCATCATCTCAAACTGACACCTAAGGGGCAGGACGGCCCCCAGCCCCAGCGTGAGCATGGTCTTTTCAGCTCCCAGATGGAGACATCTGTATTTAGCAGGCAAATCACAAGCAAGCAGGAGCAGATCAGGCCCAGGACATCCCCAAGACTCAGAGTGGCTCTGCCGCAGGCCCCGCTCAGTGTGGCCGTGGGGTTCTCTGCTCCCGCCCAGGGCCCTACACGCTCACTCGCCGTTCATGTGCAACTAGCTCACCTAAAGTCCCACAGCCTGTTTCCACACTTGGGGGGAGAGCCTTTGCGGCATGTGCGGCCGGCGCGTAGATTTTCCCAGAGTTTATTATTGACCCCTCCTCTACACAGCTACTGTGAACAGTATGTGCGATGATCAGGCTGGGGAGAAGGGAGGCCTTTTGCACACTGTGGGCTTCCTGGTGGAAGTCCCACAGAGGTGGGTTCGACACAGACCTTACCAGACTTACATGCTGCTTCTGCTCCCCCTCCAATCTGGACAATCCCAAAGAGCCAGTGGCACAGGAAAGGAAGATCATAATTTCTTAATTTCTAAATGGAATTATTCATATTATACAGATGGCCTAAGAACCCTATTTGACCTAGAGAACTTAAACCTCTGAAATCAGCTTTGATATTTAAAAGATGCTCAGAGGCCTCAATGGATCACCTCCACCTAGCATGAGGAGAGTCGGATCCCAGGCCAGAGATAGGCCTCCTGACCTTGCTCCACAGGTACTTCCCAAGGGGCAGATGATGCACAGCTAGGAAAGGTACCTACTCAAGTCCCTTCGGGCACCCAAGAAACCCCTCCCCAGTCTCACCCAATTCTATCCAACAGGTCCCAGCCCTCAGAGACACTGAAGCCAGGTGAGGACGGGAACAAAAGGCACCTTCTATAACACGCAGTGGTCAAGGTCCAAAGGATCTGGCTCTCTAACCTTCCACTCATTGGTCCCCAGAGCTTGGAGTACAGTCACCCCATTTTGGCAGGGAGTGGCTCCAGGACCTGCCTCCCCCATGCTGACACCAATGTCCTTGAATGCTCAAGTCCCTTATATAAAATGGTGTATTATCCTCATAGAATGTGAGCACCTCCACCCCACACACTGAATCATCTCTGGGTGACTGATAATGCCTGATACAATATAAATGCTACATAAATGGTTGTTACACTGAATTGTTTAGGAAATAATGACAAGAAAAAAAAGTGTGTACCTGTTTGGCATAGATGCCAATCCGCCCCCCACCTGTGTGAGTATTTCCGACCCGCCACAATCAGTTGGTTGAATCCACAGATGCAGAACTTGTGGACACGGAGGGCCACTGTAAGGGCCTCACACAGCACTGTGGAGAATATAATACCCAACAGAGAGAGCTCTGCCTTTTCAACTGCCTTCTGGAGGATTCCACCACGGGCACGTCAAACCCAGGCTCTCTCACTGTCCTCTGGAACTTGCCTCTTCCTGCAGACAGCTGCCCTTCTGGTATGTCCCTCCCCCTTGGCACACATGTGCCAAGGACCCAGGCAGCAGAGCCAGGCACAGCTTGGAAGCTGCTACACTTGAAGGAAGCACACAGCTGGGTGCTCACCTGCCACCCTGTCCCTGAAAACACAGCCGTGAATCACACCTGATCTCAGTGACAGACAAGATGAGAAGAGTCCGTCCAGGAGCAGGTCAACCAGCAGAGCACAGACCACTCTGCCTCCGGCAATGGAGGGACAATGACGGTCACACTGCACACATGAGCCTGGGTCTAGGGAAAATCACTAATTCTTGGAGAATCCCAGGCGCCGTGGTAAACAGTTCTAAACCCTAAACCAGTTCCTCTTGCAGTCTCTCTCAGGGCTGAGTCCAAGAGCAACTTTTGCGCAGCCCTGGGACTTTCTTTTGAACACACACCGTGGCTTCTTTGTAGTGAAACAGCTTAGGAGAGAAACGGTGAAGACATCTTTTCTCTCTTTCTCTCTCTCTCCCTCTCTCTCTCTCTCTTGGTTGGAGCGGCTGGGCTGCCAGATGAATCACAGAGAAGTCCATAAACGTCAGAGCCTCTGCCCGGACTTTTCTTCTATTACCATATATGGCAAATATAGATCTATTTATCTCCAACCATCTCAACTTCAGCTTCAGCAATTTTCATACCTTATTGTCTTTCTTAAAAGTTTCTCTTGATCTACGACATAGATTGTGCACCCAAGGATAGTACTGAACTCATAACCCAAGGCGGGGTGTTGGGGTGTGACGGCAGAATGTCCACAGCACTGCACATCCGAGGCAAGCCCAAGTCCTCATCTGTTCACATTCCTGCTACATCCTGCTGAGTGGCACAGGGCAGGAGGATTCCATGAGAATGTCACCTGAACATGCCTCCTCCACAGGGCACTGTGTGTTTCTTATTACATATTCAGGGACTGGTTAGTACTGATGGTCTCTGATATATTCTTTATTATTATTATTATTATTGGTACCCGGGATTGAACTCAGGGGCACTCGACCACTGAACCACATCCCCAGCTTTATTTTGTGTTTTATGTAGAGACAGGGTCTCACTGAGTTGCTTAGCACCTCAGCGTTGCTGAGGCTGGCTTTGAACTCGCAATTCTCCTGTCTCAGCCTCCCTAAGTGCTGGGATTACAGGCTTGCGCCACCGCACCCGGCTTCTGATATATTCTTTAAAGAAATAAATACCAAAAACATTTTCAGGCTTCTAAAAGCTAACTGCTAGGAAAGTCCATGGGCGGCTTTTTTAGAGTTCTCAGGGGACATCATCCATTCATTCAATAAATTTATAATGAGGGTCATAGCTGCAAAGGTAAGCAGGCTCAGGCTGTCCCAACCTGCACCCAAGACACACAGTCTGCACACACTGGAGGTGGTCAGGGGCCATCCCCTCACGAGCCCAGGCTACACCTCGCGGGAGCCCACCAGAGAGGACACCAGGAAAGCTGAGTTGTCACCCTATCCGCTGCTGCTTTCTTATACCTCCACGAGGCAAAATCTTTAGTCATAACCTCTGCCAGCAGGAGGCCCACAGAAGCCAAGTAAAGAAAACTGGCTGGGCGGGAAGTATGTGGTCCAAATGCCCAGCTGTCCACCCCATGGTGCCACACTCAGCAGTGAGCACCAACCTGACCTGAGACTCCATCAGGCGTCTGTGGCACCCACAGCAAGGAACTGTTGGCCCTGTTCATGAGTTTGGTGGCTGCTGGAAGGTCTGCCCCAAACCAAATGACACCAAGTCAACAATCTATATTGAAAAAATTTGGTGACGTTACTTTAGAATACCCTTGAGAAAAGTCCTTCCTATAGCCCCAGGTCCTCTGGGGATCTGTCCTGTGTGGGCAAAATAATAGGAACCCTCCGCTCCCAGGTGAACTTCAGTGTTCTGCCTGGTGCAGTGCCAAATTCACCTGGCAGCTCCCCTACACAAGGCAGGTAAAGGCTGAGAGCAGCCGCCTGTTTTTCCAACCCCCTCCCCACTGGCCTCAGAATAGCAAACCTCACCAGGAGGCCCTTCTTGGTGGTCTTGGGAAAAGGGCTTTAGGGTAGGGGGTGAGCGGATGGGGAAATGCCTTCTCCACAGGTCCCCTGCTTGAGTAGGATCGGCTGTACCATCTTATGATTCCTTCTTTGGAACAGGAGGTTCTGGACATCACGTTGCGCCAGTCTGGCAGATGTGCTGGGAGGGGAGGGGCAGCTCAGATAGGCCGCAGAACGGTACGTTCAAAGAGGGCTCTTCCAAACACACGGGCCTTCTGAGGGCCCACAGGAACAGTTTCATACATTAAAATGGAGCCTACGCTTTGGGCTGAGCTACAACTGTCAGATCAGGAAGCCACCAATGGGTGCTGGGTGCTGGGACAGCCCTCCTCCCCCAGAGCTCCATCAGGAGCACATATGCCTTGTGTGCGAGCTACACGCTGACCCCACCACACGCCAACAGGCACACAGCCGTGGCCCCTACCTCCTTCCCTTCCTGGTACAGATGGGCACATGTGCTGAAGTAAACTACAGGTGTACGTGACAGCAGGTGTGGCCTGACGTGAAACACTACACGACACAAGCTTGACCTAAGAGACACTCTGCACCCGTAAGTCACCCTGGGAGTCTCCTTTTCTTGAGAGAACATACACGAAGGTCACGCTTACAAAAATTCAAATGGACCCAAGTTTGAACCCTGCTCTGCCACTTAGCAGCTGAGTGAAGTCTGATTGCTGAATTGGTGATCACCTTCCCGAGCCTTCCGTCTTCTTCCTGTTGACACTGTTGTCCTGGCCTTATAAGGCCTTCTCTGATTCGAATCCTGTTCAGTTCATTGCAGGCATCAAGAGACTCCTTTTTTTGGTACACTGGAGATTGAACTCAGGGGCACTCGACCACTGAGCCACCTCCCCAGCCCTATTTTGTGTTTTATGTAGAGACAGGGTCTCACTGAGTTGCTTAGCACCTCGCTGTTGCTGAGGCTGGCTTTGAACTTGCGACCCTCCTGTCTCAGTCTCCCTAAGTGACTCCTTTTGAATGAATGCAAAACCATAGAAGGTGCTCCAAGCAGCTGCTGCAGGGCCACAATGCCGACCAAGGTGACAATGCCCCTTCTCACGTCTGCCTTCTCACAGCCTACCACCTCTCCGGCCCGCACTGTGTTACAAGGAGCTATTCTGGCAGTCAGACTGCCTGCAGTTCCTCTCAGCTGGGGCATGGCTGTCTGTCCTTCCCAGACACTCTGGCCCTGGCCAGGTGGTCACCAGATGCTGCTGACTTCTGGGCAGCCAGAGCAGGCTGCAGTAACCCTGTTCTCTCCAGCTCGGCCCCACTCCATCCCTTCAGCTGCCAATCACAGCAGACAGGACTTTTCCCAGACAGAAATGTCTAGAGGTGATCTCCATGTGTTAGCTTGTGGCCAAGAGAGATATATTCACATGCCACCGGTTTCCTCTAGCTCAGAGACCTGCCTTTTCCCCCAGCAAATCCAGGCTGACCTCGTATGGGTGCCCGCAGGCTGGGGAAGCTTCCTGTCAGAGCCAGCAGTCAGCACAGAGCTGCCTGCCTCACTTCTCTCTGAGGAGTCTCCCGCTCAGGCTGCAGCTCAGACCTTCCGTTTGCAGCCCCGTGTGTGCTGGAGACACTGTCTTCATATGTTCTAACATGTGCCACAGAGAGATGAAGCTAAGTGAGGCATGCCGTTCACCAAGGCTCCCTGAAATCATGCCTGCTAATCTTTTAAATGGCAAGAACATTACACAACACAGAAGGAATGTTAGTAATTCTAAAGCTTTTACCCAACTGAGAAAATTTAAATTTATAGAAACACACTGGAGATAAAGAAGTCCCAGATGGTCAGCCGTCACAGCCGCGGCCTGGTGCAGAAGCAGAAAGCCCCCTGGGAAGGAGCAGAGGAGGGCGGAGGGTAGGGGCTGAGATTCCAGATCTGACCTGGGTCTCGCTTCACTAAACCCCTGCACTTGCAGAAGGAGGCTCTGCAGCTCCCTGGCCTGCGTGCAGCCACTTCTTTGGCCTTTATAGACGGGGCCACTCATGGTCTTGCAGAGCCTTTCTGTAGCACGCACGCTGGGGTGCTGGCTTGGCCAGTGTGCCCAGCCAGGGTGACAGGCGAGGGCTGGCCACTCCCTGCAACAATCTGAGAGCACCCTTTCTGTGGCAAGATGCATGCACCCCACAGCCCTGCGGGAGTTCGACTTATCGTTACTGTGTACATGAAGCATCTGGGACTCTGGGAGGTTGTGCCTTTCGCCCGAGGCCATGTGGCTATAATGCAAACTCAGGGCCTGCTGGCGCCAACGCTGCTACGCCACGCTGCCTTCCAAGCTCTGTTCCACCTGAAGCTCCTGGCGGCAGGGCAGGACAAGCCTCTGAAAGCTCCAATTCCGGTTCATCGCTAGACTTGCCGGAGCACGTGTGTCACAAGTTCCCTGGGCCTCCTTTCTCCCCGGCTGCCTGGACCTCTGGCCTTGCTCGTGGTTAGCCTGGACTGCATGAGGGACGGAGAAGGCAAGAGGCCTCTGATGGCTCTAATCCCCGCACCCTCCAGGAGGAACATGAGTCCCAGTGCAGGGACCTCAGTCTCCCCTCTCAAAGATGTTTTGCTTACTTCATGCAATTCAATGGTGGCTAAATGCTAAGTTCCTATGTGTGCTTTGCCCTTCTCAAGGTAAAAGAAGTAAAGGGCAGTGTCTCATGTCCATGGCAGAGCAGGACAGGGTGGGAATGTCACTCCAGTGTGGTGTGCCGACCTAGCAGAGGTAGCGAGGCGAGCTGGAAAAGACAGGTTACCAGCAGGGCGCAGTGGCGCAAGCCTGTAATCCCAGCACTTAGGGAGGCTGAGACAGGAGGATTGAGAGTTCAAAGCCAGCCTCAGCAAGGGTGAGGAGCTAAGCAACTCAGTGAGACCCTGTCTCTACATAAAACACAAAATATGGCTGGAGATGTGGCTCAGCGGTCGAGTGCCCCTGAGTTCAATCCCCAGTACCAAAAAAAAAAAGGTTACCAACCAGAGACACCAAACCAAAGTGGACCCACGCTCATGTTGGTTAACTCCTGTGGCGGATCTTTATCCTTCATTGTTCAGGTGGGCAGGATGGAGATGCTGAGGCCCCACTCCCTCTTACTTCCTCTCTGGGTCCGCAGGCCTCAACCCCCAAGCCTGATCTTCCCATGTTCATCTTATACCACCGCAAACCAACCTGGGCTCTGGCTACCCACTTGCTCGCCACCCAGTCTTCACTGCTTTTCTCTTCCACCCCCTAGGTTTTGGCAAAAGCACAGGATTCTAGGCCATGCTCGGGGCCTTTGGAGCTGCTCTTCATTCAGCAGAGGCCAACGGCTGCTGCGCCTCCAGAGGCAGCTTCCAGAAAGGATGTGCTCCTTCCAGAAGGAAGAACGACGTCTGTGTTTCCCCAAGGCTGGGCTGTCGGGTTTCCCCTTGGAGGGGGCTGGGCAGCTACTGTTGTGGGACGGGAAGTGGGGGGCGGAGCTCCAGGGGCCTCGCAGGCAGATAAACGGGCTGTGAAAGAGGATGGCAGTCCAGACCTGTACCTCACCTGAGCTCCTGCTGTAGGCTCAGAAGCCCCCATGGGCGAGGGTGGTGTTCCCAGCTGGCCTGGGTCAGCCGAGGCTTCTCTAAGCCTCAAAGATGCGCAGCTCTGAGCTTAGACCAAGAACCAAGGACTGGGAAGGGGAGGAGAGGAGGGCACTACACTGTTCTCAGAGATCTGCTTTGTCCAGAAGGAACACACAAACTGGATATAGGAAGGGGGACCTGAGGTCTTAGCGCCAGGCACATGCATGGGCCACATACACACATGGGCAGAGCAGTGAGGGGGAACTGGAAGATTTTTCAAATGCATTATGGGAGTTTCCGGGAATTCCTTGCTGAGTCTCCTGGAAGTGAAACTGTGACACATGAAACTCCAGTGATTCCCAGGTACCTTTGGCTAGAAGCCTCCTGCAGAGGAATAAAGGAGTGGGACAGAATCTGCCGAGTCCTGCCCACAAGCAGCTGCAGCTGGCCCACCCAGGGGTCAGCAAGCTCTGCCCACCCAACCAGCTGCTGGGATTTTTATGGCCCGTGAGCTAAGGGTGTTTTTTACACTTGTAAATGATTACATTTAAAATGGTTATGTAAGTGCCTGCATAATATCCTGATTTTGCCTCTTGCCTGGCCAGGCCTAATTTAGTGTCAGGCCCTTTAAGAGAAAGTATGTGGACCCCTGAACTCTTCCCTCATTTCCTCCCGTCTAACTCCCTGCCACGTGGAAGAGGTTCACCCGCAAAAAGGATCCACATCTGAGAACGAGGCCACGTGGAAGGCCCTGGACTCGAGCCTGTGCAGCCCAGGCAGGTGTGACCCTCGAGCCTGCTTCTCTTTGGGGTGACTATGACTGGGAGATTGCCGTAAACAGCACGTGAGATGCAGGACACAGACGTGTTCGTAAAAACTCACAACACTTTCAGAATAAAATTTTACTGTTATTTGTGGCAGCTTATGAGTTGATTTATCACCAAAATCTCTGCCCCTTTCTTATAAACGCTGAGGCCCGACATCCTCTCCTGGTCCACACGACACAGTTCGTGGGGGTAGGGGTGGGAATTTGCTCAACTGCCAAAGAGACAGCTCACAGCGCTCCTGTGACCAGTTCCACCATGGGGTCAGGGTCACCTCCTTGTTCCGGGTCAGCTCCTGCTGGGCTCACAGAGCCCATCTGTGCTGGAGGAGGATGCTACCCCAACCCAAGGCTGCAAACCAGTCCTGAAGACAGCTCCTAGGGCCACACTGCCACGGGCAAGAGCTTTCTGACAGCATCCAGACGTGTACGAAGGCAGATAATGGAGCAGGCGTGTTTTTTAGGAAACCCAGTAACTGAACAACTTGTAACACAAAGCAAGCCAAGGACCTGGAACGAGGAGCTGGGTGCCGTAGGCCTCAACAGAGCTGCGCTGAGCCTCACTGAGGATGACATCCTGTCACCTCACAGCCTCAGAGTCTGTCTCGTCCACTTGGCCTGAGGACAGGAGACCCCAGGCTGAGAAAGTCCTGAGTCTCCAGATGAAGGGACAGGGCTGGCACCAGAACAGGTGATGCTGGGAGGGCCCAGGTTCTGTCCCCTACACCACAGCCCTCCCTCCAGCAGCTCACCATGCCTGGATTCCGCCCATCCCATGGCTTTTCAGTGAGGGAAGCCAGGCTGGGGCCTGCTGGGCTGCCCGCAGGCGGCTGACAGTGGCTCCCTGCACCATGATGCCACTGTGGCAGGAAGTTAAGAGCCCTCAGCCTCTGAGTCAGACCTGGGGTGAGCCTGAAGCATCTGGGATGCGTGACAGCGTGGGATCTAGGTCATCTGTACCAGTGCTGGGCCGTGTAGGGTGGACTGGGCCAGGAAAGAAACCCCCTGGCAGGATCAAGGACCCTCTTCAGAGGTGGCAGCAGCTAAGATTCCCCTTCCAAGGGGTGAACGCCATATATGAGGGGCAGGGCCAGGTGCCCCTGACAGACACCCACTTGTGGTGGGGGAACACTCACTCACGGTGGGGGACAGGGATGGCCCAGCACTGCCTAGGATCTATAGAAAGCACCCTCCAGGCTGGTCTGGAGATGTGCCTATGCGAGGCATAGACAAAAGGGAGCCACTTGTGAAAGGCCCGTGCAAAACTCCAGGCCTGGCCTCAGGCTGTGCGAGCAGGGGAGCTGGGCTCACAGAGATCCATGACCGACAGCAATGTCCTGGAGTGACACTGCCCCTGTTGTAGGGACGGACAGCGGGGACACACCTCCTGGGTTCTACTTTGTGGCAGTAAGAGCCAAGGAGACCTGAAGCCCTGTCTTTCCAGACGGCCCGGAGGAGACAGCACCTGTGTAGAACACGGGCGGAAAGGCAGCCCCAGCCGCTGTGCAGGAGGGAAGAGCCGAGTGCGAAGCCTCATCCCGCCAGGACTCCAGGCCACAGCAGCATCCCTGCTAAGGCTGGGTCCTGTCTCAACAGTTCTCCAAACACCTTCCAGTTGAACTGCTCTAAACCAATCACACTTCTAATGACATAACTAAAGAATGAACAGAGATGTCCCCAACTCCGCTTCCTTCAGCTGCAGTGGCTGATGAGCACAGAAGCACTTCTGAGCGGGCCATGGGCTCGCCGCTTCTGGCAAACCGGTCACGAATCTTGCCTGAAGCAAGGAGGGGCTTCTGCTCGGTGCACACACACTGGGCGTCTGCTGTGCGCCCCGTAGGTGCATGGCCAGGAGACGGCCCTGGCCTCTTCAAGAGGGCACTCTGCAAGGACAAGCGTGTAAGTGAGCGAGGCAGGCGGGCGCACAGGCAAGGCGCGGAGGAGGCGGGCTCTGGGCGCGGCGGGCCGCTCTCATCCTCACCTGGCCTCAGCCAGGTACGACACCTGCTCCACGGCACATCTCTGCATGAGCACAAGCCCCACCATCTCTCTCCTCACACGGCAGAGGCCCTCTGAGAGTCGCGGGGCCCACCCGGCCAGGCTCACAGCCCAGCGCAGCCAGGGCAATGAGGACGCATATGATGTGGGCATTTGCTGAATGGACTTGAAGGTGGAGACGGATCATTTCTACTCCCCACCTCTGCCCTGCAGTGAGAGCTAAATAAACAAGTGGTTCTCAGTTAAAAGACAAGGAACACAAACATTAAACACAATTGTGTTCAAGAGAGAGAAGCGCCGCCAGCCAGCCAGCCAGCCTGGGTTCACAGGAGCTACTGAGGAGACCCCAGCTGAAAGCCATAGCGGGCCCCCCACTGCTTGGACCTGCAGGCCAGGAAGGTGGGCCTGGTCATTTTTAGGAGACCATGAGCTATCTGGCAAATCCCCTAAGTGAAGGGATTCAGGGCACTGGTACAAAGAAATCATGTTTAAAAATATCTTCCCCTAAATACTAACACTCACCAGCCTGCCAGCATTACAAGGAACGGCACATACTCAACGAAATACAGTTTGCCAAAGCAGCCACAAACATGTGAAGGAGAAAATCAAGTGCACCTAAAGTGATGTGATGTGGCTGGCCAGCCCCACGTGCCTGGTTTGGTTACTTCTGAAACCTTCTAACACAGGACGGGGCGTGCTAATTATACAAGAAGGTTCTCAAATTTCGGTGGCTATAAAAGGTGCATTGTTCTCCAGATATGAAATTGTTTAGAAGTGTTTCGAATGAAAGACGCTACTTTCCACCCAAGACAGATCAGAAAGCAGCCTGGGTCAAAGGCACGTGACTGGGAAGACATCTGGAAGCGCCCTGGGTGACAAGCTGCCAGGAGACGGTCGACAGGGCACGGGTTCCACTTTAGTGCTAACATCAGGGAGCAGGCTGAAGACGCATGTGTCTTGAAGCTGCTTCCCAATCAGCTCAAAATAGGGACGCTCTCAAACACACGTGCACTAACACACGCACACACGTGCGCCCGCAACCCTCGAGACCAGCAGGCCCTTGTTTGGGACAAAGGATTTCATTTTCTTACCAAGCCTAAAAACTGCAGAACCTGTACGTTTTCAACTAGACCCAACTCAAACGTCAGTGATCCTGGACCAGGCAGCCCAGCCGCTCTTCACAAGGCAGCGCAGGCCCCAGGGGGAGCTCAATCTCAGGAGCCACTGGGCCACAAGTGGCCCTGCTGCAGACAAGCACATTATACACTGTCAGGGGGTCTTCGCAGGCACTTTGTCACCAGCCTCAGCACAGCAGAAACCACGCTCTGGCACTCTGATTGTGGGGTGCTCTCGAGGAGCCGTGGCCATCCTGCTTTCTACATGTGGCCAACTTAAATCAAAGAAAAACCGACTCCACGAGTCAACATATTTGCCAGAGAACTGAGATTTCAAAGTAATCTTCTGGCACTCATTGTCAATGAAGTTCAAAGGTCCAGGCTTTGGTGAGGCCAGCAGGAAAGACAGAGGTCCTGCCAGAGGGAAGCACAGCCAGGCAAGGACGGTTGCCAGGAGCTGCCCCTTCCCGTGCCCCACAGCCAGAGGGCCAGCCTTGTGCTGGCACAAGACCAGCAGATGCTCTGGGATGCCGGGCAAGGCCAGATCCGGTGGCCCCAGGTCTTTCCTGGCAGGCAGGAGGCACCCTACAGCGGAGTGGCCCAGGGGCCCAGAGGAAGTGCACTTCAAAGCCCAGCCATAAACCTGGGGGGTCAGGGCCTTTCTCTCTGGTGCCCTTAACAGGACGCTCCCTTCGGAGTAAGAAAGGGAGGAAGGGAGCTGCAAGCCCAGGCTGAGCTGGAGGGAGCGGCTTCCTGCCTCACACCAAGGCGTGCTGGGAAGCGGCACAGGAGGCTGAGGCCACTTTCCTGGTTCCAAAAAGCCCACGTCTTCCCCAGTGCCGGGTTCCCTTCAGAAGGGCTGGAGGTGGGAAGGCCAAGCCTCTCTTCTGAGGGGAGTGCAAGACCACCTCTCCCCAAGAAGGTGGCCTGGGGAGATGAAGATGGTGGATGCCTTCCAGGCAGTCCTGGTCCTGGCCAAGCCATGGCCTGCCCTGTTCCAGGAGATGTCCAGCCTCTAGATGCCACCCCTTCTGTCAGGACAGGGCAGGAACCAACTGGCTGTCTGGTATGGGTCCTGGGCATGGCTCTGCAGTCTGCACCATGGAAGAGAGGTCTTCACTGAGCTGATTCTGGCTCTGTGCCCAGCTCCGTGCTACGCCCCAGGATGGGGCCAGTGGGGACACAGTCCCAAGATGGACTCCTGCTCCAGGAGTTTGAGATAGTGACCAAGCTAAGTGAATACCACCCAGAGGCATGAGCCACCATCCCCAAAGGCAGGGGCTTGTGGAGTCAGGGAAGAACCGTGGGCTCGAGTGGATGGGGCCTGAGAGAGCGGCCTCCCGCCTGCCCCTTGCCTAGTCCCCACCTGGACAGAGGAAAGTGGCACAAGAGGTATCTGTTGTCACATCATCCTCAGCCTCCTCCACAGGCTCAGCCCCCTGGACCACATGTGGGCGGCAAGCCGTCCCCACGGGAAGGCCAGTGTGCCACACCACCGAGTGCAATAGGTGGGCGCCTGCACTGAGCATCAGTCAACGCCAACGGGCCTGTCGGGCCTCCTGCAAGCCACCTGCTGCCAGGCCCTGCGAGCAGCATCTGTGCATTTGCTGGGGGTCACACAGCCTGGCCTGTGGGACCTAGGCCAGTGCAGCCAACACTCCTAAGGGCAGCAAGTGCTCTGAACAGGTCTAACCTTTGACAGGCTCCATCCCATGACATTTTATAACAATCTCTGGGGGTGTGGGGCGGTGGCACTTGTTTTTCTATTTTGTAACCAAAACTACTTCCCAAAGTAAACTGTTAACTGAAGTTGTGACAATGTTTACTATAAATGATTCTTACATCAGAGACACTGATTCAGGTCATTTGATCGAAAGGACTAAGAGCAGAATGCAAGCAAACAGGTTCAGGGTGGTGTTTATAAGTCAGGCTCAAGCTCATTGATTTTTAAAAGAACAGGAAGCCCCGAGGCACTCTCTGTGCCGGGCGGCCCACGGGTTTATATAAAGAATGCTTTCAGGGGTCCCCAGCGGCGCAGGCAAAGTGGAGCTGGGGCAGGCTGGGACCCCAGGCCCCAACAGGCCCAATAACCTTCCAGTCAGGCTCCAAAGCTACCTCATCTGTGCTGTCAGACGCCCTCCCCAAATGACACCCAGGCTTTAGTGACATTGCGGGAAAGAGGCCCCAAAGGCAGCAACAGAGGCCCGGGTCCAAGTGCTCATACCTGGGGAAGGAAGCCCAACTCCCTTGCTGCCACTGAAGGTGTGCGAGCCTGGCCAGGGGCCCAGAGAGACCACTGCCGACGTGACACCAGTGGAGGTGAGAACAGGGCAGCCGAGGGAGAATGGGAAGGAAGAGGAGGCCGAGGAGGTGGAGCCCCAGGCCTGGCATGAGTCAAGGAGGGGCTGGGGGCAATGCAGCACTGCTCTGGGGCTCCGGCCTGGGGCAGTCCAGCGGGCAAGCGGGCACCCCCAGGAAGCAAGGGCCTGGCAAGCAGAGAGGACGGGCAGCTTGGGCGCTGCACTGCGGCCGACGGCAGCCGTGGGCCGGGCAGCTGCTCCAGAGCTGGGTCTGAATCTGGGCAGACAGCATGACTAGCGCTCTGGGAGGGGCTGAGGGAGCAGCGCACACAGGCGCAGGGGAGCTGGGGAGCCGGAAAGGGGGGTGGGTACAGCTAAGAGGGCACACAGCTGGAGAAGGGGAGGTTCAAGGAAGACCCTAGAATGACCATGTCCACACAGGGAGACAGTGCGGGACGGCAGGTGGAAGGAGCTGGGAGAGGCTGGGAGAGGAAGAGGCAGCCCTGTCCAAACTACTCAGAGAATTAAGAAGGCCATGTGGCCACACTGCACAAGGGGCTGCTCCTGATCACTGGGGCCATGCAAGGGGCGAGCAGATTAATTAAAGAACAAGCTGCGACTGTAGCAAGTGGCGGTTCTGTTTCTCTCTCACATCAGCAGCTCCCTGCCATCCCATGAGACAAAAGGCAAGTGCTCCCTGGGCCTCGGAGCCCTCACGGGGTCCTGAATGTGGGCCCGGCCAGCCAACAGTGCCATCCACCCACGACTGCCTTCTTCTGAAGGTGACTGCCTTCACCTCGGAAAGAAATTGAAGGTCAGGAGAGCCAGGGTCAAGGCCACACCCTTCTTATAAAGGCAAAAGCTAAAGCCAGAGAGCTTAAACCTGCTTCCCAGGCCACCCAGCCAGTCACCCCACAGCCAGCCCTGGCTGGCACCTGAGTGGGGCCCTGCTCAGGGAGTCCGAGCTCCCGGGTCTGAAGACCAGGTGTGGTGCTCAGGTCCTCAGAGTGCTCCGCTGCAAACAGCCCTGTGGTGGCAGGCGCCCCTCAGCGCTAGAGAGGGGTTCCAACACAGCCCTCACACATGACCTATGCACCGCCTCCCTGGACTTGAAATCGCCTCTGAATGGCTGGTACCACCCAACAGTGCCCGCACACCACTGGTCCACAGAATCCAGGGGAACACTCAGCATGTGGGGTGTTCAAGTTTTACTTTCTGCGATGTTCCAAAATTTTTTTCCCTAAATATTTTGATCCATGGTGGATTGTGGATGCAGAACCCGTAGGTCAGAGGACTGAGTGTAAATTGTTTTCTAATAACCAAAAGCCAACAGCTTTCCAATTAAAAAACAAACAACAACAAAAATCAAAGCCCTAATAGCTCCAAACCTCCAACTTCTGCCCGTTAATGGTTTGGTATATCGTCTTCCAGAAACCACATCGGCCAGACTGCTCATGCACATCCAAGCGTATCTCTGCGACCACGCGGAGGCAGGATCTGAGTCAACGTCATCCGTCATCCTCGGGGCAACCTGGCCAAGCGGAAACATCTACTTCCTTCAGCCCACAAACATGCACGGAGCCCCCTTGCTGGGCCCTGGGTACCCAGACGGGAGCAGCCTGGCCCTGGGGAACCAGCCAGACTCCAGCAGGCAGCTGCTGTGAGGCGCCAGGTGGACCTGACCTGCCAACATCAAAACATCAGGGTGGGGCCGGGCGCAGTGGCACACGCCTGTAATCCCAGCACTCTGGGAGGCTGACACAGGAGAATCGCAGTTCAAAGCCAGCCTCAGCAATGGCGAGGCGCTAAGCAACTCAGTGAGACCCTGTCTCTACATAAAACACAAAATAGGGCTGGGATGTGGCTCAGTGGTCGAGTGCCCCTGAGTTCAATCCCCAGTACCAAAAAAACAAAACACTGGGGTGGGTTAGGCAGTGATCTCCACACATCTTTTGTACTTCTTGTTGTCAGACTACTTCAAACTGAAACTTTACATGGTGAGCGACAGTATGGACCGGGCAGCAGGAGGGCCACAGGCTGAGGCCGGGGAGGCGGGTCGGGTCGGGGCCACACTCTCCCTGCTTTCCTGTAGTGCCAAGGAACTTAGTGAGAAAGCTCTGGCTAGAGGCGCTGGCCCCAGGTCTCCTGCCACTCAACCCTCCTTGACACAGCTACACAGACCACAACTTCAAGAAGTGACCTTCCACGCAGCCCATGTAACAGTATGGATTCGCCAGCTGACTGTTTTAAAAATAAGCAGAAGTAACTGAAATAAAAAAATATAATGGATGGACCAGGTAGCAAAACTAAAAGAAAACAGATTGGCCCTTGGATTCTAGACACCCATGGGCTCTGCCTTGGCCTCTCCAGGGTGCGATGTTCTAGAATGGTTCAACAACCCTGCTGGGGAGGCATGGGGTAACCCCAAGGGCTTGCTTCAAATGCTACTTCCTCCAGAGGGCTACCTGTGCCTGAGGCACCTGCAGGGTACAAGTGTGAGGCCCTGTCAGGCGGAGCCCTGGAGGCCACATCTGGGTGTGGTGCCTCATTCCAAATGTGGGGAAGCCATGAAGGGCGCTGTGGCTTGGCTCATGCCGCAATGAAAGAATGCACAGAGGTGAAATGATTAGGTAATGAAAGCCGAAACCTAATTGGTGGATTAATCCATTTGATGGATTAATAATTTGAATGGATTACTGTAGGCAGGTGGGGCATGGCTGGAGGAAGTAGGTCACTGGGGGTGTGCCCTTGGGGATTATGTTTTGTCCCTGGCTCCCCTACCCTCTGCTTCCCAGCTGCCCTGAGCTGACAGCTTTGCTCTGCCATGCCCTTCCGCCATGATGTCCTGCCTCACCTCCAGCCTAGAGTGACAAACTAGCTTGTCCATGGACTGAATCTCTGAAACTCTGAGCCCCAAATTAACTTTTCCGCCTCTAAGTTGCTCTTGCCAAGTGTTTTGGTCACAGCGATGTGAAGCTCAGTAACACTGAAGGAAAGTTTCTGAAATGTTCAGAGATGCCTGGAGCTTTCACGGCAGGGGAGAGGTGGCCTCTTCCTGGCAGCACGATGCCCCGGGTTCAGCCCCACCCCAGCCACCAACTGGGCAGAAAGGAGCCGTGAGCAACTGGCTGGGAACAGAATCAGATGCAGGCTCCTGTCCGGGGCCACGTCCTAGGCTGGCACTACTGCCTCCTGGCCCTGGCTTCTCCTGTCAATGGTTCACTGATGCTTATTTATGGGGTAAAACACAGTGGACATGTGTTTTTAATCTGTGTTAAGAAATCACTGTGTTGGGGCTGGGGTTATGGCGCAGTGGTAGCGTGCTCGCCTAGCACGCGTGAGGCACTGGGTTCGATCCTCAGCACCACATAAAATAAAATAAAGATATTCTGTCCACCTACAACTAAAAAACAAATATTTAAAAAAAAAAAGAAAGAAAGAAAGAACGTGGAGCCAGAACAATTCCAATAATCATCTATTTACTGTCACACGGGCGCTCTGGTGTCCCCTGTAGAGCCTCTGATCAACAGTGCCCTACCCAGGAAGGCACCACCCTGCCTCCCTGCCTTTCTTCTGAGAGAGACAGATGAGGAACAGGCCAGGCCACAAAGCCAGAGGGTTTTCAAGTGGTCTCCACTGCCACCTGGGGAAACCAGGATGGAGGCCCCAGCAGTTCTTTAAAAAAAGGATTTTTTTCTAAAGCAACTTTGGAACGTGCCTATAATCCACAACAGACTCCAAAACAAGCAGTGCTCTGGACATCCCACATCTACCTCCGAAGGGAAGGCAGGCAAGGACAACCATGAGGACAGCTGCCAACCAGCAGGTGCCCGGGGAGCTCTGGGCCCCTCTGGACCCCTCATCAGGGCAGAGCTGCCATACAGCCCTCTGCACTGTGGCACCTGAGTGAGGACAGAGGTGCCCTCTCAGCCACCAGCACAGCCTCTGGGAGCCTTGTGCACACATACCCATCCCTCATTTGTGTGCCTACTGTGTGCTGGACAGTCTTGGGATGCAGGTGGACGCCCGACCACACCCACCCACAGCTGTGGCAGGGCACTCCCAGTAGCCTCCCATGGGGAGCAAGTGCCATGGTGGCCACCAGGGGGTAAGTGTGGGGTGCAGGATCCCAGGGATTTACCCTGGCATTCCACAGAAGTTGGCGAGGCAGGGCATGGTGACAGCCATGTCATCAGGGCCCTGGGAGGGAGCTGACTTGTCCTGGAGGCCACAGGGAGACACTGCAGCAGAGTTCTGACAGGATCTCTGAGGGCTGGAGAAGGCACGTTCTAGTTCAATAGCCTCATTGCTACAGGAAAGGCTCCCAGACAATCTTGGCTCTGGTGGGATCCAGAGTCGGCCCATGTGTCCTTCACCAAACCAATGGCCCTTCCTGACAGCTTCCTCTTAATCCAGGAATGACTGGTTAGCAGTGGGGGCTGCGCTAGAGTCAGAGGCCAAGCTGAAAGCAGCTCCCCAGTGACGGCTCGGCTCGGGGACTGGGCAAGGGCCCTTGACACTCACCCTTTCAGGGGGAGACGAGGTGAAGAGACACAGCCAGCCCCCAAAGGGCATGAGGAGAGGCTTTACACAGCTTTCCCTCCTGCAGGAAAGCCGGTGTCTGCAGAACAAGCCTGGTCACAACCGGAAGATGGAAAGGTCTGACGCTTGGAGGAGACGGAATCGCTCATCTCAAACGATGAAACATCACAAAAACATCAGGCTCTAGTTGCTCCGCGTGGCCACCCACTGCAGCCATGCTGTCAGCCCAGGCCACTTCCCACCTGCACACTCCTCAGCTACCTGCAGGGTTCCAGGCTGGTCCACGACCCCGCTTATCATCTCCATCTCAGCCCACGGTCAACACAGAGATGCTTCGAGAAGGGCCCTGCCGCAGGGGCCTTGCTGCCAGGGAAACCCTGCTCCTTTAGAAGGCTCTGGAGAGCAGATCTCTGCAGCCCTAGTGCCTGGGTTTAAGGGACCCTGTGGGGATCCTTGGAACAAGGAGGCCTTTGTGCGTCAGGATCGCACCACATCAATCCACGGCACGGCTTCGGTGGGACCTTCGGAGCGCCACCTGCATGATGTTCTGGGCACTGGCTGGACACAGTGTCCAGTAGGTGGTGTTGCAGGAACTACCTCATTCAGTCCTTGTAACAAGGTAGGGTGGGGGTTCTGCTACTTGACAGATACGGGAGCCAAGAACAGGGATTCAGGCAACTTCTGCAGGCTTGCCCAGCCACGGCCCCACAGCCCAGCTCCTCAGCCCTCTGCTGCAGGGCGACGGCAGAACACAGGACACACCCTACTTCTCTCCGCCTGTGTGAGGAGGACACAGCCTGCAGTGCCACATGGTACCAGGCACACAGAGCAAGGCCACAGGCTGCTCACACCTGCCACCGTGACCTTGAGCACACACTCTTCTGAGCCGCGGCTCACCAGGTACTGGCTGAATCAAAGGCACAGCCTCCCTGCCCCATTTTTGACCTTAACCTTCACCACAAGTGGACCCCTGGGGTCTGGCTGCATCTCCCCCCCCCACAGGAAGCCCCTTCCTGGAGAAGCTGTGACTCCCCTGGTCTGGCAGCAGCGGGTCAGCTCAGAACTGAAGGTGAACGTATCTGAGAGCCAAGACTATAGACTGTATACACATAGCAATTTGTTACTGTGAAAAACCATCTGTTTCTCGGTATTACAATCCTCAGAGGGCAAATTATAGCTAGCGTTCAACATAAAACATCAATTTAAACCATCAACTATTCATAATTTCAATTCTTTATTGGAAACCAAGGACATAAATGTCAGGGAATAAAGCAATATTTCTTTTATTAACTGTTCCATTCATCTGGCTATTAAATAAAACCAGGGCCCCAATAAATGGCAGGAGTCTTTGCCTGACAGCCACACCAAATAGCTCTATAACTCTCAGACGCTTTAAAACAACGAAAACGGCATTATTTGAAAAGTTAGAAACTTTAATATATAATAAAATTAAGATTAATGTGCTCTTAATACCTTGCGAGCCTGCCGGCCGTGTCCTCATATTCAAATGGGTTTCTTTTTGTACGTTTTTATTTTTAACAGGGCTCGTTCTGTACGGAGGACGCAGTGGTTTTATGAGCAGGCTTTGTGGCCACCGACCACCTCCAGCATTTTTCACTGACATCTAGCTTTCCCAGGCGAAGCCACCTTCCCACTTGCCTGGGCCTGTGTCACCAGGGATGCCACTTTAAAGGGCAACTCTGGGAGCACGTGGTCGTCACGCAGGAGCAGCCTGCGGCAGCGGCCACGTCCTCACTGCGAGCAGGGGAACGGGGACTCCCCCTCCTTTCTTCTTTTTTCAGACAACAGTATGAGCGACTGAAAACGAAACCCACAGAGTGTGGCGGAGAGTGTCTGCGGTGCCCTGTGTACCACCCCGGCCCGCGGCTGGGATTTTTATAGCGTCTTTTCACAGCAATCCTGCAGGGCGGGTGCCTTTTACAGGTTTGTAAAGGTGAGCCGCCGCTCCTCCACACAGGTGAGGCGCACCCACGCGTCACCCAAGGAGGCAGTGAAGACCGACAAGCCGGGAGCCTAATGACCCTGACAGGCACTTAAGTGATCACTCACTGCAGCCGGCGCCACAGCAAGCCAGGGCGCCACAGGGAGGGGGCGCAGAGCACAGGACTCTCCCTGCTCCACCCGGGGAGGCCGCGCCTGCGCAGAGTGTTGTGCAAATGCTGGCTGCTGCGGCTTGGATCCTGAATGTCCCCCAAAAGCCCTGGCGTTAGCGCCCAGGTCTCCAGCTTGGCACTACTGGGAATGCTGCCCTTTCAGGGGTGGGGCCTAGCGGAGTCTTCACATCGCTGGGGGCATGCCCTCAAAAGGGACAGTGGGACCCCCACCACTTGCTCTCCCTTTCTCTCACTTCCTGTACCCTGTGCTCGCCATGATGTGTGCCTCGCCACAGGTCCAAAGCAGCGGGGCCACCTGGTCATAGACAGGAACCTCTGAAACCAGGAGCCAAAAAAATCTTTTCTTTTTATAAGTTGATTATTTGTTATCGTGATGAAAAGCTGACTAACACATTTGGTTTTTTCCCTTTTCTTTTCAAGGTTTAATTTCTAGGACAGAGGTAGTCACCCTAAGAATCAGTTCAAGGACAGCAAACTACAGCATTAGAAAAAGGATTTCTACATTCAAAACACCTCCCACCATCCCACATCCTCAGCAGAGCTGTTTTCTTGTGGCCACACAGTCCTTGACCTCCCGCCAACAACACACACCTCCACGTTTCTGGACAGTACTTGCGATTTTAGTCGCTAGTGGCTGTGTGATGCTCCTTCCTGTCGAGGTGGGCTGTCCGTGCAGTGAACGGACTCACTGACAAGAGCTCTATTTGGGGGCAGCACAGGAATTCAAGAGGCCATGGGGCCTCTGAGGGTTGCCGGCCTCCAGCTCCTAGCCTCCCCCACTGGCCCCTCAGAGAGAACAAAGAGGCAGCGGGGCACACCTGGCCTCTCCCGCTTACTATGGAAGCTGTGGGCTGCAGCAGCAATGTAGGAAAAGCGTGCTCCAAGGGTCAAAGACGTTTTATGGGTGTATGATTGTCCAGGCTTCAGTCCTACTTTTTAGCCTCAAATGCAGGTAGACAGAAACTCCGTCAATCAGTAGTCAAAAAAAACCCCCTGCCAAGGTGCACACGTGAACCTCTCCAGGGCCTGCCTTTCCTTCTTGCCTTTGCCACTTTCTTGTTTAATGCTGACTTCTAGCAATACAGAAAACAACAGCTAATGTTCCCTCTTGCTTCTGTGACCAAGCAAAGCCTGCTTGATTGGAGTTAAAACTTGAACCTTTGAAGTCTCTGATCCCTGCATTCCCAATTTCAACACCATCCAAGACCCTTTGAGTGTAATTATAGTGAACACCCAGGGAGCACGACTGGGAGTCCCTCCTGGGAGCAACCCACCCCTGGCATTTGCCACTCACCAGAAACTCTCCGTGGCACGGGCCACTCTCCGTGCTCAGAACTGAGCTTCCTCGCTTGTTACATAAATGCGTGTCTCCTGCTATGTGCCAGCCACTATTACCTCTCACCAAAAATGCACCTGGTTTTTGTACTGATGCGAAGCGTCTCCTAATGAGGAAACACAGGTGAGGGGGCAGGGAAAGGCAGCCAGGTAAAGAGTGAGTGTGTTCTGGGTGGGTCACGGGACGTGGTACTCAGGGTTATGAAAAGAAGGGGACCCTTCGTGCCACGTGCCTACCCGTTCAGCTACTGTGCCAGGGGAGGGAGTTTGTACAACCCCCTCGGGCAAGCCTGATGACCACAGGTTAATTTTCCACTTATTTTCAAACCTCCAAAGTCATAGCAGATACTCTGGTAACTAAATAAAACAGGTCTCCAGAGTAAAGTGCCTAGGACATGGAAGGCTCAGGCTAGAGGGGCAGAAGGCAGGTGCGCCGCTTTGGGAAACGTCCTGCAGGCAAGGGAACCGAGGATTCCAGGCAGATGCTGAGGGCCAGCGGCCACCTCCTAGGACCTCACAGAGCAGGGGAGCACGGGGAGCGGGGGACTGGCCGTGTGGGGGCTCAAGCAGCCAGGGGAACAGGGTGTGGCATCTGCACAGAACCTACGCAATCGGCCGGCAGGCTCTAAACCATCCCTGGGTGATTTACAACACCTAATACCAGGCAAACGAAGTCACACCGCACTGCTGGGGAACGATGACAAGGAACACGTCTGCACACGCGCAGTGCGGACAGTGTGTTTTAAAATTACTTTCGATCTGGGGGGTCCTGCAGATGGGGGGGCTTGCTCTTATATTTTCCGTGCAAGTGCCAAGCAATGAACAGCTGGGTTTGTTCATGTAAAGGTGCTGTTCCTGTGGCCTTGAAGGGCCACGCCGCGGCCTTGGGCGGCCCTCTGCTGACGAGAGCACTGGCCACAGGCTTCCAGGCGGGGCCTGGCTGCCCTCTGCTCCCTGGCCAGGGCCACACGGGGGCCTTTCCACCCAGCAGCTCCTGCAGCCCAGCACTGACCGCAGACCTCCAGCCACAGCGCAGCGTCCCAACAGACCAACGAAGGAAGGAAAAGCTAGCCCAGAGAGGGGGCTTCTGCTCACAGCGCAGGATGAGGAGGGCGGCTGGAGGCCAAGCCCGGCAAATCTTCCTTTGGGTTGCTTTTTGAGTATCTGTGAGACAGACCCAAGTAGAGATCCTCTCAATCCAAAGTTTGATTTATAATAATTATGCTGATAATTAATTACATGGTTTATCCAATTGCGACAGCAATTCAAAATCTATTAATATCAATTTTCCATGACACTTCATCAACTTGAGCTTTTGCCAAAAATTCAAAATTTAAGTAGTACCAAACTCAAAGGTGGCCCCTCTATGTGTGAGAGTGAGACAACCTGATGCAAGTGACAGTCCCAGGGGCCTCCTGCTGACCTCAGGGAGCCCGCTGGTCCAGCCTTGCAGGCTGGGGCATGGCAGGCTCCTTCCAGTTACTTCCTAAGTGGCAAAATGTTCCCCTGAGAGCTCCCACCACACAGCTCGTCCAGGAGTCCCATACCCTGCCCAGGCGGCTTTGTGGCAACAGGGAGGCAGGAGGCCACGCCAGCAGCCCCTTGGTGACATAGGATACTTCCTTATCCCACCCACACAGCGGCTAGCCAAGCAGTCCACAGAGACCTACTGAGCACCTCCAGGGCCCAAGCTCTGCGCCAGGGGCTGGAGGGATGGCGTGAAATGCCCAGAAAGGACCCTGCTCTCACGGGACTGGCATCCCAGGACAGGCAAGGGAGACAGTAAGCCTGACGACATGTGACAGCTGCAGATGGGGTCACGGGAAGCCCGGGGAGGTGGCCGGCCAGGCGAGCTCAGGGAATGGCAGGCAGGGTGGGGCAGCTGGGGCTCCTGAGTGAGGGTGGTGCGGGGACTCGGGGACAGCAAGGTTGGATGAGAGGGCTTCAGGAGGCTTACGGAGGGAGGCTGTGGGATCCGAGCTGCACCTGCTGAAAATGAAACAGGCCGCTGGGCAAGAAGATGGTGACTGAGACAGAAGCCCAGGCACAGCTGGCCACGGGGACACAGGGCACAGCGGCAGTGGGGGAGCTGGGAGGAGCAGGGCTCATGGTACCAGGAATGGGGATCATACCCAGGCTTTAGCACAAGTGGCTTGTGGGTGCCGACATCATTTCCTGGGCGAAGGAGGGCCATGCTGCTGGCAGAGGCAGTGGGGCGAGGACCTTGGCATTGCTCCTCTCTTTCCCCCAGTACTGGGGGTTGGGTCCAGCGGCACTCTACTAGCTCCTTATTTTTTATTTAGAGACAAGGTCTCACTAAGTTGCTGAGGCTGGCCTTGAACTTGCCATCCTCCTGCCTCAGCCTCCCATGTTGCTGGAATTACAGGTGTGCACACTGCTCCTGGCAGTAATTCTATTTCTCTTTTTGAGCTATGCCAAGTTGGAGGTTCCTTCAAAAACATGCTGGGTAGAAGAGGCAGCTGAATATTTGGGTTCACATCAGAACAGAAGCCACCCTCCTTCGGATAGTATTTAAACCTGACAGTGGCTGGGGTCCTCTGGGGACACAGTGGAGTCACTGAAGAGCAGGACCTCAAGACTCATGGGTGCTGCAACGGCAGAGGCTGGCAGGGGTGGGAGCAGGGCATGTGGCAGTCAGGAGGCAGCGGAGTGACCAGCTGCAGGAGCTAGGTAAGAACTCACAAGTTGCTTCCTCAGGATTTCGCCCCGAATGCCCCACACGTGATCATGGTGAAAGGCAAGATTTCAACTCCAAAGTCTTAGTTCTTTGCTCCTGGAGGAAGAATTTTTTGTCTTTATTTTTAAATAATGGTATTTCTTCAAAGGATAGCTTCAGCTCAGACCAAACCATTTTTGCAGACTAAAGACCACAGAAGGAACGGTGGCAGCTGTGAGGACAGATCTCTCTGGAATGCCTGGGGCTGGGAAGCCGGTGAAGCTTTGGGAAGGGCAGGAAGAGTTGCCTTGCAGGCCACATCGTTGGGAGTGGAGAGGGAAAAGGAGAAACGAAAAGCTGAAAGGCAAAAGGGACCCAAATGCTAGTGTCGGCACCAACTAGAAGCAAGGAAGATTCAGGTAACTCCCTGCTGGCCGCAGGTCCTGCTGCTCTGCTGGAACTCACGGAGCAGGGCGACAGCGCAGAGGACGCGCAGCCCAGGAGACCTGCCCGCAGCTCTGTCCCCATCTCTAATGCCAAAGTGCCGCCACCTCACACTCAGTCACAGGATCCTTAATGGCTGCTCAAAAAAGAAAGGGAAGGAGAGGACCGCCTAGCAGGAACACTCAATTACAGCTCTCCGGAAAGCCCTCGGGCCACTGTGTCCAGGAGTTTGGCTTTTAGGGGAAATTCAAACTCCTGCTCCCTGTCTGGGTCTTAAATAAAAGATTGCTTATGCATATTTTTGGTTCACATTCCCCCATCTCTCTCAAAGAGATTTTCTATTCTCTTTTATTTAGGGTACTTAAAAGAATATTTCACTGGGAAAATGAGCTCTCTACTTGCGGGGAGAAAATAGATCCCTGCACCTCACACCATACACACAAACTGCTGTCAGATCCAGAAGCCAAGTGAAAAACCAGAACTCCATAATTAGCATCAGAGGGCTTAGAAAGGTATGTTTATATTTATAAGGCAAATGAAAGGTTTGGGGAAAAGTCTGCAATATGTAACAGGATTAATGCCACGCTCTCCAAAAACAAGTAAGAACCCACGAGACGGGCGGCCCACCGGAAAGAACAGGCCAGGACGACACGTGCAATTCACACGGGGGACCTGGGGACGTGACACTCCCAGAGGTGGCCACTCCCCGTCCAGTGAAGACATGTGAAGTAAAGCTGTGCATTTGCATGGCTGTGACAGTGTCCTGTGCTAGCGAAGCTGTGAGCGGTGGCGACTGAGGGAGCCTTCTGCAGGGCACGGCTATCCCAGCACACGCCTCTCAGGTCTCCCTCAGGGCCGCCATGAGGCCCTTTCAATCTGCAGCCACACCCCTCACAGGCCAGTGCACGGCACCATGAAGCTGGTGAAAACAGACAGCGGAGGCCGGGAAGCTGAGGCCCCAGGGCCTGCCACGCCGCTCTCCTCTTAGGCACAAAGGCGCCTGAGCACGCGATGCCCTGCCTCCTGCAGCCAGGCTCAGGCACTGGCCTCCGGCTGCCTGCGAGCTTGTCATTTCACACTTCAAATTTCCTACGAAGCTCAGAAAGCGTTAACACGGCCTTCACTTCCGAGGGAGCTGCGAAGCTGGGAGGCAAGGAACCCGGCGGGGCAGTCTGGATCGGCAGGTGCTGGACTGGGCTCCGGGCTGCTGACACCCGTGTGCGGGGCAAGCAGAGCAGCTGCCAAGCGCCAGCGCCGCCCAGCACCGCAGCGGTCCCTCCTCTCCACCACGTCTCCGACCTGGGGCAGTGCAGGCGCCGTGGGCACCGCTGACATGGCCGCGCTGAGCTGCTCCGAGCTGGGCATACACCAAAGAGCCGTGGGCCCTTCCACACGTACCAAGCCACGATTTAAGTGGTCAACGCGACTCTCCGGGCAGGCTGCACGCTGCACGGGCTTGGTGGGTGGCCGAGGTGTGCCTCTCCCGGAGACGAGGGCCACGGTGGACGTGAGCAGGAAGAGTCCAGCAGGTCACGGGCCACAGACAAGGGTCAATGTCACCCAGGAGGCCATGGTACTAGAGCTGAGGGCTAGGAGGCAAGTTCAGGCCACAAGATGACCCAGGGCGGCCCAGCCTTCGTGGAGAAAGCCGGCCTGTTGCTGGAACCCAGAGGTGCTGTCAAGGATCCCGCAGCTGCACAGGGCTCGCTGCAGGACGTGGCTCTTCTCCCGAGACACAGCAGATGCACAAGCGCGGACCCCGGCCGCCTGGAAGGCAATCCTCCAACACCGGGGGTTGCTTCTGGGACCAGGGGAGGGAGGCCGGGTGGGCGGCACCGGAGCTCTGGCCTTCCAGGTGAGGCTCAAACGCCGTCCAGGGCAGCAGTGGTGGCGCAGGCTGCATCCCTGAGCGCCAGGAAGGCCCCATGTCTCCTGTGGCCACCCTCAACACCTCTGCAGACGCTGCCTGGAGGCCAGTCACAGCTGACCCACCCAAGGGAGGCCTGTGGGACATCTCCTCCCTCCTGCAGGTCCCCTCAAACCAGCCAGCCTGGGACCTTCTTAGAGGTCTCCGGGTCCCAGAACAGCAGGTACCCCTTAAAAAGGGAACCACACAGATTTACAAGGAGGACAGGACAGACAGCTCCCTGGCTCTAACCATCGGGCTTCACATGCCACCTTCGTCTCCTATCTGGGAGCAACACGTGCTGCCCGCACTCTGTGAATCCAGCACAAGTCCCCTCAGCACCAGGCCCACGCCTACCTTTTCAGATGAATGCAGTGCTGCCTCCTTACCCTACCAGACACGCAGCCCTGCCACACAGCTGCTAAGAACTCCTACCCAGAAGCTCAACTCAGAGAGCCACTTTTGAGGGTCTTGGGGAGAAATCACCACCAGAGGAGCTGCTCCTCCCCTCCAGTGCCCTGTCTTTACCTCATGGACAGCACAGGTCTGTGGCTCCTCTGCTTGCCCTTTTTGCACTGGTTGCTGGGAAGCTCAGTCCAGTCTGCATAGCACACTGTGGACGGCTGCCCTTTTCTCTGTCTCCTGTCTTTCTCTCCCTCCGTTTCCTCTTCCATCCACCAGCACCAGCCTGGTGCCTTGCGTGGCTGCTGGGTTTCGTCCACTCAGATGCAGGGTGGGGAAGGGCCTTTCCTGGGTGGTTGTGGCCACACTCAGCTGGGTGCCTTGCACAGAGTAGGTGCTTTGGCTATCACTCAGTTCCCTTTCCTGTCACTGCAGGTGAAACCCACAGAAATCCCACCCCATGTCCCTGGGGCAGCCCCAGTCCCTCGCCCCAAGGATCTACCCTGACCAGGATGTGATGGTCCAGGGTGCTCCACAGGCCTGTGGAGTTCCAGGCCCACTGCCGACACCCCAGACTCCACCTGGCTGGGTCGAGGCAGCCCACAGGACGCCCGGCAGTGAGCTCTGGCTCTCCAGCACCATTGTGGAAGCGCGGCAAGTCTAGCCTGACAACTTCTCTGAGATGGTCTGTTGCAAGCTGCCTACCCCAGGCTGCCCACCCCCATCACTCAGCCAGATCCTGGGCCACGTTCTGCAGCTGTCACTCAATGTTGGCAGAGGGAGTGAAGCCTCATTTGAATTTTAACCAGCACAGCAATTAGAAAGGCCAATCTGCTGCATGCAGCATCCTACAACACATTTGAAACCCAAATACAAATATTCCTGACTGTGCCCATTTTAAGTTTTGACATGTAAACTACAAGCTCCGTCTCATGTCTTTCCATCTTGAGCTTCAAAGATATAACCTCTTTTGTACCACAAACAACTCTAGCAGAAAACAGGGATGGCTTCAGAGGGCAGAGGAAGGAGGCTCCACAGAGAGCATGGAATCCAGGGTCAAGGGCAGAGTTACTTAATCGTTATTGTGGGCCAAAGGCCTCACTTCTCAAGGTAAATGCTAATTTCTATGGCTATATATTTAAGTAGGTTCCAGAAGCACACACTGCACATATTTTCAACTAAAGATAGAAACTATGCTTAAAAAGCTAATTTGGTATTTTTAGAAGTTTGGGTTTCTTTGATCTGGCCAAAAGAGGCTTGAAATTCAGCTTCAAACTATTTTAGGCCATGCTGCTCAACACTGAAATGACTGTACAGCTTAAGTTCCTTTCAGCCACTGAAAGCGTGTGATTCTATAAACCCTGCACCCTGGGAAGGCGGAAAATGCAGAGCTGAACTTGACATTGGAGTTCTCTTTATTAGGAGGATTCTAGTCTTGAAAAAGAAGGTGAACTTCAGAAAGCACGATCTGGTCACTAGTGTTTGCAACAGGCTCAGACTCTACACTCAGGGTTTCTCTCTTAAAGGCCCAGGAAGGTCTGGGTGCCCCTGTGCTCAGCTCTGAAGTCCCCGGGTGGGTTGGCGGTGGGCGGCAGGCCTCCAGCCCTCAGGGGCCTCACCAGCCCTGGAGGCATGAGGAATCGGGATGGGAGCTGAGTGCCCCACCCAAGGCCACAGGGCTGCCAGCTGCAGAGCCAGCCAACACTCCAGAGCTGCTGCCCGAAGCACGGACCCTCCTGCAGTGTCCTCTGCCTCCCATTCAGGTAGCAGGACATCTTGGGAAGGGCCAAAGAATTCTAGACTGTTTTGGGGCTCTCTACACACATACGCACAGGAATCTCAACTAGTTTAAAAGCAACGGCAAGTCTGAACAGGCTGACCAGGAGGCCCACCTGGGTCCCAGCCTTGGTTGCGTTCAGTCTTATTTTTTCTTGAGATAAAGTCTAAGTTGCAGAGGCCGGCCTCAAGCTTGCAATCCTCCTGCCTCAGCCTCTGCACCCAGCTGGCTTTCATCTCTTAATGCCCACATCTGAACCTGCACTTGACATGGGAATGCCCTGTCACTTCCTTTTTTCTGTTAAGACAGATGAAGTGACAACAGACGAAGCCCCTGAGGCATTTCCATTCTCCAAGTCACTGACAACCTGGACATGTGTCTCCAGGACCTTGTGCACTCCCAGCCCCACCGCCTCCAGCTGCAGATGAGGAAACAGGCCTGGTGGGAGGAGATATGTGCAGGGTACTTGCTGACGCCCTGGGGCCTTCGCAGGCCCCTGCACAGTAGGGGTGCACACTGCCCTCGCGTCCTGCAGATCACTGCAAGGCTGTGGTCTGATTAAGCCACTCGGCTGCTAGAAGGCGCACTTGTGGGTTTTCGCCATTGATGGATACTTGCCCAGGCCAAGCAAAGCGAGTTTACTTCTTTAAAGCAATGGCAGACCGTTATTTGCCATAGAATTTGCATTTAATCAACATTACACAAACAAAAAGCTTTTGAATGCTTCTAAACCTGCAGTTTTGAATCTTTCCCAATGGGGACAGAATCCAAATCGTAAGCCACTGTGGGTCTAGCACAGTGCTGCAGAAACTGTTAAGGCCTGATTAGTCATCGAAACAGACACTTAGCTAAGCCACAAATGTGTTAAATGGGAAAATATTCCAAATAATTCCTTCTCAAAGGCAGCTAGGATGGCGGGGTGGGGTGGCAGTGCTGGGATGGGGCCATCGAATCCAGCTCGGTGGGGACATCCAGCACCAGCCAGCCCAGGGTTGGGGTCCCTCCGCTTGGCCCACGCAGCCTCAGCTCCAAAATCATGCCAGCAGGTACGTGTGGCCCAGGGTCGCTGCTCCACACGTGGGGCACCCTGGCCGCTCACTCCTTCAGGGCATCAGCCCTGTGTCTCACTGTTCCTGTCCCTCCCTCCATGTGGCCCATACCACATCTACCACCTGGGACAGCCCGAAAGCTCCAGCAGCCAGAAGGACCACCAACCAGCAGACCTTCCAATTTTCCCAGAAGAACCAGGAAGTTTTTTGTGTAAATTACAAAATGAAATTTAAAAAAAAACAAACCAGGACAAGCAAACAATAATATCAACCCGTACTGCCCGCCACCACATCCAGCAGGCGACGCTCACCAACCCGCGGCACCTGCCCCCACCCCACTCTCTGCAGTCAACCTCAGCTGTCCATCAGGTCATCTGGCGTTTCAGTGTGAAGCGCTCAAAGACAAGACCCTTAAAAAATCATCATCCCAACACCATTACCGCTTCTACAAATAATGACAATAATTCCAACTACCATCAAATATCCAGAAACCCAGCGTTCCCTCCCGTTGTTCCAGAGACACACTCCTGGTCTGTTTCAAATCTGCACACGGGCAGGGCGGCGCCTGTGCTCGCCCACCCCTTCAGTCTGCAGACCTAAACTCCTCATCTCTCAATGCCAGCAACTCGCTCCGTTTTTCTGGCCTGGTGTGGTAGCAGGAAGCCTGTGGGAGATGGCCGGCCACAGCCTCTGATGGCCCTGGGCTTCCGTGCGGCCACCACCAGACTGGAACACCAAGCAGCCAATTGCCGGCAGCTTTTCCAACTAGTGTCCCTGTAGGATGGTGAAGAACTGGTCTGGGAAGGAGACATCAGGCACCACTGCCAACGGGCACCTCCGGGAGGGGCTCAAGTCTCCTCGTGGTGCCCTCTGAGCACAGGGCAGAGGCGCCCCGCACAGGGCCTCATATACAAGTCCCCAGGAACTCAGAACAGAGGCCGGGGCCTGCAAAAACCCTCCTGACCTGGGTGACCTCTAAGTGCTCCCGGGGCTGGGCTGCCCTCGTCTGGTGACAGCACCAGGCTCTACGTGGGTCTCCCTGTCACACTGGGAAAAATAAGGTCCAGGCGACCAAGCAGAACAGACAGCAAAATGAAACCAGGCTGATTCTAAGACCGTGTGTCAGGGAACTGCAGGAGAAATGGCCTTCCAAACGCGCTCCCGCCACCAGCGCCCTGCGGGCAGCCCTGAACAAGGGGTGGGGGAATCCATGAGGAGCTGTCTGCCCTCCGTGAAGCTGGCCCCACCCCATGGAACCAGGGCAGTCACGGGGTCACATGTGCCCTCCCTACTCAAGCATACCTCAGTGGGGACTTGGAAGCACAGGGCCTGGGCCCCTGGTGGCAGAGGTGCCCTGGAGGAGTGGCGGGTCATGCAAACCAGGCCTACAGGTCACCAGCCGTGTGACATCAAACTAGCCCTGCCCCTCTCCACACAGTGGTGGACACAGGGGCCTTTCTGGAACATAAATGCGACCAAGCCATCATGCATGAGAGACAGACAGGCAGACAAACACGGGGACCTAAACCCGAGGCCCTCGTCTGCCAGCATGGTGTCTGGTCACGGCAGTTGTCCAGCACACACGGTGCACATGAGGGCAGGTCGGGGCAGAGCTCAGAGCCTCCCAGAGGCAGCAGCACCATGCCAAGGGCGTGGCACCAGCTCTCAGGGTGGCAGCTCGAAAGCCAGGATCAGGCGCATGGGCCCCTCTCACACCAGCCTCTTCCACGGACCCAAACTCTGCCGACAGCATGAGCCACCTGGCAGAGGCCCTGGCACAGGGGTGAAGAGTGGGGCTACTCATCCACACGATCATCCCATAAAAACCCATCTCCTGCACGCCGGCTCACCTCCCCCCATGCATAATGAGGGGCTGGAACACACACGACTTCACAGTCCCATATCCCAGAACTCCAGTGGCACAGGACGTTCACCTCCCCAAGAATCTTCCCCTAGAATGTTCCCCACCATAAAGACACCAGCAGATGGCATGAGGGAACAGGGTAGGACAGCCCCACACCATGGCAGGTGAGCTCACCACAGCCAAGGGGACCACGTTCGGCCACCACTTAAGAATGGGTGACTGAGGCAGGGGCAGTGGCGCAAGCCTGTAATCCCAGCACTTAGGGAGGCTGAGAGGAGAATCACAAGTTCAAAGCCAGCCTCAGCAACGGCGAGGTACTAAGCAACTCAGTGAGACCCTGTCTCTACATAAAACACAAAACAGGGCTGGGGGTGTGGCTCAGTGGTTGAGTGTCCCTGAGTTCAATCCCTGGTACCAAAAAAAAAAAAAGAGTGGCCGGGCCCAGCAGGGTGCTGGAGGGGAGGTGATCTTGTGATCTTACTCGTCCTAGCTGCTCACCTCCTAGTCACTCGGGCCCTTGGACCCGCCTCCACCCCCGTCCCTGGCCCACCACGTGCCTGCTGTCCTGAGCAGAGGCCAGCACAGAGGCAGTCAAGGGACAATGCGCAGAGGGAGGCTCTTCTGGGTCCGGAGGGTGGGGTCCACTCCTGAGACCTGCAGACTCCAAGTCATAGCCATACTTCCTGGTCAGCATCTCCAGATGATGTCCCCTCCCCCAGTAGAGCACTGTCCACTGGAATAGCTCACCCTGTGGCCAACGCTACCTTTTCAAGGACATGTTGTTCTCAGGTCTTCCAGCTGAAGTCCACCTCCTGTACTGGCCCTGGACTCTGCTCTGCCACTCACTAGGTGCGACAGCATCTGTCTGTGGAGACCACTGCATACAGCACTTGCCTTACCTGCCCGGCCACTGCTGGGGCGCCTTGTGAGCAGGGCCCTATCTGGGCCCATAGTTCCTGGGGTCTGGCAGAGGTGACCGCAGCTGTCTACAGAACACAGCGGTCTGCATTGCCCCCGGCTGCGAGAATGCTCGAGGCAGCGGCAAGTGTGGTGCTTCCCACGTGTGCCCCCCAACTTCCTCTCAGCAACCAGAACCGCACACCTGTCGGGCCTTGTATCACGTGAGTACCGGGCAATCCTAAACGCTCACAGTAAGGAACAGTTGCCCATGTGTGAGAAGAAAACACCAAGGCCCAAGGGCCTACCTAGTCACAGTGCAGGTGATGGTGCGGGAGCCGAGCAGGACCCTCAGTTATCGGGGCTACCAACGTCAGGTCTGTGTCTTTCAGCTACCAAACCTCCCAACAAGGTAGGGTACCAGTTGCTTTTTCCCTGAACTCTCACACTAAAGGTCTGGAACGAGACTTGTCCCCCGACTCAAGGAGAGCTTCTGAAAGGGGCGGCCCTGGTCTCAGGCGCATGCTCAACACCGCAGCGAGCGTCGCCTGCACCGCCCACGCAGCCTCAGGAGACGTGCCCAGGCCAGCCTGTGGCCACAGCGCCCAGGCCCTCCCAGAGCGGCCTGTGCTTCCTGGGTCCCCACAGACTCGCTTCAGACAGAGCACGTGACGCACTGAAGTCCTGTTCAGGACGGACGCGGTGGGTGACTGGTGGCCATGGGGCCTGCTGAGTCACTGTGGATGGAGCACAGCGCCCACGCTGGGGAACCTGGAACAGGAGTGGGCTGAGGAGGCTCCCGCGGAGGTCTGGTGGGTGCTGCAGCTCTGACAAGACCATGAGGCGGAGCCAGGAAAGTGCCTGGACACAACGTCGGGGAAGGACTCGATTCCTCCCCTCGGGCTGCCACTCCTGGTGCCCAGGGGCCAGAGCACGGGACGCCATTCCTCCTGCCAGGCAGGCTCCAGGCAGGCCTGGCTCAGGACAAGAAGTAAGGGCAGAGGCGGCGAGGGGCCCGCCAGGCCCACCGCCCGTGGAAACCCCCACCCCACATTGTCATGCTGGGAAGGGGCAGCCCTGGTCTCTCCTCTGGAAATAAGTCAGGCTCCTGAGATTTGGTGGGGACAGACAAGACGCCTGTTACAAAAGCCCATCCGTGCCACCACTAGGCTTACAAGAAGGGACACCCTCCTGCTCTGATCCACAGGAAACCATCCTCTGGGTGAGGCCTGGTGAGGTGGACGGGCTGCCCGCTGCGGCCCCTTCCAGCTCTGCCATGACCATCTTCCAGTGCTGTGGATGGTCTGAGGTGCTGAGGTTTGTTTAGTGCACTCCGAATCTGCAACCTCTGTGGCTTGAACCAGGACCCCCAAAGGGTAGCAGAGCCCTGTGGGACCAATGAGGGAAATTCTTTACAGTTGAAAAGGCTGAGACACAGACAAGTTAAGTAGCTTGCTCGAGGTCACACAGTAAGTGAAATCAGAACCCACCCTGGGAGGCCTGGCTCCCTAGCGTGTGCACTCGAGTCCTGGCTGTGCACTGCCTCCCAAGTCCTGGAGGGCACCACCGGTAACGCAGGGCAGCTGGCCAGGGTGAGTGGGTGACTAGGTCCTCTCCTGGGGATACCTCTGCACCTTGCACCCTTTGGAATACCCGCTGCAGAAGGATCGTTCCTGCTAATCGCCTGGGATTCAAAACAAAAGCACAGGGCCCTGATGTCCGAACCAGGGTACAAATCCTTGCGACCATTTCTTGGTATGTTTTTGAGCTTTACTTTCTTTGTATGTGAAACGGGATTTAAAAACCAACCCACCTCACAGGGTTGCTGAAAAGGTAAAGTCAGACCCCGTAGCCGAGGGCCCGTTCAGATGCCTGCCTGTGCCAACAGGGAGCTCGTGACAAGCAGCCTCACCATGTCGTTATTGTTTTCAGATGGGGCAATGGCCAGCTGGTGGCTGAATCAGGACCAGGACTCAGGTGTGAGCCTCTGTCCTCTGACCCTTGGCTTCTGCCTTCTTCCAGGAACATCCCTCCCCCGCAGCCTCTGCCCTCCACCCAATGAGCAGTGCCAGTGGCCCCTCTGTGAGCCAGAAGAGGCAAGGGTCCCCAGAAAGACGCAGGGAGGAAGTGCTGGGTCAGGATCAGGGCAGGAGCTACGTTCACCTGTTCAAGTCCACTGTGCAGACCCTGTTGTGGATGTTCACTGAATAAGAGGACCTGAAAGTACTCGAGGGGATGGATGGGCAATTCACCCACATGACCCCTCCCTACCCATTAGCAGCAAAGCGTCAGTTAAGAGGAGGACAGGCACCCACGGGCGCTGCCCCGTGCTAGAGTCAGCAACAGGGGTGAAGGTTACTGGGAGAATTTTCCAGGAGGTGAGAGACGGGAACAATTTTGGAGAAAGGTGGCAGGTGGCACCAGAGAGGCACCAGCAGGGACAGCCAGAGGATTCAGGTGCACCAGCCCCAGCAGGGGCAGGAGCCTTAGGGGAGGGAAAGGCTGCAGCAAGAACAGAAAAGAGGCACAAGCCAGGGCTCCACCCGCGCAGACAGCCTCCAGCCAGACCAGCATCAGACTGAGAGTCGCAGGTGGCGAGGTACTTCTCGCCACCAAGGGGAGGAGTCGAGGAAGGCAGAGACCAGGAGCAGCCTATCCGTCCCAGGAAGGACTGCTCGTGGTCCCCCAGTCCTCTCGCACACTGCTGGTGACACAGGAGCACATCCCTTCACTCACTACAGAGCCAAATCCATGGCACACATGGGCAAAATCAAAGGTAAATAGCAATTCCCCATCTTGGTCTCCACAGGCTGCTGAAAACACTATCTAGCAATGTTAAATTAATACACAATAGCTTTTGTAGAAATCAAGATCAAATTTCATTATCAAAAATTTTAAAGAGGAGATCCCACAAGGGCAGAGCAATTTGAGACTCTGCGTGGGGACATTTTGGTTTCATTCAAAGAGTTTCTGTGCGTCAGATTCACGTTACGACTGCCAGATGGAAAATGGTGTTTGAGGCGAGATGAACTGCAGGGAAATATTAAAAGGATTAAGTCAACACGTGTGTCTTTTCAGTCCTTCAGTTTCTAATTCTCACCTGTACTTTGAAGGAGGTGTGTCCTGCTGTTATTGTTAATTTATTATTATTATTTTCTGATGACTGAAGTAGCATCCACGGCAGAGTATGTTTCAAGCAAGGACGAGAATAAAAAAGAAAAATCACTCCGAGTCCTACCTTCTAAGGTACTCACTCAAGATTCTGGCCCGGTTCCTTCCAGCGTTCTCCTGCGTTCTCCTTTTGTTACTGTAACAATACTCCATGCTTCCTGAGTTGCTTTTTCTGCTTTAGTCCCCCGTGTGCCTACACTCTCTCCACAAACTGATTGTTAATGGTGCATGCTCTTCAAAGCATGGCCGCTCCTGGCTGCCTTTCCAACTACACTGCTTTGGTCGTTCTAATGCCAATCAATATTGTGACCGAGAACAAACAGATGATAACACGCACGGCAAACCTGCACGCGGGGCTGCGGAGTGTCACGCTTCCCGGATGGCTGCGGTAGGTTACGTTCTAGCTTAAGCATGGTGACAGCTGGCTTGGGGTTTGCAAAGCACTTTCATGGCACCAAGCTCACATGACCCTCACGCCCTGGGATGGCAGGTCTTCAGGTGTCTGCTTTACAGACACAGGAAACAGGACTGAAGCTCAAACACTTTCCATGGTCATGCTTTCAGGGGTGACAAGGGACACATGGGTGGGCCCTGTCTCCAGGTCCACAGCACCCAAATCTGCTCCTAGGTCAACACCACTCTCCTGAGGCCCAGCTGGTGCCCTTTGGGCAGCTCCGCCGGGAGGTCCCACCCATGTCTCAAACTCTCCAAATGCCAGTCTAACCCCTTGTGGACTTTCCTCCCGGGTGCATCACAACAGCCCAAGCAAAGGCTCCGTCTCCTGCTCCCTCGGTCCTCGACCACTGCGTCCAGACACCCGGAGGCCCCACCTGGGTGGGGCTTCTAGCCTGGGCAGGACCACTGGCAAAGAAGAGACCTTTAACAGACATCTGCAGGGGGGAGCCTCCAGACTCAACACCACCCGTGTGGCAGCACGTGACCTGACCCCAGAACCACAGCAGGGACAGGTGCACAGGGAAAACCCTGCCTCCGCACCACATTCCCTGTACATGACGGGACTCCTGAGAAGCTACAACTGGAGACGTACACTAAGGGCTCCTTGCAAGTTTATCCAAAGCCACCACTTCTCCATGGCTCCTTGGTAAGCATCCCACAATTAGTCACCTGATAAATTTCAATTCTCCTTTACATGGAACTCGCATGAGTGAAACCCGGAGTGGAGCTCAGTGACATGGTGAACCTTGCTAGAAGCTAAAGAGACTTCAGTGAAATTTCAGAATGATGAAATTGAAAAGAACACTGGGGACGTGTGGTCAGTCACTTCAGTCTGGGGTGGGAGCAGCGTGCGACAGGCTGTCCTGAACAGCAGCACAGCCACAGAGCCTTCTCCCAGCTGCGCTTCAAGGGACCTCGCTATTACGAGGCAAGCGTGCCAAGTCAAGGAGTCTCGGCAGCACTGAGGTCACTACAGCAGCAGCCCATTCTTTCTAAAAGAACGATGGCATTCTGGAGCCTCACAAAATTAATCTAGTCAGTGCCCCATAAAGAGGCAAGCACGGGGCCTGTTTAAAAGGTCCACAGGTTGCACCATGTTCAAACAGGACACATCCACGGAAGAATCCTCGGGAGAACGCGTCCCTGTTAATTAGACAATGACAACAGCAGCCTCCCAGACCAGCAAGGATATACAGGAAAGAAGAGAACGCGCCGGAGAGGGAGACAGAAGACGCACAGAAGAGGGGAAGGCAGCACCCGGCCGTAGCGTCACCAGCTGCTACAGAAGTAGTGTGAGATGTGGCTTGAATGTGACCTGGGCTTCCCGCCTCTCCAGAACACTGGGAAAGCAGAAGGGGCTCCTGGTCAGCACCAAGCGGACACCCAGGCCCCTGCCCCAAACTCCTCGGCAGCCCACTTTAGGAGGGGCTCTCTCAGGTCAGCCACATAATGACCAGAAAACAAACTACTTGGGAAAACAGAACAAAACACTCCTAACACAGCACGAGCAGCACCACCACACCACCAGGGACAAACAGATGGACCGCAAAGCAGAGAGGAGGATGGCGTGAGCTTCCCGCCCAAGCTCCACCCGGTCACAGGAACACACGAGGCTCAGGGGAGGGGGGTGCTCGGGAAATCGGCTTAGATAAAGGGACCATCTCCTGCCGTGAGAGAGGACAGTCACAACCTCAGTGCCACCCACAGCCCTTCCCAGCCATCTTGCCCACTGAACCAAGTTCTCCAGATTCTTGTCTCCTCAATAGGCATTCTAAATCGCAGAGCTACTGGCCCAGGCTCTCGGTGCAGACCCGGCTCCTGCGACTCCCGCCCTCGACTCCTCCAGCCCCCTCCTTGCCAGTGCCCCTCGCCTCTAGTGCCGTGGCTCCTCACCAGCCTGTCCCCACCCTCCAGGCTGGAACCGTGCGGTGGCCTGTCTGTCTTTACCCGTCAACGCGCCTTGCACCTCCCAGGATCCGCGTGAGGGCGCTGGACGGCGCCGCTGCCACCGCACACAGGTGGGCAGCAGGTGTCCCAGCACAGGGCTCCCTCACTCTGCTCTGTCCCATCGCCTCTGGCCACTCCATGGGAGGGTTCAGTGGTGCATCCGTCTCATGAAAGTGACCCTGGAGCAGACTAGACTCCTGGTCCGGGCTCCGAGGCTGGCGGGCTCGGCCCAGTCCCCACCCGAGATCCCCGAGGAGCCCGCATCATCATGGGGCTCTCCAAAGTCGTCTCTATTTTGTAAAGTTGAACATTTTCCTGGTTACTGCTATCAGATTAACAAGTGACATTCTCACCAGAGAAGACTTGGGAAACACAGAAAAGCACGACAAAGAAATTTTTAAAAAATCAGTCTCACACCATCCAGAAATAAGCCCCGCTGCGGCTGCAAGCGCGTCCCCTCCGGCTCTTCCCCAGGCCGCGTGGTCACAGCCCTGTACGCAGGTGACATGCTGCGTGTGCGGGCGTGCACGTTGTCTTTGTATTTCATTTTTCTTCCCTAAAACTAGAGTGATACTTTCCTTTAGGTTATATTATAATTTTCCAGTTTTAATAGGTAGTTTTAGAAAAGAGTACCAGTTACCTCATAATTTCGGTGAATGAACTTAACATAATCTAACCACTCCTCTATGAGACAGCAGGCTGCTCCCAGTTTTAAAGCATTACAAATAACACTGTCGTGAATGTCCTTGTTCATAAAGCACGGGACACATGTCTCGTGTTTGTTCCTTAGGGTGGCTTGTCAGAGGTGGGGCTGCTGGGCCAGGGAACAGGGAGGTCTGACCTGGCCCTCCAATCCCACCCTCCGCCCTCCCGAGAAGCACCTGAGGGAAAGGTGGATTCCAGAATCCCGCTGATTTTTTTCTTTTTAAACAGACTGACCTGCTTTACCAAGTCACGAACTAAATATCCTTCTGTGAGTCAGATCACAATCTTGCGTATCTGGTGTCGGATGCTAATAAGTTAGCTGGTGGTAAATATAACTGGCCGATCTCTGTGAAGCCTGATCCTGACACAGAAATGGAAATGACCTCAGTGGCACCGCGGAGGCCACAGGCTGACGGTGGCAGTGACTTCGCCATTTCCATGGGATTTGTGTCTGCTCTGCCTTCTGTCCTAAGATAGAGGAGACACTGCTGCAACTGTGGTGGCCCCCTTTGCCTTTTCCATTTTATTTTATTTTTTGGTTCACAGCGATTGAGCCCAGGGGTGCTTTACCACTGAGCTACACCCTCAGCCTTTTTTTTTCTTTTTAATTTTTTTTAGTTGTTGATGGATTTTTATTTTATCTATTTTTATGTGGTGCTGAAGATCGAACCCAGTACCTCACACATGCCAGGCACGCGCTCTACTACTGAGCCACCATCCCAGCCCCAGCCTTTTCAAAATTTTATTTTGAGACAAGATCTCATTAAGTTGCCAAAGCTGGCATTGAACTTGCAATCCTCCTGCCTCAGTCTCCCAAGTCACTGGGATTACAGGCCTCTCTCCTTTTTGACCTTAGAAACACAGTTTAAAAAGGCATGATTCCTATAGCTCTGTCCATCACCCCAAGGGGTATAAACCCCCCAGGCCCAAGACGTCCCTTTCGTGGGGAAGGTCATTGTCAAAGATCTCTGCCCCAGGATGCTGTCCACAAGCCAGAAAGGCGTGGGGGCAGGGCCAGTGTTTAGGATCAGTCTTAGACCTCTCAGCTGGCCCAGGAAGGCCCCAAGCTGGGCCAGGAGCCCGCTGAGCTGAGCACTGCCTGGGCCACGCCAAGCCTGGCGGTGGAAGTGCAGGTTGAGCACACCTGCTGCTGAGCTACCCAGCCCCCGTCTGTGCAGCCCCAGCCATCACTCGCCAGCTGAGTGGCTCAGTGCCTCAAGCCTACGAAGCAGGCCTAACATTGCGACTCCCTGCTGGGTCGTGGTAAAGACTGCGGGTGCCCAGCACAGTGCAAACGGGCAGCAGGTGTCTCACTGTTGCCACTGAGCAGCAGAAGCCCCCCACCCTGGGGGTCAGGTGCCCTCCCTCACAGCAGGGGACCAGGGCACAGATGGCCCCGGGCCTTCCTTGAGCCTGCCTTTCAACGGCATCCAAGCTGGAACATTTGTACGCAGCCCTGCCCTGACCGATGTGTCCAGTCCTCAGCACCAGGGCAAGCAGAGGGGGTGCCGTTCACCCCTGTCAGGCAGCGTGCTCAGGGGACCAAGGGGTGCGCCACCTGTGAACGGCTGTGTAGCCAGAAGCAAGTGATTCTGGAGGCTGTGCACACCACAGCTTCCTCTCTCCACAATGGGGACAGAAAGGAACCTGAGGGGTGAGGCCATCAGAAGGCAGTAATGACATCAGGGCACCTAAAGGTGCGAGACATCGTGCCTGGCATACAGCGAAGACAACAATGATAAAACCACTGCCACAGCCGGCATCGTCAGCTGACTGCGCTATAACTTGCAGAGACCTTGGTTTCCTTGGTGAGTTTTCCACAAACAAAAGCCTAACACGTCCAGGGCCGCTGGACATGGAGGGAATCAAAGCTGTGTCCACCACCATCACGGGACGGGACAGCCAATGCCTCTCTCTGGGTTTCCTCGGAAGAGGCCTTGGAAAGCCAAGGCTAGGCATCCACTGCAGCCTTGTGTCGTGACGCAAAGCAGGCGCCCGATGTGCCCGGCACCCATGTGAGCCTCAGGCAGCACATGGAGTGAACCTAGAACATCTTAATCTTTCACATTTAATAAGCCAGCTGAAGACACCATTACTCACCACCCATTGGACTCATTTTGAAACTCTGAGGTGGCAAGGCCCCTCCTGGCACTTGTCACTAAAAGAGAAGTGGACAAACTCTGCTCCTACGGCATGAACCTCTGCAAGCGCCTCTCAAAGAGGGGGTGGGACTCCACACGCCCACTCACGTCGTGGGTATCAACGAGAGGTGAATGCGAACACGTGGGAAGTTTGCTTCTAAGAAGGACCTTTCTGCAAGAAGCCAATCACAAAAACCAGAAATGTGCTTAAAGGCTTCTTAATGCGCAAAGTGGAGTGTCAGCCACCTTTATTTATTACCTATTTGAAAGGGAGGGAGAAGGGGGAGAAGAAAATTTCCTGTTCCTTCTCTAACAAAATGAGTCACAATTTCCAAACATCAATCAATCAGTGAGTCAGAGTGGGGGGAAAGAGGAAACGGCTGGGAGGCCTCCCACCCTGAGTGCTTCCCAGAACCACAGAAAACCAGGAACCTCCGAGGTGCTGACTCGACTTCCCCAGTGTGCCTCTCACGTGGTGACCAGGCACATCACCCAAACCAGCCTCTGCGGCCCGAGCCTGTTCCTCTGCCCACCCATCTCGCTATTCAACATGCATTTGGGGTGCCACAATACAGAGGTGGGCAAAATGTCCCTGAGGAGCCCCTGTCCAAACAGGAAGGCCACCAGCAGCAGCAGGACGCACGAGAGGCCATGCAGAGAGGCATGACGGGCCGGGCAGCTGGGGCGACACACGTGCGGAGCAAGATGGTGGTGGTGGGAGAAAGGAGTCGTTCCACGGGGCACACTCTGTTCAGACACGCAGGGAGGGGACAGCACATTCCAGAACCCCAAGGTAGCAAGGACACTGGTCAGAGACCAGATGGTGCAGGGCCTGTGATCCCCACCTGCACTGGCCTTTGTCCTCACTGGTACTCCCAGCACACGCCTGGGTCCCCCATCCAGGGATCTGGCACCTGGCTGCTGAGGCTGATGAAGACACAGGCTGCCAGCCCACCCCTGGGGTTTTGGACTCAGTGGGTCTGAAGTGGACCCGAAAATCTGCATTTCTAGCGAGTTCTGGGGGCTGTGATGCCGCTACCAATCCACAGCTTGAAAAGCACAATCCTAGGGAGGTCAGTAACCCATAGCCATGGGCCAAATCTGACCTGTGGCCCTAGGTTTCTTAAATTTATTTTTTACCTTTTGGTACTGGGAATTTAATCCAGGGGTATTTTACCACTAAGCTATATCCCCAACCCTCTTTATTTTTTATCTTGAGACAGAGTCTTTCTAAATTGCTGAGGCTGGCCTGGATCCTCCTGCTTCAGCCTCCTGAATCACTGGGATTACAGGCGTGGGCCGCTCCGCCCAGCTCCTGCTCCCCACCTCCATAAAATCTTACTGGAACCTAGCCACCCCCACCATCTCCACACTGTCCACAGCAGAGCCGAGGAGTTGCAAAGGAGACCGTACGGCTTGCAAAGCCCATGGTATTTCACAAATCTGGCCCTGTACAGCAAAAATGTGTGAACCCCTGTGGTCGGATATAAATAAGTGATAAGGAAGGAGAAAACAAAAAGAATTTTGTGGTCCAGGGAGTTCCGGAAGGTACTGGATTAGCCAATGTCTGGCAGGTTTCTTCTCTGTGGACTTCTCAGAGCCTTCCAAAACTAGTGCTATTATTCTGGGCCTGGGGTTACCAGGGAGGAGGCAGGGGACACTACACTGGTCTTATGAGATACCACGTAAGTGAGCGACTAGAATTAGCTCAGGGACCAAAAGGGAGTGCAACTGGTGGCGGTGGGGCCAGATAGACGGTTGCTATGGTAACCATCCAGGAGCCTGTACCAAGGCAGGGGTCAGCCACTGCTCCTGGAAAGGGCCAGATAGTAAATATTTGTGGCTCTGGGGGTCACAAAGCATCTGCTGCAACCACTCAGCTCTGCGCTGGAGCACAGCAGCGGCAGAAAACAGGGAAGCCCAGGAGCGAGGCTGCGTCCCAATGAAACTTCATTGGTGGAGCCTCCGTGTGAGATGATGAAGTTCTGGAGATGGACGGTGGTGGCAGTCCTACGACACTGCATTCACTTAATGCCACTTAAACATGATCGATAGGGCAAACTTTAGAGATGCACTTACTGGAAATATTTTTTAACAATAAAAAAAAACTGGTAATACACCAGTTTAAAAAAAGTGAAAGAAGAAAAAACCTTGGGCACTAAAATTTGAATTTCATATAATTTTTAGATACCATGAAACAGCATTTTGTTGTCTACTTTAAAATGTAAATGTCGCTCTTAGTTCTCTCATATAAACCCAGTCAACCAGTGGCTGTGAACTAGAGTTCTGTTTGTTTGTTTTGTTTTGCTTTTTTGGTACCAGGGATTCAACCCAGGGACGCTTAACAAATGAACTACATCCTCAGCCCTCTTTGGTATTTTATTTAGAGGTACCGTCTCGCTGTTGCTTAGGGCCTCGGTAAATTGCTGAGGCTGGCTCTGAACTCGCGATTCTCCTGCCTCTGCCTCCCGAGCCGCTGGGATTACAGGCGTGCGCCACCGCACCCGGCTGGACTCCAGTTCATTGATACCTGCTCCAGGGCGGTAGGAAGAGAGGGAGGTGTGGACAAGAGGGCTGGGCAGAATCTGGCTCTGGCTGTGGGCTACTGTTCTCATCCAGGTTGGGTATCTCGGAGGAAACACAGGACTACAGGTCCGAGTGTTGGGTGCAGAGGTGCAGGCGGCGGTGGAAGGAAAGGTCTGGGGCCCCAGAGAGAACCCTGTAGTGGAACTGTCATGTCTGCTGGGCTGCTGTCGGCCCACCTGCTGCTCACACTCAGGACATGCCAGACGCCCGGGAGGCCCAGGCTCTATGCTGCCAGCCACCGAGTCAGTCAGGGCTTCTGCCTCAGGGACACCAAGGAACGCCTGCCTTCTTTTCCCTCGGGTTGTGCTGGCAGACCATTGCCCAGAAGGAAAAGCGAGCACCTGGCCTCACCCCAAATAAAGTGTTACTATGAAACCCAATCAAAGAGTAGGAGATTTAATAATGTGTGATGACCAATGCTCCCCAACACTCTAGGGGAAGGGGCACTACAGACTTTTACATTTCCAATCTGCTGTGGACTGAGATTTTTATACAATATAATAAAAACGCTGCTTGGAAGTCACTGGAAGGTCAGATCACTAGGAGAGTTTCTCAATGCCTCCTCTGTGTTTCTGTGCTTATCTCACTGAACCCGGGCTCCTGGTCCGTGGATGACACTCTGACACTCTGAGCCGTCTCCCGAAGTTTGTCTGCTGAAAAGGGAACAAAACATACAAGCTACCCAGGCCAGCGAGCCCACACCAGGGACTTGGCCAGGGGTTCCCCTGCACCAGCGCGGAGGGGGTCAGCAGGCATCACAGGCGCTAGGACCCAGCTTGGGTCCCCGATCAGAAGCCCTGGAGGGGTGGGTGACTGACTGCTAACAGTGCTGTGGGGATGGAGGCCCCGCCAGCCATCCAGAGCCTGGCCCAGCAAAGAGAAAGGCAGCAGCAGGGACAGTGTCCGTCCTCGTGAAGAAATCAGATGACATGGACCCTGGGAGGACGCACGGCAGGCGGCCCTCCAAGGCCACCCTTATTTTAAAGGCTCACCTTGCTGTAGGACCCCAGGCAGGGGTCCCCTGGGGAAAGCTGCCTCCTGCTGTGTGCCTGGCCCCAGCTACAAGCTCCCACGCCATCGGGACAGACCCGAGCTTCCAGTTAAGAGATGTGATTGCAAATCATTTTAGAAAATGCTCAACAACTAATTGTCATTATAATACCAAGTTTACATAGCCCGAATAATGGACAAATATCACCATGTAATAGAATAGTACAAAAATGGTAATTTTACTATGGAAAGTTGGAACTTGCCATTTCAAATTAGCAGAAGCTGTGAAGTAGGCCTTACTGACAATGTGAATATAGTAATTGGGGCTGATTTCTTGGCGCCTGGCCGAATCTGGCTGCCTGGCGTCCTGCGAGTTAATTATAGCTCTGTTCACAGAGCGGGAACAGGGAACACTCCAGTGACGCAGAGACAAACCCGGCTCAGGTCTCCGCAGAGGCGAGTGGGAGGGCGCTGGTGAGAGGTCCTGAGGACGCCTGCGGCAAGGCCCCCTGAGGAAACTGAAGCCACACCTCCAGGCACCGCCTCCCCAGCTAGTCCACACCCACCCCTGGCAATGAGGTGGCCAGGGACATCGTGTTTGTCTGTGTCCAAAGAGAGCTCGCTAACTGCCCAACAGTTCCCTTTAAAAGAAGGTCCACAAATTGAAATATGTGATTTGGTCCAAGTTAGCACTCTGCCGATTCAAACAATTAGTTCACTGAGGGCTTTTTGAAATAAATCTTTTGGTTAATTTGAAAGGTGTGAAGGGGCCCTTGAAGATTTGCGTCTGCACTTCCTGAATCCGAGTGGCTAAGTCACTGCCTGGCTGGTGTGTCACCAGGCCCGTGCCCCACCGTCCTCTCTCCTGAACCACCGAAGATGTGCACGGAGTCAACTGGGCCTAGATGGGGCAACAGTGGAGCTCGGTCACGAGGGGGACAGAGTATTTCAGAGTCAAGTTGGTCAAGTTTTAAATCGGGCACCAGGACATTTTCAGCACAAGTGGCCGCACCTCTTGCCGTCAGGCCGCCTCTTCTGCCCACCTGTTCTACCACCCACCACGCCATCCTCCCACTGAAACCCTGCTGCTACAGTGGCTTTCTGGGGCACCCCTCATTCTGTGGCTTCCTTTCCCACCGAGCACTCCTACCCAGACTTAGGTGGGCTCCGTGATCCCACTGAGCAGTGGGAGCAAGTTCATCCCTGCAATGCTGTCCCATTACATCACGAAAGACCTCCTGGACGGTTCAGAACAGGTGGGGAGCCGCAGCCCGGGGGGCTCCTGGCCTTCCCCATTCACTGCAGGACTTGGCCTTGCCTGCCCCATCCCCAGACTCCTTTCTGGTTGGAGCCATTGGAAAGAGACAGTCCCTCTCTGTGGGGGCCCTGGCCCCTGGTGGGTCAATGGCCTTCTCTCCAGGCCCAGGTTGCTCCCACCTGAGACAGCTAAGCCCAGTTGGCTGAAGAAAACGCAAGCTTCTCTCCTGCATCAGGGCATTGCCGGCTTGGCCAGGACCTGTGCGAGGCTGGAGCTGCCTGGAAGACTGATCAGGACAGGCTACTCCTACCAACAAGCAGCCTGAGTGTGCACTCAGGGGCACTGGTGAGCACAGTACAAGGACTGAGCCACACCTGGATGCCTGGCAGCCACTGGTAGCATGGCCCGGGTGGACGCTGACTGCAGGAAGATGTCCCCAACACACAAGCTTACCAAAGAGCATGGCCCTGTCACAGGACAGGAGCTTCTCAATATTACTGAGCAAGACGGAGTGCACATATGCATTTGAACAGAGACATCTTGCAAAATGTCAACAGTGGCTACCTTTGGATGGCAGAATTTGGGGAGACTTTTTGCTTCTTCATAAACTGGATTTCCTAATGAGGAGAAACACCTCCTGGCTTTTGAGAAAGCACAGGGTGTTCTATACAGACAGATTTCGTGCATCTTTGCAGGACACCAGGAGATCATCTAAACGCAACAGAGATGCCAGCAACAGAGGGCTGCTGGTGGGTCTGTCTGTGAATGCAGGGGCAGCAACTATATTTTCATACATTATTAATTCATTTATTTCACAATATTTATTGAAAGCCCAAGTGACAGGCATTTTACTGTATATATGACAGTAATGAAAATTACATTCTGAAATTCCAAAAACAAAAGGTTTGGCTAACAAACCTATTATACGCCGATTTTTAACCAAAACCTCATAACCTGAAGGGACACTGTCCACACTGCTTCTGGCTAACAGATCCTTTCAACCTGGGTGACTCTGAGCCTGGTCCCCACTCTGCACAGGACACGCCATGCTATCAGAGCCCACTTGGGAGAACACACGTGGCTGTCCTGAAGGGTGCCCAAAGATGGGCTGGGGCCAGCTACATGGGCACAGGAGTGGCCACCTAGGGCTCAAAGCAGGACGAGCTGCTCATGGATCTTGCATGCAGCCGTGAGCCCTGATCAGGACAGGGAGGAGAGTGAGCCTGTGCCAGAGGCCTGTGCGTGAGCACAAGCCACACCAGGCAGACGCGGCTTCAGTCATTCACGTGGCCATTCAGGTTGAATGGCGGGCAGGGAAGTCATGTGATCTATTTGTAGCTGATGGAGGCGAGCTCTGAAACCAGCCCAAGTTACCCTGAGGCCCACACTGCTCCCTCCAAACTAGACACCAAGAAGGGCTGGAGGACACACTTGGAAGCGGGGGGTGCCCTTGCAACATGAAAAGCCATTCTTGACTCTGGGCAGCCAAGTGGGAGCAAGTATTGACCCATATTGGCCCTTTGAGGGCTGGGGTTGTCACTGGTTGTTGATGGCCCAAGGGAAACGCCAGTGTGGAGAGGAAGCCTGGGTAAGTGGCTCCAGTGGGAGACACGCTGCTTGCCTTCTGCCCAAGCTGGCTACCCAGCTGGCAGGCCAGGGTGGTGGAGGTCTCCCTCTTGCAGCCTCTAGCTGGTGTGCAGAAGGCACGCTTGAAATGAACACTTTCTGCAATAACACTGAGCACAGGAGAGATCGGAGACACACCTGCAGAAACTGGACCTCTTGGAATAGGAGTTTTAAAAAAAAAAAAACCTTTTGTTTCATTTCACTTATTCTATGAAAGCAAATCTATGACCCAATGTGTCTGCAGTACAGACAGGCGGTCTCCCTGCTGGGAATTTTCCTGTCCTGGCCATGACACTCCACCCTGTTAGCTTTGGGAGTAGTCTCCTTTCTCCCTGAGTCATACATTTCTGGAAGGCCTCCAGCCCTCGAGCTAAACCTGCAATACCCTAAAAAGGTAGGTGAGTTGTGCTTCTAGGATTTAAGTGTCTTTCTCCACCTACTGGCACAGAAGTTGGGTACGTTTCTACCCAAACTAACGCAAAAACAGACCTGGGAGGCAATGTGTGCTGGCATGTTTGGTAATTCCACAGTTACACCCCAACTTAAAAACGGGGAGACACTGAAAAGGGAGGAAATCCTTTCCCTTATCCAGTTTAACAAATTGTTCTTAGCATTTTCTGCTCTTCTAGAGTTTGCAATTGACTCTGGAACTAAGTAATGCAAAATGCTCCTTAGACCCCATATATATGTCTAAAGATTTAAGTGGGGTAATTAAAAATGCAGAATTCCTCAAAGAATGCCTCTGTCAACTGGTTAATATAATAAAGGCTTCATTACTGTGCTGTGTTTGTAGCATGAAACGAAGCAGACCAAGTTCAAGTTCAGGAATGCCAAGACGTTAAAACTACCAGACAAAAGAGGAGACGAAAATCTGCTCTCACAATCAGGTTATCAAACTAGCACCACCGAACTGCAATCTCAGCAAGAGAGAATCCAGTAGCTTGATAAAATTAATTTTAAGGAAGTGAGTCCATTGACATATTTAGTTTTTCAAAGAATTTGCTCGTAGCACAAAACGAAGATGCTAGATGTCTCTTTAAGATTCCCCAGGTACAGTGAGGACAGTCCTACCCTTGACAGAGACCCTCTCTACCTGAGCAAGACCGCCCAAGGAGTGTCCCTGGCACAGGTGCAGGTGACCCTGTATGAGTTTTGGAGCCTGTGTAGGCCGGCACTTCCCATCACACTAACCTCCAACAGCAAAAGGAAAAGGGAGACTGCAGGGTTCTGGGTCCCCCACCCCCTCCACGAGCCAGGGAGTTGGCCAGCTCCTGCAGCCTGTCAGGGGCTGAGGCTCCACCAGGGCTCAGGTTGATAGGAACAAGCTGCCCGGCTGGCTGCTCCCATGGAAACAGGGTCAGGCTGGCAACAACAAGCACAGCTTTAAAAGAGCCACCTGCCTCCAGGAAGCCCGGCCCGCTGCCCTTTCCCTTTTGACTTTTCAAATTTCCAGTATAAAAATGAAACATATCTGCTGTTGACCACAGGGGGGAGAAGCAGACCCTTCCCACAGGTCCCGGCCTTGCTAATGAATTGCCGTGTGACTCCAGGCAAGTCACTGTTCCACTCCAGGCCTGAGTCTTCTGAAGATGGGACAGGGTGGACTACTGATTGCTAAGGTATCTAAGACGGCATTACCACGGTGCATCCTTGGGCCAGGCAGGGGTCTGGCATAATCAGGGAGCATCTGCATGGTGACATTACCCAACCAAGCCACACGTTCTGACTGAGCGGTAACGTGCTAAGCAAGGACTGGGAGGACCTGAGGTACTGTTTCTACCTCCCGGGCTTGTGAGCTAAGGAGAGAGCATGGTCACCAGGGGCACTGAAGGACAGAGGAACCAGTGATGATCTAAGGAGCTGTGAGAAGAGCGTCCACCTGTGGTTCTGAGGGCCAACGGCAGGACACCTGTTTGCAGCAGAGGGGCTCCTCCAGGACCCAGAGCCCAGCCTTCCAAGCCCGCCCTCACCCCGCAGCACTAGGCCTGGGTGTGCTGCCCTCGGTAACAGCATCCAGGTCTTCTCCCCTCCTGGCACAGACCACAAACCTGTCAGCTTCACAGACACTGTGCCGCCTCCTTCAGGAAGACTGCTCACACTCAGGGTAAGCGCACAGTCCCCATGGACAGAGGAGCCGCCACGCACCAGCGGCACCCAGAAGTTCTTAGTAAAGACAAGGTGAGGAGGCTCGGCCTCCGTGAACCCACCAGCGCATCAGGCAGGGCCAGGGTGAGGCTGTGCACAGCTGTGAACTGGATGGGGGGGCTCCTGAGAGAGGTGCATCCTGGCCGGCCTAAAAACCTCCCCCCTCACCCACACAAGGGAATCCTGTGGGCACCCACGACCGCCACGAGCAGCAGCACGGCTGGGTTTCAAATGCAGCGTGTGACTAAGGAAGCCAACCCAGCGACCGCATCCAAAGGGACCCCTTGATGGCACTTTGCAGGCACCAAAGGTCTGTGGAACCATGTGCCACGCCAGTTTCTCTGCACCGTGCTTCATTCTTTGCTTTGGTGCCAGGGATGGAACCCAGGGGTGCTCTACCCCAGAGCCACATTCCCAGCCTTTTTATTTTTCATTTTGGGACAGGGTGTTGCTAAGTTGCTTAAGGCCTTGCTAAGTTGCTGGGGTTAGCCTGGAACTCACGATCCTCCTGCCTCAGCCTCCCAAGTAGGTGGGATTACAGGCGTGCAACACCACAGAGGCCATGTTATCATTTTAGAAATGATGCCATCGCACATCCAATGAACGACAGGGTAGTATGAACATTTTTTTTTTTCTTCAGTGACGGGGGCCAAACCCAAGGTCTCACACCTGCAAGGCAAGCATGCTACCACTGAGGTACATCCCCCACTCTTAAATGTAAGTTGTAGCACTGGGAAACCAAAAATTTGTGTGATGTGTTATTTTGATATTCACTCTATTACAGTGGTCTGGAGCCGAAGCTGCAGGTTTCCCTGGTACGCCTGCACTGCCTGAGTCTCGTGTGACATTTTCGCAAATGGAAAACTACAGGTACAAAAAAGAGTTAAAGTGTTCCCACAGTCTGGGCAGGGGCTGACGACAAAGGACAGCAGAGAATGTGGGGGAGGAGTTGCCTGTGTCTGAAGCACGGCACAGCGGGGGCCCCGACAGGAGGGGCTGTGGTCGGAATCACAGCCATCCCAAGGGAGTGGATCTTACTGAGTGTAAACCTGGCTTTAAAAAAATCTCTCCCCAAGTGAAGAACTCATTTTACACCACCATCTCCACACCAGTTCCAAAGGGACATCACTGCAGCCAAGACATGATCCAAACACAGTCACCAACTGTCCATACTGACATCACTGGAGAAGCTATGGGGATGGTCCCCCCAGCCATGCTCTGGCTTCGCTTTCCTACAGGGAAATACGAGAGGCGCATGGGCAGAGATGAGCGACCAGAATCTTCCAACTGAAGGCTGTCTCCAGTCACCCGCAGACCTTCAGAGCTGCTGAACTGACACCTGCTAGGAAGAGCTGAGCGGCCTGGCTGGCTAGGAGGGCCTCCTTTGTGCTGCCCAGCCCCTGACCTCAGGCCAGCCCAGCATCTACCTCCTGCTCTGTGATGGGGGTGGGGGGCAGTGACAGCCCCAAGGCTGCTGTGAACACATGTGCAGGCCGTTCACAGATGCCATCACAGTGCCTGGGCACCATGAGCCCTGAGTGCCGCGTCCATGGTCATTATTATACTCACAGGCTCTGCTTGTAAAATTGCTTGAATTCACACAAAGAACACACGCGCGCGCACACTTCAGGAACACCAGAAACGTGCCCCGTTGCTACCACATTCCAGCGTGGGCAGGGGCTTTGCAGACGTCTCTGTCCCTTCTCCCACTCTAGAGCCGGCTGGGTCACTCACGTCCACAACACACCCACAGGCCTCAGGCAGCAGGCGTGGAGTAGGAGGGCTGCCGGCTCTCCAGGAACCCCCACAGCCAGGGCTCGTACATCTCAGCACCTTTTGCCCAAAAATAATCCTAGAGTTGCCCACCATTGTCTGCCTGGTGCTGTGGCCTCTGGCAAGTCACAGGCCCAGATTTCCTCTTGTATGAAACGGGACTGGGCTAGTAACCTGGAGTGTGCCTTCAGGCCTGCGTACTGACATACCCATTCCACGCAGGCCCAGGGATGGGTCCTCGCTGACCTCCAGGGACGGCAGCACCAGTATGGCCCACGGGGGCTTCTTCCTGATGCTCCCCCCCCTGACCACCACAGCTACAGGACAGTGCCACCCAGATCTCAGGAGCCATGCAGCACACACTCCGGGAGATGCATCACGGGATGGCAATGACCGCTTGGGAAAAGCCATGCCTGCAGTAGAAGCCATCCCACCTGGCCATCCCAGGGCAGAAGGTGTGCAGGGCAGGTTCAGGACACTGAGGGGCCACAGGAGGGAGCACTGCGGACATCACAGAGCCAGCAGAGCCTGCTACCCCCAAGTGACCTCGATCAAGAACTGGAGGTGCTGCTTCTATGTGCAGGTGCCCCGGCCCTTCTGGGTACTGGTCTCAGCACATGCAGGGGGGTCTGGGGCCAGCATTTAACAAGCCCATCCAGGGGACTTTTATGATTCCTGAGGCCAGGGAACCATTGACAGGTGGCTCTGAAGACAGGGAACTGAGGTTTCTTTCTCTTTTCCTTTGTGTTGTGGCATTGGGGATTGAACCCAGGGGTGCTCTATTACTAAGCTACACCCCCAGCTCCTTTTAGTTTTTTTAAATTTGAGACAGGGTCTCACTAAGCTGCCAAGGCTGGCCCTGAGCTTGCAATCCTCCTGCTTCAGCCTCCTGAGTCCTGGGATTACAGGTGCGCACCCTCACACTCGGCCTGCAGGTACTGTCTTAATCACTGCCATTCTGAGAACCATGAACCTGGACTTCTCAGCCTCTAAGTAGGTGGTCCTGTGTGACTTCAGAAGTGTCCAGGCCAGGGTAAGCAGATGAAGTGACAGGAAGCCCTCCTGGGGCAAAGGAAGCAGACCCCAGAGTAAGGAGGGCCCCGGGCTGCACAGCCTCAGGAGAGCACGCCTCTGCACCGGGCCTGCAGGGGCTCTCCTTCACCTAGTCACCCCACACCGGCCCCGCCCCACTCACCCAGGAACATGGCTTTTCCTTCTGCTCCTCCAGGAAGCCCGTGCCCTGCTCGGCGCGCCCTGCTGGCCAGCCAGAGCTCAAGCCCACCTCTTCTCTAACTTTGGGACTTGGCTCTTGCTCCAGAATTACTCCCCTGCTTCTTGTGAATTCTGCCTTTCGCTCCACTAGGAACAAGCTCAGGGCTCCCCCACCGGCCAGGGGAATCTGCCCCCTCAAATGGGGTCCTTCTCTGGCTGCCACGCTGTCTCCTTCCCAGTCAAGCCCTTCCAAGTTCACTCACCCCGCACACCTGGTTCCACTGTCGGAACCACACCCGTGTCTCCAGGGCCAACTCCTCCCTACACAGGTACCTGCTGCATGGTGAACAGCAACACAGCTTCCTTGTTCAAGAGTGTCCCCGCTGCCCTGGTGCCACCTGTTCCCCAAATGCCCATCCTCTGCACTGCAGCGTGAGCAGCAACGGTTACAAGTGCAGAATGGCCACGCCACTCCCAGCAGGCACCTTGACACTAGCCAGGCCTCACTGAGGCCCAGGCCTCCAGCCTCACCCTCCTGCAGGGGCCCAAGCCTCAGGGTCACTGCCCTCGCCCCCGGGGAAGGGTGCGCACATGGTGACAGCCCCAGCCTCCTGCGTGCCTCCACTGGGCACTGCCCTCTTGGTGTTTTTCATTGGCTCCTTGATACTGAAAGTTGATCATCACCCCAGTCCCTGGCAGGCTGGGAGGGCCCAGAGGCAGGCTGGCACCCAGCAGACGTGCCAGCACACTGTCTGGGGTGGTGGAAGGCCGATGGAGCTCGTCCTTACCCACCCATGCACCACGAGCTCCAGCCCATCCACAGCTGCTATTCAGGTGTCCTCTGTGGCTGCACTTGGTTGACAATGACACTCCCCCTCACCCCAGGCGGTGCTGTTTGCGCCTCTGCTCCCGAGAACACAGCTCACCCAACTGTACTTTGGCCAGAACCGACTTGAAGCAAACTTGAGGGTTTGCTTTGGAAAGGAGCTCCCAGCGAGGCCTGGAAGGCGTCCTTGGGTCGATAAACACCTCCCTCTTCCCGCCCACCTCTGGCACTGCACCTCCCCTGGTGTAAGCGCTTTCTGGGACAACTTGAGTCTCATGACCCTGGGGCCAGTGGGCAGGACAAGGAAGGAGGGAGGACAAGGTCCAAGGAGCAGGCAAGGAAAGCTTCACAGAGCGTCACAGAATGTTCCTCGTCCTCTGCCGCACAGAAGGCTTGGGCAGGGAGCTCAGCTCGTGAAGCCGCCGCACCCGAGAAGCCTCTGGAAACATGTGAAACAGAAGAGCCACTTTTCAAATCCTAATACTTTTTGTGTTAAGTGTGGATGGTTATCTGAGCTCTAGGGCCAGAACACACACCTCTGATCATGCAATAAGAATGAAAATAAGGCACTTTTTAAAACTTCTGACATGCGCAAGGCCCTGGGTTAGATCCTCAGAACTGGAACAAAATAGAAAGTCAAATAAGCGATCTTTAAAATAAGAATTAAAGAGACCAGCCATGACTTTTAATGCCCAACATGGGTGGGGGAAGTCAGAGAGAGCTTTTCAAAGTTGCCTCGCACAGCTGGACCTGAGCGAGGTGGACACCCTCTAACACAGGCCTGGCGGCCACAGCCTTTCTGCCAGCTGGGGGTGCTGCTCCTGATTGGCTCATGGGCCGCCCGTGGAGGGCGGACATAGACCTGACATTGAGAGCGTCATTAGCCAGCTGTTCGGGTGGGAGGGAGAGGGGGGAATGGCCAAATAAAGCGAGCTTCATCGCCAGCTGTGAATGGCCTCCTGGGCTTTCACCACCCTAAAGGCACTTTTTCAAACTTCTACAGTAGAAGACATAATGACTTTTTAAAAAATCATTTCAAGGTAATAACGCTGTATAAACTTTTTCTGACTTAGTACTGGAAGACATGGTGGTTATTTTCAAATATCTGGTTAAAAATTAGAAAGTCTCAGAAGGAAGCCACAAATACGTGAAGGGCCCTTAGCATTTCTATTTCTATTCAAGAAATGAAGAGCAGAGCGAATGAACGAGCATCTTCAACTCCACTCTGTAAGTAGACCAGGCGACGGCAGGGCAGAAATTTAAAAATTGCTCAAATTCTTATTTCTCTATGCAAGGTGAAACCTACTGATAATATAAAATTGTAATAATTAATTGATGTTAATAATCTTAACATCAGAATCATTTGCTTCTCCCAGTTTTGATGTTTTAAAGGAAAGAAAAACCATAAAGTACATTAAGAAAATCGTGACAACTCATAATGTGAGACTACATACAGACTTAATACTGCTTGCCTAAAAAAAGGTAAACAGCTAGCCCCAAATTCCTTTTTAAAAATCCAGTTCATTATTTAAAAAAAAAAAACTAAAAAACTAAAATGTCCACGTAAGCATAAATACTAACAAAGGCTCTGTATTTTTTAAGGCTCCTTAGGATCCCTGGAATAATGCCTGCCAACTAAAACACCTACTATGAATTTAGTAATGGGCTATGTGCACATAAATTACGAGGCCAGACATTTTAAAAGGAAAAAAAGGTGATTTATTGACACACTGGAGACATGGCAGGATAGAAGCACTATTTCAATTTTCCATATATTCCTCAGTGCTGCAGATGTGCTAATGCAAAAAGAATTCGAGAGTGAGATGGCTGCAGCTCTGGTTCCAGTGGATCCGCTCCTAACGTAGAAAGGGCCGCCCACGCCCACTGCCTACACTTGCAACCAAGCAAATGAGTACACAGCCGGGCATTTTATCTAGTCTCAAGTACCAATGTACCTGGTCAAACAAAAGTATGTCTCAAAATCTTATGTTAGTAAAAATAAAAAGATAAACACCACGTCCCCTTATCTCACCAAGGTGAGCCCTGACCTGCGGTCCTGCGCTTCCTCCTGCCTGGCCCTGCTTTTAGTTTCTGCAGGCTATGTGCACATCCACGGACCCCACTTCCTGTCAGAAGCATCATTTTTCCTGCATGGTGGCAATCATTTAAATAATAGGTGAAAAACTTTTCATGGGTTTTTTAAATATGTAAACAAAATAAATACATGACTTGTTCTTGGTTTGTAATTCAAGGAAACAGAAGCCAAAGCCCTTCTCTGACTGGGCACAGCATCCCGCTAGGAAAGGGACCTGGGCTTCTCCCTGCGCCCATGGCCAACTTTCCCAGGGGCTGTCTCCCAGGGCGTGAGCAGCCGAGGCTGGAGGGCCAGCTCTTGGCCAGACTGGGAGCCCACTCATCAGGCACGTGCTTCCGAACACATAGGTGCGAGAGCAGGCTCAGCGCCGGCACAACAAATCCCCCCAGGGGCCCATCTGGTCGCACGTGCGCATGCTCACACAGGCAGCGAGGGGGGTTCCTGGCACTTTTGATTATGTGAACATACCTGACCCCAGGGAAATAGGCTGAGACCAGCCCCATATTTCAGACAAACCAAATAGCCAACAGACAGTAATGGCTTTACGCTACTGATGGCCCGGGCCAAAGACGAAGCAGTGCTTAATCTTCTGAAGGAAACTGTCAATGCTGGGAGCCCGGAGCTGACCTCTGGCCCAGTCTTAATCATAGCCACCTATGATAACAAAGTGGGGTTTATTTTTATGCCTGGCTCCAGACTAAAATGATCAATCCTTCAATTTTGACTATTTTGTACCCACAGGATAAACTAGAGTGAGCGAGGTCCACGTGGTTTTCATGGCTCCCTTGGGTCCTACCATGGAGCGAAATTCACCAAAGAACAATATCTGAAATAACTTCGTGAAAACCCTGAACACTTCATCACGTCTAAATCTACAAATTCAATGAAATGCCAATAAAAATCCATTTCAAAATTCCTTTTAAGAAATAAGACTTTTCAGCTGGGTACGGTAGCCACACCTGTGATCCGAGCAGCTCAGAAGGCTGAGGCAGGAGGATCACAAGTTCAAGGCCAACCCGGGCAACTTAGCAAGGCCCCGTCTCAAAAAAATACAAAGGGCTGGGGATGTGACTCAGTGGCTAAGTGCCCCTGGGTTCAATCCCAGGTATCCCCCAACCCCCAAAAAACAAAATAATTTCCAAAATGGCACTCAATAAACAATTGTGAAAGTCTCACAGGAGGTAAGGAGCCACACGGGGTCCAGCTGACGCTGAAGAAGAGCAAGGGGCAGGGGCCTTCCCACACGGACACCAGGACGCCAGAAGCAGAGCATTGTGACTGCCAGAGCTCAGAGTGGGACCTGGGGCGACTCCCTGGGGAAAGGCAGGCTGGACAGAAATGGACTCTGGGAAGGACCAGAGACTCAATGGAGAGGAAAACACAGGGCAGCCATCACCATCCACAGCGTGTGGCCCAGGCCAGGCCCCACGTGGAACACGGAACCACAGCGCTGCCAGTGAAAGGAAGCAGAGGAGGCCACCCTCGGACACCAGCATGGGTGGCATCACCTGCATTCCCAATGGCAAGCGGCACACAGGCGTGAAGACAAGACCAGCCAGGCCTGGGAGGCAGGCCCTCGACAGTGCTGACTCAGCAGGCAGGCTTCCCCACTGGGCAGCAAGTGGCCCCACAGGTGGGGTGGCACAGTGGCCAGCTGGTGCAGAAAGATGCTCCCCTGCAGAGAGGCAAGGAAATCGGTGGCCAGCAGGCAGGGGTTCGTGGGGGCAGGTGGGGAGGGGAGGGGAGGGAGTGGCTCGGGTGCTAGAGTGTGGCACCTGGCCTACAGGATGGTGAGCGCACCCTGTGGCTAGCAATAGCTGAGGGGTCCTAACGCCACTCTGCAGGATGCATCCAATGACAAGGGACAGGTACACAATAACTTAGACCCCACCTGCCGTCCCAGGAGCATGTGGGTTAGGACATAGTGCCACCGGCCACACCAGTGAGCAGAGGCACAGGCCCACGTGACTCATCCCTGGAAGGTAACCCTGGGTAAAGGTTAAGTCTAAGAGGGTACGTGCATATACAGAAGGTGCCACCTGTGTGGTGCCAGCTTGTGAAGAGTAACGTCCTGTACATCCGCGTTTGAGGACCCAATGAACCCTGCTGTGAGCACTCGAAGCACCCGGGGCAAAATGTGGTTCTCAGGATGGTGCCACATCTGAGGAGGAAGCAGCAGGACGGTGCACAAGCAGGAGAGTGACATTTTGCGTGTTGACTGGGGGGAAGGGGGGGAGGACATCAGAAACAAACAGGCCAAAACGTCAAAGTCTCCTGAATCTTCACAAAGGGTATAGAAGTATTTGCTGGTTTTCCGCTCTTTGCAGCATGCTAGCGACATCTCATACTAAAGCTGGAACCTGATGCGAGGCTCTCTGAACGTAAGCATTTACATGCACACTGGAGTCTCACCCCGAGAGATCCCTGTGGGCTCTCAGGGCACGGAGGGGCTGCACCTGGGTCTTCCCACCTGAGCAGGCACATCCTGCGACAGGTTCGTGGGAAAAGCGTGCACAAGGCCTATTTGATGCAAAATTTTGAAGAAACGTACGCTATACCTTAAAATGTGACACTCTCAGGCCACAACACAGAGGTGGATGTGTCATGTCAGGAGCTGAGGTTGCAGCTGCCCCGAGGCTGGCTCCCAGCTGAGCTATCCCCAAGTGGTCAAGTCTGGGGTCCCTTGTCTCAGTTGCTCTCTCCAGCTCTCTTTATAGCATTCCAAGTGTAGGGCCAGTGAATGGAGAGGGAGAATGGCAGTGGTGTGTGGCAGGTCCCCTGTCCAGCAGGGGAGATATGCCACACCACCACTAGCTCTGCCCGCCAGGAAGGTGGCTGTGGCTGGAAGACGCCATCAGGCTCCCCAGGGACGGACCCACAGGCGGACCGCCTGGACGCACATCCTCCACTGGCTCTGCTGCTTCATGGCTGTGGCACCAAGCCAGCTGACACCTCTCTGGGCCTCGGTTTCCCTCTTTGAGACAAAACAGTGCTGCACCTACCACAGGGGTATGCACTGCTGGGCACAGGGCCACTCAGTGAGTGCCAGTATCATGTGCTACTCTTGCCCAATCCCCAGGGTCACTAGGGCCACAGCAAAGCCTCCCAGGGTGCCCCTGCCCGGCACAGCCAATCACCACAAGTTCCTGCTGCTGCATGAGGTTCCTGCACAGGAAAGCCCCGAAAGGCAGGGAAGCAATGCCTGTCCAGGCGACATGGCCTCACCCACATCTCCTTCCTCAGCTCAGACAGCAGGTGACATGGCTCACGTGGCAAGAGGAGCCAGCTGAAGAGCCAGAATTAGGCTGAGTGTCCTGATTCCCAGTTAAACGTCCCTTCACGCAGCTACACCAGTGTCTTCTGGCCACGACACTGGGCCACAAGCACGATTACTATCCTCTGCCAAACAGGCTCGTGATGTTTCTCATGAACTTCAGGCAAGTCACACCTGCAAGTCAGAGCAGAGCCAGTGCTGCCCAGTAACCAATGGCCTGCGAGGGGCCCACCCAGCCCGGCCCACCAGCCACAGAAGACCAAGGCAGCTAATCCCAGAGACAGGGCACTTGTCATCCAGCTGTCTCTTCCCTGACTGACATCACCTCAAAATGCAAGGGCAGCTTGTCCTCAGCTTTGGTTTATAGTAGATCCCCTAAGTTAAGAGGGACTCTCAGGATGGTATCAAAGTTTAGCCCATAACTAAGTGCTCCCCCCAGGTGCCCTCCTGGAACACAGCCCCCCCCCACCCCGCCCCTTTAAATAACCATGGCACTTCAACACCCGGAGCGGGCTCTGAACTGACAGGAGGAAGTGTCCACAAGGCAGTGAACATGACCTCACTTCCGGAAAGAGACAGGCTGCCAGTGCTGCCAGCTCAGGCTCCAGAGTCTATCTGCTGGGCAAGACCCTGGCCGGCAGGTGGCACAGGCTCTGTAAAGTGGCACTAATGAAACCTGCCCCTGGGGCGACCTCGAGCAGCAGTGAAATGGTCGTGACGCGCTAACCACCATTAAGTATATGCTCAATAAACATCAACCCGCACAGCTCACCACCACAACCAGATCCGAGGCTTCTGGGTCCAGTCCCCGCAGCTCAGGAAGTGGACTCAACAGGACGCACTGACATAAGGCAGGGCTCTTTCCCGGAGCCAAGCTGCTGTGACATGCTACAGAGAATGACAAGCACTGCGGGACGGCACTGACCTGAAGGACAAGTTAGGCCACTCTCAGAGAACAGCTTCCAAGGAGAGACTCTGGCAGGGAGCACCTCCCCGTCACCAGCTGGAGCACCACAGAGGGACATGCCAACCTAGACCGTGCAGCGGGGGTTCACTGCGCTGCCAACTGTGCAAGCCTGCGTGAGACACCGGGGTCTGACTCATGCTCTGGGAGGGTTTTTAACTCCTTAATTTCAGCACTCATGTCTGGCTTTAAAATCCACTTGCAGGGGCTGGGTCTGTGGCTCAGTGGTAGAGCACTTGCCTAGCATGTGTGAGGCACTGGGTTCAAGTCTCATCACCGCATATAAATAAATGAATACAATAAAGGTCCATCAACAACTAAAAATATTTTTTAAAAAAATCCACTTGTGGGCACGACTCTCCTTCCACAGGAGCTGGTTCGGTGCCACCCATCTACCGAGCTGCAAGGAGGCCAAGCTCCTCTGGAAACTCCGCTGCAGAGCATCTGCCTTGGCACCTGGTGGGGCCGTCATCATTCCCATCTTCCGGATGAGGAAACAGAGGCACAGAGGCGGTGTGGCCCAGAAACATCTCCACCAAACCCCACTCCGCGTGGATCTGCATACAGGCCTCTCCTCGGGGGCTACCACACTCTTGGATCATTCGTGTTGCTCAAAATAGCCCTTCAAGAAACTGCAGGGTGCATGCAGGAAGCAGCAGGCAGCTCAGGGAGGCAAAGCCAAGCTGGCCCTGTGGGCAGCTGGACAGAGGCTGCAAGGCCGGCACGTGGGCTTATGGTCTCCAGTACCCACAGCCTAGGCCAAAAGCCACATCTAGCTCTGACTGTCGCTGGTGACACGAGCAGAGGCCGGGGCACCTGCCTGCTGGTTACCTGAGAACGCTCTCCCCACTCAGTATCCAGGATCTAAGCTTCCCAAGGTCCAAAGTCAAGGGCGTCACCAGGCTCAGAATGCAGAGGTGGAATTTGACATCTCAAAGTAACGACGTGCCAAGAGCCAACCAAGGTGATCGGGCCTTCAGCTGAAAGAAATTCTGGGGGCCCCACTGCTAAACAACAGGCCCGGATTCATCAACAATGGTTTTGAAATCTCCACCAAAGGTTGTGTGTGCACATGTGTGCGTGTGCATGCATGTGTGTGCAGCCCTAGCACACATGTGGACACCTGAGGGCAGGAAGGACACGAAGAAGTGTGCTCCATTCTTGGGTGCCCAATATCTTTGCAGAGCCTGGAGTCCCTTTCGCTGGCCGCCACGACCTCCTTAGATGTGACATGGTTTCCGTGGCCACCACCATCTTCACCGCTAGGGTAAGAGCCACCATCCCTGCTGTGTCACAGCACCTCACCCTACCCCTGCCACCAGGAAGGGCTCCGCACTACTTGCAGAAGAGAGGAAGGGAAGAAGGAAGAAAAGTATTTATTGAGCACTTACTGTATGCTCCATGCACTTAAATTCATTTCACCCTCCTACCACCTGGGCTAATGCAGGTCAAGCATCCCTAATCTGAAAATCTGAAATCCCAAATGCTCCAATACTCTGAGGTGCTCAAAAACTTTCAGATTTTGGAGCATTTTGGATTAAAAATGCTGAATTAGTGAAGTCTGGAGAAAAATTCTCAAATTAAATTTTTTTTAAAAACTCCAAAATCTGAACTCTTCTGGTACTAAGCAATTTAGGTGAGGACACTGGACCTGTGTCAATGCCTCTGCTTACAGGAGGTCTCAGTCTCAGAACAGTCAGTGACCTCGCTCAGGGCCACCTGGCCAGGACTAGACATCTCCCTCTAGGACTCTGATGCAGGCAGAATCATTCCTGCAGGTGAAGGACCTGAGGCTGAGCTTCCACTCAATGCTGCTGAGGTCACGGTGCCAGGGAGCAGTGCAGCCAGGACCAACTGTAGCTAGAGGTACACAATCAAGCCTCTGCCTTGGGCCTCTATGGCCCCCTCCCAAGCCTGCTGCAGGGTCTTCTGGAATGTGGACGGATAACGCAGCTGCCAGTCATTCCTGACCTGGATGAAATCAGTGCCCGGTCGCATATATTACTGTACCACGCTTAGGATGGCTCTTCCCCTAGGGACCCAGAGGAACTGAGGAAATCACCTCTTAGGCTGACAAATTGGCTTAACGAGTTTAATTGGTAACAGTTAAAAGTTCACTTTTAATTTTTAAACTTTTTCTAGTTAAAGTCTTATTATAAGTTAACAGTGGGTGATTCTAGAATGATTAAACACTCAAGTGGATTACTTGGGCTTGATAATTTTGCCAGATACTGGAGTGGCCTTTTGTCAACTGAGTTGGCACCACAAAAATAAAACTTCACAAGGCATTTTCACATGTGGAGCTACTGCAAAGGAAAAGAGAGAAAACTGACTAAAAAGGCGCCCACACCCTAAGAGGAATTTTCAAAAACAGCTTTACCAAAGTACAATTTAGATGCCTTAAAATTCTCCCTCTCAAAGTGCACGACTCAGTGCTCCTTAGCATGTACACAATTTGTGTGGCTATTACACTGCACGTCTTTATCATCCACATGAGAAACCACACACCCGTTACCAGTTGGCCTCGGGACCCCTGCCTGCACGCCCTGGTGGCCACTGATATCCTTCCTGTCTCCGTGGACTCGGCCATCCCAGCACTTCCCAGAAATGGGCGTCCTGCCCAGCTCCTCGCACTTAGCAGAGTGTTCCCCAGGTCCCCTGTGGTGTGGCACGTGGCAATTCCCTGCATACAGACTGAGCGCATTCTGGGGGTTGGTTCGCCTGCTGATGGACAGACAGCGGGATGGCTTCCACTTTTTGGCTCCTCTGCATCGGCTGCTGCGGACATTCGTGTGCGCGTCTCTCTCAGCGTTTTCAGTTGCGAGGGGCGCGCCTGAGAGCGGGCTTGCTGGGCCACAGAGGGACTCGCTTTTTGAGGAACTGCCCAGAAAAGGCAGCTCTCGAGTTCTTCTTTTCTAAATTCTGCACGAAAATATTAAGTAAAATCAGATGAAAGTTTTACTTATCATCTGCCCAATGGAGAAATGAATCTTGCAAAGTGACATTTAATGTTGTTAAAAAATTCTGTTTCGGAAAGAAAAGATGGCTACATGAGCGCTAATAACATGCCAGGACCTCTCGGCCACTAGGTGACCACGGAGCTGAAGTACAGGACGCAGTTCCTGCCTGCTGCCCGGGCCATCTAGTGGGGACAGGGAGGGCGACCAAGCTGGAGCTGCAGACCCAGCACAAGGGCTGAAGCCAGGTCCTCAAGTCCCTCGTGTGTGACTGCCCTACATCCCTGGCCTCCCATCTGGGGACCCCTCACTGCTCACTGCCCTTCTGAGGGCCCACATCTGTCGGGAAGTGGCCGGACTGCCCTCCTGCCTAAAAGCCACCGCCAGCAGACGCAGTGCCAGGTCTTCAACTCAGCAATTCAACGCGCCCAGAGACACAGGAAAATGACGCTGGCCAGTTACCAGATGGCATGTAGCAGTGTGGGACTCTACTGAGGACCAAAACCTGAACGGTAAACTGAAGTCACACAGGCGGCATGGTCTGGCAATTTGCTGAAAACAAGAAAAGTGTTGGGAGCCCAGTGTCCCTTGCACACACGCACAGGCACGCAGTGGGGAGCCACTGCCAACACCTGAACAATGTCAAACAGCACTGGGGTCTCAGGAGCCTCACTGGCTCCCCATGCCAGCCCCACGGCGTGGTCGTGGCCATCACCCTCGCCCCGGTGCCCTGCCTCGCCAAGGACCCCTGGAGGCCAGGACGCCAGGGCTCCAGCCAGCCGCCAGCAGCCCGTGCACGACTGTCCACTGGAGGGCCTTGTTATTTGAGGGGACTCTCCTTCTGGCGAAGTCACTCCCTGCAGTGTCTGGAGAGGCCGCGGCTCAGCACTGTGGCCCTGAGCTCCCCACCCCCTCTGCTCCGCGCTCCTCACAGGGAGACACAACGCAGCCCAAGTCCTCGCTATCTCGCGGTCCTTGTCCTCCTCGCCTTCGTACAAAGCTGGTGTGCAGGGGGACGCTGTTGGGCCCTCACTTTGCACCTGACCTCGGGAGTACATGCTCCTGATCCATAAAAAGCAGAGCCACAGGTCCAGGCCGCAAGCCCACTTAACAGAGGTACAAGACGCAGGTTCACCTCCAGACGCAGCCCGAGCAGGAAAGCAAAAACCCCCAGGCCTGAGGTGGAAGGGCAAGGCAGGAGTCAGGCCTCAGGAAACAAGCCGGCCCGGGGCTGCTGTGTGAGCGCAGAGGACGACCCGTCACACCAGCACCAGAGTCGGGGGCAGGTGCCTGGCCAGGCCACTACCCTGGACCAGACAGCGAGGGAAGAAGACGGGCTGTCCTGGATCCAACCACTGGGGAGCCAGGTTCCCAACGGTGGGGATCAGAGCCGAGCTCTGCTGCTGGCGACAGGAGCATGACATCACAGGCTCCCAACAGGACAGATGCAGAAAGCACAGACGAAGCGGCCACCCTGTGAACCAGGCTTCCTGAGGATCCACGTGCCAGTCAGCAAAAGAGGTGCAGGCAACAACACACCCAGGGGAACAGCGGGCAAGGGGCAGCGTGGCCCACCCAGGAACAACCGGGGCAGAGTGGACACTGACCTGACAAGGGTGTCCCAGGACACGGGTGACGAACGTTGCGGCACCAGGAGTTGGCTCACCTCCCGCTCCCTCTCACTGAGGCTATTCTCCCCAGAAAAGCCAAGAAGCAGAACAAGGCTGGACCGTGGCCAGTGGGAGAACACCGCCCAAGGGCCTGTCCCTCCCAGCACCGCGACAGGAAAAGCAAAAGAACCAGGACAGAGCTGAAAGCAGGCCTGATCTCCCCAGAAGCAGCTGGACACCCAAGACCACTGTTCTGCAGTCCAGCGTCACACTGAAACGTCACAGGACGACTGTTAGTTGCTGCGTTCCTGGGAGGACACTACTCTGGGTGACTTGGTCCTCACTTGACTAGTCCCTCCCCACCCACATTACTCCTTGTGGCAGGTTGCCACTGCCCTGCCAGTCACCAGCAGTGTGTTCTCCAAAGCCCCCAAGACTCTGCCCCAAGGGCCTCCAACGCATCTGTGCGCTGTGGGATGCTCATCCCATCAGGAAGCCACCAAGGGCACAGGCTCCGCCGCCAGCTACCTGGTCCAGGACCAGCTAGGCACAAAGCAGCTGCGGGACCAAACGTTGGTCCAAGGAGCAAACTTAAAACTTAACTGAATGAGCTGAACGTGGTCTAGCTACTGGAGAGGCTGAGGCAGGAGGGTCACAAATCCAAGGCGAGCCTCAATGACTTATCAAGACCCTGTCTCAAAATAAAAAGGGCTAGGGATGTGGCTCAGTGGTAGAGCACCCCGGGATTCAATCCCCAGGTAAAACACAAAAAGCAAAACAGCAACAACAAAGTAACCGAATGGAAACAGAAAGAGGCAATTCCAAGGTAGAAGAAACTCCAGAGCCACTCCTTGCTACCCCAGGAGAAGTAATAGGTTTTTGTTTTATTTTTTTGATACCAGGGATTGAACTCAGGGGTACTCGACCACTGAGCCACATCCCCAGCCCTATTTTGTGTTTTATGTAGAGACAGGGTCTCACTGAGTTGCTTAGCGCCTCGCCGTTGCTGAGGCTGGCTCTGAACTCACGGTCCTCCTGTGTCAGCCTCCCTAAGTGCTGGGATGACAGGCGTGGCCACCGCGCCCGGCTAAAGTAACAGGTTTCATAGGGCCACAGCCTCATCTATTCACTGAAATCAAACCTGGGATTATCCAGAGCCCAGCCTACACCTCTGCTCAAAGCCACCGAAAAGCAGCCATGTGCAGAAAGGCCGAGAAGACGCCCTGCAGTGTGGCCTACAGCACATGCACACACTTCCAACCCCACCAGGCTTCCCGCCCTGGGCAGGAGCAAAGCTGTTTCCCAGAGCAGAAGTGCCTGCCCCTGCAGCCAGCCCACAGAGCCTCGGTCATACCAAGGTTGTCTCTGCCCTCCACCCATCACCCAGGCCACAGCACCCAGGCCCAGTGAGGGCACAGCTGTCTCTATCAGAGTCAGTCCTTGGTGCCCCTCATCACTTCCTGAGTTCTGGAGCCTGGGCTTCTCCCGTCTATGGGCACAAGGTGGACGAGGGTGGCGGAGACCCTGATGCTCCTCCTGGCCTGGCAGCAGACAGAGGCAGCAGGTGTCTAGGGGACCGCATTCTCAAGCAGGGAGGCTCGCGGTAGAGTGTCAGAGAGGCCCCAGATGCTGTCCGCACGTGCATGTGTTTCTCTGAAGACAGATCCCTCACTCTCATCAATATTTTAAAGGTTAGGACCAGGGCTCATGGCTGGGGTGTGGCTCAGGGTGGGGGACTCGCCTGTCAGGCACAAGGCTCTGGGTTCAAGTCTATGAGCTGCAAAAAACAAAAACAAAACAAAACAAAAAAACTCTCAGGCTCCAAAAGCAGAAGGGTTTATGGGGCTGGCTGCAAACTCCAGCACACGGCACGCTCACGGCGAGCCCTGCTGCCTGGCGAGAAAGATAAGAAACTCTGACAGGGGCAGCATTTTCTCCCAAGCTGAGCCCGTGGCACAAGGAAGGTACTCCCTAAGCACCTGTGAAATGGTCGGCTGTTCTTACCAACCAACACAAGAAGACAGTGCACCCAAACACTTAGACCTGTTCCAGGTTTCCTGTGAAGTTTCCCGAGCCGGCCCTGAGGGCCCAGATCACTTGCACCTACCACATCACACAGCGAGCGTTCCAATACCAACAGCAAATACGCACTGCACGCCAGGAGCCACGCCTGTGCAGGGCCCTTTGCCCACACGTGAACACACACGCGCGTGTGAGCACACCACACAACCCCGGGAGCTGGGCCTGGAGTTATAGCTGGCCGGTTGGTTTATTATGAGAAAACTGAAACTTGGAGAGTTTAAGTGACTTGTCCAAAGACACACAGCCTGCAGGTCACCTGTGACAGTGAACATGGAACACCAGGAGCCACAGGAGTCCTCGCCGCTGTGTTCCACGAGTGATCGCTGCTCCAACGAGGAGTGGATGTCCATTCAGAAAAGCTAACGGCATTTTTGATTCTTTTTGATTCAAAGAAAATGTATAGAACTTTATCCAGAGTAACTGCAGTGTCCTTCAAATTAACTACGATCTATAGATTAAAAGGATGCAACTTAGAATTCAACTGAAACCTAAAACAATTCATTCTAAACAAAAACCTTCCAGGCTCCAGCCAGCTCAGCGCCCGCTGTCCCTGGCACCTGTGCTGGACAGCGCACTGCACCCTGCAGAGCAGGCCCCTCTGCCCACCCCCAGCCCAGCCTTCTTCTCCAGGCCCCAAGCCCTTTCCAGTCCCCCTGAAGGGCCTGCCTAGGAAGATGCCAACTCCCTCGGGAGCCACCACTGCTCTCTGAGTGTCGGGCATCCCACCTGACATCAGATGCTCAAAACTTCAGGGAACACGTGGTGGAAAAGCTTTGCCTTCCCAGAGCAGAGGATGGGCATGCACTTCGGGAATCAGCACCGTAGCCCCACCAGCCTTGCCCTGCTGTGCAGGTGGCCCTGGGATGAAGGCTGGGTGTCACTGGCCAGGGGTGGGGGCCTTGAAAACCATGGCAGTGTTTTCCGGGCAGGGGCTGCCTGCCTTGATAACAAATCAGATATTTTAGCCACTGCCATACAAAGTCCTAAGCACCCTTCATTTCATACATTCAGCGTCCAGGCACGTTAGCTCCTTAGCAAGTGGCAACCTGCTTGTTTGGTAGCATAGCCAGAGGAAGTGACCAGTGCTGGAAAGAAGCCATGGGTCCCCCAGACAGAGACCCCAAAGAGAATGATGGTATGACAATCCCTCTGGGCCCCAGACTGGCACACCCTGAGGCTCTGTGTGTGCGGCCAAGAGCCCCAGCTTGCTGCCTGAGCCCACAACCCCTCTGCGCCTCTGTGGCCCTGGCCATCCCTTCCCACTGCAGGAGATCAGGGCTGGAGGAGGAAGGACCAGGTCTCACCACAGAAGAGCCACACTCAAGTGCAGCTGGGCAGGTGGGGTGGGCAGCAGGTGGCAGACCCCTTAGGCAGGTCTCCCGCTGAGCGCCACCCGCTCCCCCTCCCCCGTGCTACCACACTTCCTCCCAAAATATTTATTCTGAAAAAAGAGGTTAATTATTCAATTTCCAAAATGATTCATGACGACACTCCCTTGAATAGCAAGTTCTTCTGAAACATTTAAAATGAGTCCCCTTGTAAAACCTCTATTCACACATAACTTTCCAGGAATGTCAGATTAAAAAGTTAGGGGTGCCCTCTCCCCAAAGTGGCTTTTCTTCCAGGCCTGTTCCTCTGTCTTCTCTGAAAGAGCCAAGAGCCACAGGACGCAGGAGGCCCAGCTGGGAGGACTGGCCAGAGAGGCAGGCGGGTCCCTGCAGACCAAACCAGCAGGCACCCCGAGAGTAACCGGTCTGTTTGTCTGTCTGGAGGACTCTGGCTTCTTTGTGTTTCTTACTAAGCCTCAATCAGGGACTAAAGGGAAAACAGATGAAGAGGATGCTGCTCAGCCACTCTGGGCACCGTCCTCCCAATGACACTCACGAGAGGCCAGAGTGTGGGAAGAGCGCGTTCCCAGAGCCTTTACAGTGCATTTCAAAACACAGAAGGGTTTAAAAGGCCGCAGCAGATGAAACATCGGTTTTAAAAGAAATACCGGCGTGATGCCATCTACAGACGCACACAGCCTCAGACACTCTGCTGCCCAGCACTGGGGGAGCAGACCTGAGGTCACCTCGTATGTCCCTGTAAGGACTCTGGTGGCTTCTCCCCACTGTGGGGCAGAGGCTGGAATGGGCCACATGTCTGCACCCGTCCACATACCACATCCGCCCAGCTTGCTCCACACCTGCACCTGGAGTCAGCTGGTGCTGTGATGCTGCTGGACAAGCTACCCACTGCCATGTCCCCACAAGGGATGTCCCCGTGCAGGGTACACATGGCATTCTGCTGGAGTGGGGCTAGGGAAAACGCAAAGGAGGCAGGCAGCTGGCCACACATTTGACTGATGAACCACAGAGTGCTCGAGACATGTATTCTGAGCATGCAGGAGACTCACAAGACCCCTTCCAGGAGACCTCCACGGAGCTCCGGCTCACCTCTGGAGTGTTCTTCTTGAACTCTCGGCTCTGCTCGATAAGCCGCTTTCTGGACTGTTCGCTTTCATCTTGCCGGTTCGCCAATACTGTTGCGGTGGCATCGAGTTCTCTCTGTGGAGGGACACAAGAAGAGACACAAAGCTTGTAAGCGTACTTCCTACCAGAGAGGTTCATGTGTACACTTGACCAGAACCCTAAACAGAGACCCCTGGGGCTGCAGGGGTATCCACTCGTGAGCAGAGGAGGAGCTGGGGCAGAGAGCGTCGCCCCGACCCCACAGGCCCTGCTGGAGAAACCCAGGCTTGCTCAGCTTGCCATGCGGTTCCCACACACGCTGCACAAATGGCCACCCCATAACCTCAGGCACAGAAATACCAGTGTCGGCGATGCCCCAACGACGCCCTCCCTGGAGCAGCTTGCGGCTGCTGAGCAGGCCTCTGGGGCCCTTCTCCTGAGTTCCGGGGCCCTTCTCCTGAGTTCCAGGCCCCTGCCGAGCACGGAGCTTCCCACCATAGCATCTGTCCCCAGTGCGGGCCTGGCATCCTACGTAGGCACATCTGATTCGCTTCCATTCAACAAATATTTACAGGGGCTTAACTCTGGGCCAGGCGTCACACTCAGGACGCCTTAACCTGTTCCTAGTTTCCAAAAGGGACCTTTAAAGGCAAATTCTAATAATAATTATTTCCAAGACCTTGTAAACTTTCCAGAAGCAAGGCTCCTGACAGAGGTAGTGGTTCCCAAGCAGTCTTACTTTCCCTGGATGAACCTGAGGACCACTGCAGGGGTCCCCAGAAGAGGACCTGCCCGGGCGGAGGGCTCGGCTCTGCTCTGCTCAGCAACCTGATGCTGGTGTCAGAAACTTGTGCCCTGGCCTCACAGCTGCCAGAAGTGATGCAAAGCACACTGCAGCACACAGGCCCAGAACGGGGCTCTAGACGCACCGCAGGAGCACAAGCCACATGGCTGTCACCTGCAAAAGGCCCGTTATCTCCTGGGCTAGTTCAGTCACTGAAGCTGCGTGGCAGCTCATTCTCTGTTGGACTCAGATGGCTGCTCCAAGTGGCTTCCCCATGGCAAGGACCAGCACCCTGTAGCCTAGCAGAGCCAGGATCTTACTAAATGGTCAGAAAGGCCAAGGTCAAGGGTCAGGCCACCACAGCTAAGGGGTCTCGCTCCGCCCACCTCCTTAGGTTCCACTGATTTTCTTTTTTGGTGAAAACAACCCAGTGGGCCCCAGAGCCCTCCTGGTACCACTATGGGGTGGCCCACAGCCAGACATGATGACAGAGAGCTGGAACAATCATCCCGCAGGCTGTCAGCCCGGGAATCGTGGACAGCGGGGGAGGGGGGGCACGAGGGCTGGGAGGGGAGGTGCCACCAGGCCACACTCCCCCTTTAGCATTTCTGGCATTAAAGCAAATCTTGGGCAAACAAGTCCAAGGGAATATTGTGGGCTAGCATTCGAGAACAGATGTCAAAGCTATTGCAGAAAAGAGGGAAACACTGAGCATTTTGATAGACCACATTTGAAACGCATCCCAGTCGAGAGAAGGCAGGGAAAAAGAGCAACCGCCTCGCGTGGGGAGAGCGGCTGGGATGGGGAAGAGCAGCCACAGAGACGCAGGAGGCGCTCAGAAATATAAACAATCTGGCGAGGAGGAGGACGCAGACGTCTATATTTAAGCAGCAGCAGAAGAAGTTATAAAAGGAGGCTTCGAGGAGGGGGGATGAAAGCCAATATTGAAATATGACAAAAACGAAGAGTTGATGTTTCGTTCCAATCACACACACAGAGCTAGGAGGACAACACAGGGAGCCCTGCGGCTGTCAACAGGGACCCCGCCGCCAGTGCCTTGAGGAAGTCCGCCGGGGTCAGCCACGCACTCGGGGCATCTGCTGGCCTCTTCAAGACACTGAGGTGCTGGACGTGGGGCACAGGGTGACTTGTCGGGTCCCAGCCTTCCCTTCTAGTGGGGAGGGTGGGTAAACGGTTGGGGAGTCCCCAGAGTGCAGGGTCTGCAGGCCCCTGTCCCTGGGCTCCCCGTCTGGTCTCTGGCTCAAGGTCCCGCCCTGGGCAGGCTGACTGGTTGGGAAGCCTGAGCTGAACAGATGGTGGTGGGGCAGACCCACCTCGATCCTGGCACCGCAGAGCCAGCGCACCTGAGGCCACCTGCTGTGATAGTCAGGCCTCTGCAGGGGCCACCACACTCCCCTCCCACGCCTGCAGACACGTGCAGACTGACAGGAGGAGCCAACAGGGTCTCCAAATTTAACACTGTGCTGCCACCTGCCACCACAGAAACAGATCAGCAGAGGAGGAGGGCGCGCCCGCCGACCCAGAGAGGGCTGGCCAGATTTAAGGCTCACAATCTTTGACCAAGGCCCTTGGAGGGGTGTGGACCAACAAGCCCTCCTGAGGGAGGCCAAGGCGTTTGTTCGCAGGCTGTGGGGACAACGCAGAGAGAGGAGACAGCTGTCACACACAAACTGGAAGGTGTCTTGTCACCCACAGAGCCTGCCTAGACTCAAAGGGCCCAACACGACGACACATGGACAAGGAAACCCCGTGTGCTGAGCAAGGTGGAGTGGGCCCAGAACACAGAGCCTCAGCCCGGGAAACGGGGCAGGGGGCCCAAACAGGAGCAGCCGAGTCACAAAGAGCAGCAACACGGGGACAGCCGCAATGTCCAGCCAAATGCAAATCTGGCCTGGCCACTCAGACTGCTGGACGATGATTTAAAAAATACGCTCCACCACGTGCCGTGTAGGAAGGGACGGTCAACAAGACACAGCTAAGCAAAAACAGCAAAGCATCCAAATGCCAGCACCACTGACAGGTAAGGACTGCCCGTGTGCCCATGAGGACAGGCTCCGGGGGGCCTCCAGAGAAATGCAGGCGACTCACCCCTGAGGCGCTCAGGAGGGACAGCCAGGCAGGCCTACTCTGAAGTATGCCTTCTGACTACTTTGCCATATGCACGTGTTATCGAATAAGGGAAAAAGAACAAAATACATTAATTTTAAAACCCTGTCATCCTAGGCACTCAGGAGGCTAAGGTGTGGGATTGTCTGAGCCTCACAGTTGGAGACCAGCCTGGGCAACAGGGGCTCAAGATTATGTCCTAAAGAAAAAAAAAGGAAATCCTACCAGTGTGAAAACACACACGTAGCTACAGAAATAAATGTAATGGCTCGGACACAGCCTCACAGTGCCCAGACACCTGCAGAGGGCAGAGAGGGGAAAGGATGACCTCTTGATTCTGGTGATTCAAAAAGGAAGGTGTGGGCTGGAGGTGCAGCTCAGGGGTGACCACTTTCCTGGTTGGCATGACACTCTGGGCTCAACCCCTGGAATTGAAAAAACCAAAAAACAAAAACAAAAAAACTCAAAGAAACAAACAAAAACCTGAGGCAAGCACATCCCTTATCAGAACAGCCATTTCTTATACAAGGTGCTATCCTGTGGCCAGTTAGGGGTTGGGGGGACAGTCACAGAAACATCACCTGGTCCAGTCAGCACTCTTACAGGACAGGGCAGGAGGGCCCTGGGGCCCAGGATCCTGGTCCCAGGTGATGACAAGCTGGCAGGCTGGCAGCAACTCATGAACTTGGAATCCAGCATTTCCACAGACACAGCATGGGCCAGATGGGCACCTGCTGTAGGAGGTGTTCTGTGCTTCAGAGCAGTCATTGGATGGCTGGTGTCGGGTGGCAACAAGATCCAGGGCGAGACTTTGGCTTTTAGAACCACATGGCCCCAGGCAGTTGTGTGGCCAGGCCCACTGGCCAGGAGTTGCGGGTGTCAGGTCCAATGTGGACTCGTCAAGAGTGGCTCCCTTCACCCCTCAAAGTGGCTCCACCACCTGGAGCAAGTGGCCCTGCTCGTCCCCATCCCCTGAGGGGCAGCTGGGCTGCAGAACACCGCCATGGGAGCCCAAGGGCCACATGCACACAAGGCCCCTGGTTCTGTGCAGGTGCACAGGCAGTGCCCAGGGGCTGCACCGGCCGCAGCCCTGCCAGCCTCGCTGATGACAACCGCCACAAAGCCTTCCCTTGGTGTCCCACAGATCTCCAAGGGCACACAACTCCTACATCTTAAATCTCTGCTGGAACTCCAGTCTCTCAGCCAAAGACACATTCAAAATAAGACCAAACAAAAACCACCAAGTAACTAAGCTATTTAAAAGAAATTTGGGAAAATGTTTTAAACATGCTTTTCATGATGTCACTGATCAGTTCGGAATTGCTCACCTTCGAGGTATATAAGCTTCACAGGTGCCCCTTCTGCTGAACCTCTTCCTCCGGCCCCAGGCCAGGCCAGGCTCCCATGGGGAGACCTTCCCAGGCCTGCAAAGGGGCCTCCTCCCCAGCGCCCAGGGCTGCACATCAGCAACACAAGCAGGGTGTTCTCTACCTTGAATCCAGAGTTAGCTCATCAGCTATTCCTTTAGGAACTGTCTGTCAAACTCATCAAACAGCACAGCCCAGAGAGGAATTTTAAATGACTTTATTAATGAAAACTGAGAGGGCTCGTGTACACGGAAAGTCACAGGGCGTCTGACGGGAAGTCTTCAGGGCGTCTTGTTTTGGGCCCAACAACAGCCTTTTGGACAAAGAGAAACAGCTCTGGCTAGAAAGGGGCGAGGGCCCCCTGCCTCCTCCCAACACCGCTTCCTCTCTGGGGCTAGGGACGTGGCTCAGTGGTGGAGTACTGGCCCACCATGAGGCCCTGGGTCCCATCCCCGCACCTCATGAACAAGCTGAAAAAACGTGAAGCCCTTCATACAGCAGGTGTCAGAACACTGCCATGGAGACCAGGCTCCACCCCTATAGCCGCCTGTGTGGTTGTGGCCAAACGACATGCCTTCCCTGGAGATAATTAAGATAACGCATACCAAGTGTAGGGCATGGTGCATGCTACCTAGAGGCTGATGCTCCCCTATCAGAGCCACACACCTGGCCTCAGCCCTGCATTCATCCTGCCACCAGCATCCTGGAGCAGGCTGGGAGCTGGGGTGGGGGTACAGGGGGCTCCAATCAATCAGACAACCCCACCTGCAGGTGCCCGGGGCACAACAGTGACAAGACAGAAGGGCCAGGCTGGGGTGACAAAACCCAGAGGAAGAGGGCAGAGAAGGAGGACAATCCTTCTAGTAAGAAAGCTGTCACGTTTCCGTGAAGGGCGCCATCTTTGCTCAGTCCCCACTCGCCCCTTCCTCACCACAGCCAGGGCTTGCTGGGCGCCCAGCACTGCGCTCTATACAACTGAGCAGGGGCTCAGAGGAACCAGGAGTCTCGTTCCAGTCCCCAGGCAGACAGCGAGGACAGAGCAAAGTACCCCTTGGCAGAGGAGGCCTGCATAAACAAGTTAAGGGGATACTGAGAGGCAGGCAGGTGGTGGGGCACAGTTGTGCTCAGTGAGAACTGTAGAAGCCACCTTCCTTACCAAGCTGCCCAAGCTGCCCACTGCCAACAGGCAGACGTAGGTACAATGGCTCAGGCACGGGCAGCGTTCCCTGGAGGCTCCACAGGCTTGTGGCCCCGTGACAGGGGCAAGGCTGGAGGGTGGCACGTGGGTGGGGTCCTGCCTCTGCACTGTTCATCCTGAGCCCGTGCATGTGATGCCTACTCCCTAAAATGAGCATTTCTCTTTTAAAAGTCTCACTTCCCACACAGAGAGGCGTGGGCCGTGAAGGGCCCACGGGGACCAGCACGCCACAGGTGTCCACGACCCTGAGCTCTGCCCAGTAGTCTCTCATGCCACCAGCTCACTGCCACAACTGTCATGTTCCACACCATGGTGTCACACGTGTGGCCAGAGAGGGCACACCCACCTGGACATCAGAGGCCCACAGAATCCGGCTGACGGCCAATGGTGACCCTGAGTGGCAGCAGGCAGTGGCAGAGGGGACAGTTGGGGGAAGACCCATGCCAGAGCCGCCCACTAGCACCCCCCACCCCAACCCCCAGGGGCCTGGGATGGGGCCCAACACTCGGCAACGAGGGGGAGATGAACAGGGGCGAGAAGCAGGACACCCAGCACAGCGGGGACGCTGGAGCAGTGCAGGAGCTGAGGACTAGAGAGATGACAAGAGGGCGCCCAGGAGGGCATGCAGCGGGGACCTGTCAGCATGGCCGGACACACCTGCTCCAGGAGAGGGCACGAGCCCCACCAAAGCCCCAGTAATGCTTACCATGCCCTGCTCGAAGCCTGCGGTGGCAGCCCAGGGGCCTCGGGTCAGGCCACCCCGGCCCATGCCCACCCTGGCACACTGGCCTTCCCTCTGGTGCCCACAGGGGTGACCCTCTCCCCCCAAGCTCCTGGGCATCACTAAACAAAGTAAGCTGTTACGGAGTCTAGGAAAAGGGCAGAAAGGTCCAGAGGAGCAGCGATCACCTCTGCTTGGGGGGAAACCAGGAAGAGCTTCATGGAGACAAAGCATCAGAGTGGGTCCCTGAGGAAGAGGTGGGGTAGGCTGGTGCCCATCGGCAGAGCGACATGGAAGGAAGACAGGACACATCCAGGGACTGGAGCTACGTCCAGGAGGGCAGAGGACCAGCCCTAGGAAAAAGGCAGCCTAGCCCAGAGACAGTGGATGCAGGCCTTCTAGAATACTCCAGGAGGCCTGAGGCTGGGGAGAAAGGGGCAGGCGGGTGTTCAGGAGGGATGAGGAGGGAAGAGGAGGGTGGCAGAGGCCAGAGGGCACCCTGCTCCAGCTCAGCTTTGGAGGATTCTGGCATCATCGTGGCTCCACCACAAAGGGACATGGGACACGAGCATCTGGAAAGCCAACTCCAGCAGGACATGGGAAACTGCCCGGCTGCAGAGCAGACCTGGAGCTTGCAGAGGTCTGAGCCCCCACAGCCCCAAGGGGGAGCCCCAGTGGGGAGACTGGAGGGCAGCCAGCACCCTGCCCGGGGCAGGGCAAGCCCCTGCTGGTGGCCCCCAGCACGAGCCCTGAGCACAGCAGGCCAGTGAGCTGCCTGGGCTGGTCTCTGCCATTTCCAACTCAGGGAACAAGAAGCTACTAAAAATGGGTACGTCAACAGCAAGCGCTGGCCTGGGGGTGACTTCCAGTGACCAGTTAACAAGAAGCGCTGTGGCCTCGTCCCTGCTGAGGAGCTCTGCACAAGGCCTCTTACCCCCTCCAGAGGTCAGAGTGGGGTGCACAGATCAGAACCCCGGCCAGACCTTAGGGCAGTGGCCATGATCTCCCCAGGGTAGGGTGTGGGCGGAGGGCCTGGACTTCTACTCCAAGGACAGCCTGAACACCACCCAGCACCATCAGGTGAGCGCCTGTGACAACACCGTATCTGCAGGCAGGTACAATGTCACCTGCCCTAAGGACTGGCAAAGGGCACACCGGACTCCAGAGGGTGCCGCTGTGGCCAGGGCCCCTACTCCCTCAGGCCCAGAGGTGCCTGTGTGGGAGCTGTGGCTCCCAAATTGGGCAAAGAATGGGCACACTTAGAAAGTGCTTCTAAGTGTAAACCCCTAATACCACCTTCCCCCAGAACCAGGAAGGAAGAGCCCTGGTCAGTTCCTAGTGACAACAGTGCTAGAAAATGCCTGGCTTTCACTCTCAACTGGAGAACGATGGAAAGGGGTTCTGGGCCCCTAATCCAGGGACTTGGCCTCGGGGGGTCTCCAGGACCCCATCCCTCAGAGCTCTGGGACCCAGTGAGCTCCTTTACAATGGGGACACAGCAGTTCCTTGTCCTCTGGCTAGTCTACCTGAACCCAACAGGTGAAGGTCGCTTTCATCCTTGAAAGGTGTTCTGCAGTGGGTGCAAACTCGGGGCCTCCCGATTCCGGTTAGATAACCTGCTGTGGACTCTGGACCTTGGAGATGTGCAAGTGCACAACGGAATCCAGCATGTCCTCCGTGCTGGAGGCCAAAGCCAGCCACTGAACTGGGTGACAGCACCCACTGGGGAACCTGTTAGCACTGTGGGTGGTGGGGGTGGGGAGAACAGGATGGGGAGACAGGCGGGGTGAGGTTTCTCAGCACGTGCGCTCTCACGCACAGACACACCCAGGTACCCCAATTCTGATTTTGGCCCATGTGACTACATTACCTATTCAGAAATAAAATGAAATAAAACTAAATCGATTGGCCTAATGAAAGCTATGGAGAACAAAGTTTTCATACAAGCCTTTCTGTCAATTTCTTGGGATTGAGAAGTTTCACGAATCAAGATTTTGTTTTTTGTTTTTCACCCCGTCAAAAACACACTATGCAAAGACAAAAATGCCAGATGTACTCAACAAGCCTGCGCTACATATAATACTTGCTAGACTCTCGTTTAAACAGGGAGACGTGAGAGACGGTGTCTCAGTGATGCATAATGAACTCTAAGGCGATCGGACGGCTTGGAGCAGGCGCAGGCAGCGCTGGGGGTGGGGAGTGAGGGATGCCTTCCAGCCCTGCCCCGGCGGGCTCTGCTTTACAGTTAACTGGACCATATGAAACTCCTGATATTGGACCATTTTTGAGCTCCAAAAACACCCGTTTCATAAGCAGCGTTCTTTACCGCTGCCTCTTGGCTGCATCTCAAAACCACACGAAAGCTGCTGGCCGACCCCAGCCTTGCAGGCATGCACGGCCCCAGATGGCAGGGGTTCACCCTGCTCCAATCTCAACCTCTCCAAGGAGCCCGGGGAACCCTTCCCCATCACCCTGTGCTGTGCCATCTGGGACTGGCTCTTGATGATCTGCCCCAGTTCTCTATACTTTCTGCCAGGCTCGTCTGTTCCTGTGCCTCCCCTGCAGGGCCTGGGGAGCAGAGAGGGCTGCTGAGGTTTGGCCCACTGTGGACACTGCCCCTCCATGGCCTCGGACAAGCTGGGGAGGAACGGTCAGAGGAGATCTGCTGCTCCAGTCCCACAACGAGGAAACTGAGGCCCTGCCCCTGCTGTGGGCTCCCTTGGCTGCATGGTTTCGTTGCCATTCCACGCTCGGCAGGCACGGACGCACACTTCTTGCACATTACACACTTTCGTGTACCTCAGAAGACCACCAGGAACTTGTTACAACTAACAAATATCCACGAGGGCAGATTTAGGGGTTTTAGGGTCAAGGAGGCCTTTTCTCCTGCCCAGCTCCACTGACCAGCCCTGCTGCACTGGCTGCAGGGACACAGCTGAATGTCCAAGGATGGACAGGCTCAGACCCTGTAGCTGCGGCCAGAGCGGAGGCAGACAGACCCTAGAGATCTTCAGTGGGTGGCCCAACAGCCAGTCACCGGGCGGGGAACTGAGGGGCTAAACAGGAACTGCACCATCCAAAATGGGAGCCCCTCATCCCATGAGGACGTCAATGTGAATTAAATACAAAATCTGGTCTCAGTTACAGGAGTCCAGCTTCAAGAGTCAACAGTCATGTGTGGCCAGTGGCAGCTCTATCTTCTAATGCAGAGATTCTCCCATGAACACAGAAGGTTCTAGGGGAGAATGCTGGACTCAGGCGATCCTCCAGCCCCTGAGGGTAGTGGCAGCCAACGGTGCCAGGCAGACGCTGCTGCCCCATTTTGCAGAAAGGAAACTGAGGCTTAGCGGGTTGTCTGGCTTCATGCTGGTCGCACTGCGAGGCAGCAAGGCTGAGGTTGGAATGCAGGTCTGGGTGATTCCAAAGCCAGGCTCCCTGCAGGAAACACTGCCGCCACCTCTTCCCCAGCTCCAGCCCAATGCACCTTCCTTTCTCCAGGAAATTGGGGGCCAGGTCATCAGCGAAAAAAGAGGCAGGGACAGGGAAGCCATTGTGTTTTAATCTCAAAATAATTATGCCATTGCCAAAAGGGATAACCCTGATCTCATCTACACTGGTAAAAATGTTTTCCTCCTAAAGTATTCGTTTCAGAAATAAGCCTTTAATTTGAACACTTTAGGAGCCAGAATTTCTGTCTGTTGAAAATATTTATCTCCATTGTTTGGCAGGAATCAATTTGTTAGGGCACCAGCCACTCTGGCGAAGGTTCCCTTCCACTTCTCTGGGAAAACGCTGCCGGCAAAGCCACCCTGCAGCTCACTCTCACTGTTTGGGCTCCCCCAGCCACAAACAGCTGCCAGCACAGACCCAGGCTGCGAACCAAAGCCACCCAGCCGGTGCGCGTGCACTGGAACGAACATGCCGTGGGGGTCGTTCAGAACACAACAGGGGCTTGGAGGGCAACTGGCTGCTCCTGCCTCCAGCATCAGCACAGAGTGAACTATTCTGCAAGTGGCAGAAGCCTCGTAACTCAGTATTTTTTCATGAAGCCCTGTATCTTGGGGCAGTAAGCCTGCCCCTCCAGGGCATCAGCGAAGTCCAGGAAGCAGCCAGGGTGTCTCCGGCTCAGTGAGCCCAGCTCCATCCTGGATTTGGTTCCTTCTCACTGGAGGAATCTGGGCAAGCCGCCCAGACTCTAGGCCTCCGTTTTCTCAGCTGCAAAACACACCACCTACCTTACCTCCCAGGGTCCTGGAAAACTACATGACAAAGAAGAGGAGACACTGATCAGGTGAACATGCTGCTGGGAAAAGGAGCGCTCATCCTCTTCAAGGATCGGCTGCCCCCCAACCCAAGCTCGGCCCTTCCTCCTGCACTGAGGGTGCCACAGACAGACCCTGGAAGCTGACAGGTGAGGTGCTAATAGCCCCATTCTGAACTGTCTCGTTGGGTGTTTCTTCCATCACAGCTGTGGCTTGCACAGAGCCCACCTGGGGCTGCGTTCCCTTCTCACATTTTAATTAGCAAATAAAAACTCCAAAAAGCTCTCAAAATGTTTTTGCCTGGAATTTATAAGTAAAACTTAAAAGACGCCAAGTGGTTCCTAGGGAAAACCAAACTAGCTACAGACGTCGCTCAACAGGCGGAGCAGGCGCATCTGAAGAGCTCAGCCTGGCAGAGAAAAGCCACCTCTCACCAGCTTCAATCTGATTTCTGCAGTTCATTTTCAATGTTTCTGGGGCATGTTCAGTGAGCAAGGTTTACAACATCCCGCCACTGGCTGAGAGCTGCTGCCAGCCTGGTGGCCCAGCAGAATAGTGCTGCGTGTCACAAGTCATTCCTGTACTCTCCTGGCACTGGTGGCTACTGTAGGGCAACGTGGGTGCTGGACACCAGCAGACTCTACCACCTGACAGCTGAGGTGCCACAATACCATGTGACTTAAACAGGGCCACAGAAATCCTGGGAGCACCACCTCCAGCCGTGCTGAACGTGAGGGACCGCAGAAGGCAAACACTGCTCTGGAGGTGCTCCTGCCCATCTGCCCACTCTGGTCCCCAAAATGGTGACTCTATCTTGTCCAGAGCTTTCTAAAAGGAAGACAGAGGGGCTCTTTAGCTGACTCTGTCACGCTAATAAGGAGCTTTGCTAACTATCTGGGGAGCAGGACGCACATCAACAAGCCACTACCCACTCAGGCCCCGCAGCAGCCAGCGCAGGTCCCGGCAGAGGGCCCTTTCACCTGGCATCACTTCGAGGACCCCGGGGGACAACTCCTCGAGGCAGGGAACCATACCAACCGGAGGTGCTCCCAAACTCCTGCAACTGCTCCAAGTTCGTATTCCCGCCATCCGTCTTCCTCCAGCCCTAGCTGTCAGTTCTGGATCGCACAGACACCAAGGAGGTTTTTCTCCATCCAACTCAGCAGAACGACACCACTTATCTTGGCCCAGAAGCGACCTCTCTCCATACCCTTGTTACTGCTGCTGTGCCCTGTGACCTCTTCAGGGGCAAGGTGGGGAGAGGATCCTCATCTGGCCCAGGAGATGAAAGGCAGCTGACAGGAGGTGGCATTTAGAGAAAGGACCCCTCCCCTACTGCCACAGCACCACCTTGGCACGACCGCCCAGAGCCTGGGCACCTGCAGCATTAGCAAGCCGTGCAGGCCCAGAGGCCTTGGCCACGCCTGTGTGTGTGTCATTTGACCAAGGCCGGAAGCCACAAGCGGCCCATGTCCAGGGACCCTGGGATACTGCGCCCGGGCACACTGCTGCCTCTGCACCTCCAGTGAGAGCTGCACTCACCAAGGGGACGCTGAAGGGAGACACACAGTGGGTCCAAAATGATGGCCCAGACCCCCACGGTCACCACCAAAACAATCACTTCTATTCAGGACACTCTTTTGGATCACACATCAAGAGGTTTACGCCATGAAGATCTTCAGCGAGAGCTCAAGCAAATAGCTTCTTGGTTTCCTCTGTGCGGCAGACAGGTCCCGGGCTTCCTTCTCACCACTTTTGCACCAGGGCACGTGGCTGTGGAGTGAGGCCTTGGTCTACACGGGGACCACTTGGCCCGGGAGGCCCAGTGGGTCATAGAGTGCCTGCCTGAACCCCAGACTCGCAGAAGAAAGAGGTGCCAAGCGGGCAGGTGGTGGGATGGAGGTGGAGGCACGCCCACAGCAAAGAGGGCCACTGAGCCCAGAGCCTGCCCCTGGGCGCCCTGAGGCCACAGCCCAGATCACCCTGCCTGCCCAGGTCCTGGATGGATGGCTGTCAACTGACCCCAGCACCTATAGGGCTCACTCTGGGGGTCAGAGAACAGGAGAAATGGTGCCCACTGTCCTGTGCCCAGAGCCTCCAGTCTGGCATGGTGGCAGGAAGACAGCCAGGCACACCTCACTGGAGGCTGGCAGCATGGACCTGCTGCCTCAGTGGTGGCTGTGTAGCTGGCAGTCACTGCCATACTTTGGAAAGATCATTCTAGCAGAGGGAAGAATGGGTTAGAGGGAGGACAGGCTGAGAGGAGTCACTGCCACTCACAAAGGCCACAGGACGGGGGCAAGGTCATGAAGAACGCGAGAAGTCCAGCTTTCACTCCTGATCAGCAGGCAGCCACCAAGTAACACCTGCAATGGCATCAAGACACAGGAAAGAACCAGGAATTGTCTCTGAAGAATCCTGAACCAGCTTCAGGGAATAACATAAATGCAGGAAGCAGCCCTGAGACAAGAAAATAGGCTACACTAAAAGGGAACTATGAGCCTGGCACTACGCGGCAGGCGAGGCTTCCCTGTCCCCGGGGCCGCTCGCGTTTAAGCTCATCCCTGCCTTAAATACTCCCAGAGATCCAGAGCCAGTCGGCAGCTGACCTGTCAAATCTGACTTCTGGAATAAAAATGGAAAGGCCGAGTGGCAGCCGTAACATGGAATTTCCTTGTTTTTATTAGTTTAAGGCTCTTAAAGAGTAACTTTTACATTGGGGAAAACTTCTCAAATATGTACTACTTGAAACTGAGATCCGGTTACCTCTCACATGTTTTCAATCACTCCGCTTGCCAATTTCACTAGTTATCAAAAGGCATTTGTGGTTTAAAGCAGGGGACCAGCTCCCCCTCCAAGTGCATCTGCCCTTCCCACAGTGACCTCATCCCCTGGATCCCTGACCCCTCGCGGCTGCCAGGAAGGCCTGGCGGGTGGACGGGGCTGTGCTGCTGATCCTCGCAGGCACTCTGGATGGAGGTGGGAGGGCAGCATATTGTATTCCAGACGGTGACGGGGAGTAAGCATTTGGGGGTTTGTTTTGTGTCTTTAAAATAAAAAGCAACAGTAGGGCTGGGCTGTAGCTCAGTGGCAGAGGTTGCCCTGGGTTCAATCCCCAGCACCACACACACACACACACACAAAACCCCACTATGAATAAAATCCAACTTTGTATCGCCTACATCCAGTCTAGGAACACAACTTGCTCTTGAAACACACACAAATAAGCAAAAGCCCAACACCTCCACTCTGGAGGTAAATCTGGTCACTCAATTTTGGATGCCTATAGTCATCCCTATGGAGATGTGGGAATGCCACACCAAGTCCCAGCGTCTACTCAACGGGGACTCTGGGCATAGAAATAGGAAAGCAGTTACTAGGACCCCTGCTGTGCGACTCTGACCTGCAACAGCAAGCCAGCCGACTTCCCTGGCTGCTGGGACCCGTCCAGCCAGCTCAGCACAGAAGCCTGGAACTCATCATCGAGAGCTCTTTTCTTTTCTCTCTGCCTGCACCTGTCACACTCAGGGCTGGCTGAGCCTTCGAGGGTGTCCAGCCATATGACAACTAATACCGAGTGACGTAAAACCATACCATCAGCCAAAGGTCCAAGACAGGCAGAGGTGTTTTGGAACCTCATTATAGCAAAACAAAACACTTGCAGCTTCACACATGTGTCCTAGGGGAGGTTCTAATGGGACAGGGCGCTGGCTGAAAGGGGGCTGCACTTGGGACAGTCCTGGCGTCTGACTCGACCGCTATAGGAGCAGCTCGGGGGCCGCTGCGGAGTGGGTGCACAGAGCTGGGTGTGCACCTTTTCTTCATTGGACCAATGTCCCTTCTGCTGGCTTTATACAAAAGGGACAACGCTGACTGCTCCAGGACACGCAGAACATCTCTAAGTGGCTGGGCATGAGTTGGCACTTTCCACATAAATACAAAAAGGCGCATGAGTCCTCTCAAACAAAACACTTTGTACTGAGTTAGGGAAAGACAGGCTCCAAATTTCCAGCAAAACATTTATTTTTAATCAAGTTAATTTTTTTCATTTGAAACCTGTTAATTCCCTGACTGAGAATTCATCAAGTTTCAGACTGAAATTAATTTTAGCAACTGCTTTATACCAAAAATATTAGTAGACGTGGCTGGGTAACGGGCCTCGCTTCACACGCTGCCACGGCGTGCCCTTCCAGAGGCACAGGCACAGGCAGGCCGACAGAGCTGTGCTCAGGGTCCTCCTGGGGGCGGGGCAGGCCAGGGCTGTCTGCTCCTGGTCCCTTCCACACAGAGCTGGCTGCAGCACCCTGCACCCCTCGCCCTCACCCTCCACTGTCCCCTGCACTCGCATTTCTTCACCCATACCTGCTCTCTGCTCACAGGGACAACTCTGCCCACCGTCTGTAGCCGATGGCAAGGACACTGAGACCAAGGCTTTGCTTCCTTGGTCACACAAGCATCATCACACCTGTCTCTCACTCTGCCCAACAGGCTGGGACCTTGGCACCTGCGATGGGGCCTGGAGGACAGGGTTGCACTAGAAGGTCACTGAAGGCAGCCACTTGAGTGCCACCTTGAGGGGCTCAGAATTGCAGGGGCCCTGGGAGCCTCTCTCCCTGGAATCCCTAAAGCGTGCCAGGGAGCCCTCCACGACAACTGTCCAGCAAACCTCACTGGTGGCTCACCCCAGGGATGAAGGCTCTCCACCACCCAGGTGAGATGCCTTCCACAGCAACGTCTAAGCCTCACCCAAGTGACTTCACTCCCCTTATTGTGCAAGCCAGGCAGCCAACCGAAGTTCCTCCTCCCAGCCGCTCTAGTCCTCGAGGAGCCAGCGGCCAGGCCAGGCCTGCCCAATCGACCGGGCAGCCTCGCTGGCTAGTTCCACCTTTCCAAGGATGTACAAATCTCCAGGAAAAGTACTTTCCAGGTATTTCTGAGGTGTCCAGCACCTAAAGACTCTGGGAATCTGCCCAGCATTCACTTGGGCGGGCACTCAGGGCATGAGGCTCAGCAAAGCACTGCCCCAGGACCCGATGGCCAGCCATTCCCTGGGTGTGGATGGCAGCCAAGGCCAGCCCAGGGAGGCCAGCCAGCCCCAGGGCAACAGAAACGACAGCTCCACAAACCAGGCACGCACCTCCAGGGTTGTCAGTTCCAGAAACATCTTTCAGGAGCCCTCCAAATGCCTAATGCTTTCTCCTCCCAATGGGGCAGCACCCCTGGCCTAGGAGTTACTCCAGGTGAGGTTTATTTAAGACCGGCATTAGAGCATGCCACTGTGGACCCGAGGGGCTGCAAAGTCTCAATACTGCTTTGTATTTGCTGGTGTACTGCCAAGCTCCTCCTGTCTTTAAACCCTGGCCACAATGCATGTCATTTCACAGATCTGAATGTGATTCAGTCACACCTTGCACAACCTCCTGAGGAATCTTAACAGTGCCATACCTGTGCGCCAATTTAAAGGTTTGCCAAAAACCAACACGATCCCACTCAGACACTTCCCACCTGACAAGCCTCCATGGCGCTGGACACCAGTCCTGTCACAACCTTCCAGGTGCATGAGGCAGGGACACGGGTCCTTCAGCGGCATGGGCCCTGGAGCAGAGTCTGCCACTTATTTACAACGTCTCCACAGCCTTTCTGATTCCAAGTTGAACATATATTTCACACAGTACCAAAACTTTTAAATATCCACAAGAAGATTTCATTTTTATAGGCAATAAACATTAAATCTAAAGGACTGGAACATAAAAAGTGCTTTAATACCATATAAATCACCTTTCCCGAGACAGACTAAATCTCCGAAGGTTTTAAGGACTGCGATATAAATTTTTATGGCAAATTATCTACATAGAAATTATCTGCATGGAATGCACTTTCACTTCTCCTACTCATTTACATATTGCTGACAATCTTTTCAATCACAGCGGCCAATCCAATTTGGGAACCAAACGCAGAGAACATAGGAGCCCAGCCGCGGGGAGACTGCCTGCCTCCTCCCCTCCTGCTCTGCCCATCACCGATCAACCAGCTCTGCCTGGCTTCCCACCTGCGTCTGTGGCAAGCCCTTCACCCAACGGGGCAGGCTGGCTGCTTGGAAGATGACAAGCACAGTCACATGGTGGAAGGGAGGGTGACAGGCCAAGCCCCAAACATGCATCTTGCCAAGCTCTTCCTGGGCAGATGGTCAGCCAACCTGATTTGACAGCCCTGGAACTGATGTTTCCAGAACTTTCCACGTGCAAGAAAACTATTTCACATGTGGTTTTCTAGATTAAAATTTGAAGGAGGAATCCCAAGGAAAGTATAACTCAGGGTTGTTTTTTCAGAAAGCACAATATGATGTTCCATCAACAAACATTTTATGATATTAGTGAGTTATAAAATTTACAACCTGTCTCCAAAATACAAGAAGACTGAGTGTTTCTGTTCCCTCCTGGAGGTATTTTTTAGGAATAGAACAAGGAAAACCAGCAGACACGCCTGCTTTCAGGCCTGTAATTAATCTCAGCCAGATGCCTGAAGAAGGAAAAAGAGAAAGGGTTTCTGGAAATGTTCTCCCTACCGATTCTGTTCACATAATAAATATTAAAGTTAATTTTTTGTGTCTTTCATCTAGGATAGTTTTAGACCCTTTAATGGTCTGAAAATTTAAATACAGCTCTCCCTCATTTTCTTGCAGGGCCTAATTAAACAAAAATAGATTTAGCATCACAAAATTTTGCACAGAAATGAAAAGACAAGAAATTTTGGCAAAGGGGCACCGATTCTGACTGACTCTAGCTTGGATATATAAGCATTAACAACAGACTGATGGGAAGGAAAAGGACATTTTTAACAACATTTTCAATTAAACAGTCACATTCTTCTGAAATAAAAATCCACACAGTCGGAGGCTGTGTGCAGCAGCAGGGACGGCCCGCTTCCTCCAGCTCGTGGCAAACTGTTCTTGTTGAAGTGGCAATTCCTGTCCTGGACGTCTAAATGAGGGTAATTAGAAGCCCACAGCAAGTTCTGAAAAACAGAACAACCAGAAGACACTGGGACGTGGTGCCAGAAACACTCCGCTTTGCAAATGAAGGAGGTAACGTTTTCTCTACAGATTAAAAGACGCTCGATGCAACTAACAGCAGCTTGTGGAATCTTATTTAAGATGTGCTAAAGCATCACACCACTTCACCAAACGGGAGGAAAAGGAGCGATGCCAAACCTAAAACCAAAAGAGCCGGACCAGCAGACGGCTTCTCAATGCGGCTCTGCCAACAAGCCCAAGTGCCTGGGCCACCCAGGGCCAGGAGGGGCGGGAAGGCGCACAAACTCTCCACCTGGACTCCAAGGGGCTGCTCCAGGAGCTGGCTCGGGCAGCGAGCAGCGAGAGGGCCTGTGCTGCTGTGGCAGGCCATGGAGACAAATCTAAAACAGGCCACCTGGGCCGTCCTGGGCTTCCCATCTAGTCTGCCACCGCAAGACAGCAGCTCAGAGGAACAGGGTGAACGGCCGCAACAATGGGCCCCATGAACGCGGCCGCCTGCCATTCACCAGCGCCGTGCCATGGAGAGCAGGAGGAGAGCCGCAGCCTCCTCCCCACACAAGGCCGGCTGTGCCAACCGGCTTCTCAGAGCAGCCACCTCAGCCTGGCACAGTGTTAGTGCACACCTGTAATCCCAGCTACTCAGAGGCCGAGGCAAAAGGATCTGGAGTTCAAGGCCAGACTCGGCAATGATGGAGACCCTGCCTCAAAATTAAAGGGCTAGGATATAGCTCAGTGGTTATGTTCCTGGGGTCAACCCCAGTATGGTGGGGTGGGGAGGGACAAGAATAACCCTTTCTTTGAATTTAGGGAAGGAAATAAAAATAAAGAACCATTTGTCCCCAGATTTACATTTGAACCCTGCAACCCCAGATTTGGAATTTGAATGCCATTATCTCCATGAAAGCTTCCCTGTTCTGCCCCTTGGGCTGCGGTCTCTGGGGCACCTTTCACACCCAAGGTGGCTTTGGATTACCAGTATGTCTTCTAGGCCAACTAGACATAGCTCCGAGAGGCAGGGGCTGTTTGTGTTGTTGGGGATTGAACCCAGGGGTGCTCCACCAATAAGCTACATCCCCAGTTAATTTTTATTTTCTGAAACAGGGCCTCTCTAAATTGCTACGGCTGACCTTAAATTTGCAATCCTCCTGCCTCAGCCTCCCTAGTCTCTGGGATTGCAGGCGTGCACCACAGCACTCAGCTGAGGTCTGCCGTGTCTTAGGATTCCCCACCACAGCCAGCACAGTTAGAAAGATGTCCTGATCCCTGAGTGAGTTGGATCCAATCCCAGGCCCCCAAAAGCCCACTTCCTTCATCTGGCTTTCCAAACGAAACGATGAGGCAGCAGTTTTGATGTCTACATCTTACAATTAAATGTCTTTGAGAACAGAATTCTAGGATCCATAAAAATCTAAAAGAAACCACTATGGTAAAGTGTTCAAATGTGATACAAAATCATATTTTTAAAAAATCTGCAAAATGACCTAACACTAAGTAAAAATTAAGACATCTTACTTAAGTGACAAAGTAAAGTTAAAAATAAGAAGCCAGCAACAGCCTAAACGACATCAAACCACACTTCAGAAATAAAAAGGTCTCGTGTTCGCATGCAAAGTGAGGAGCGGTGGCACCGGGCAGCCGTGGAAGGGTTCAAGGTTAACCCGCCCGGCACCCTAAGTAAACGCCGTCAGGTGGCAGGTGGCAAGAGGAACGCGACTCCCTCAGGCAGACCGTCCCAGTGGTGAGTGGAGGCCCGTGAATCAGGAACAAGCTGCTATTTTTACCTGCTTTATAAAATTGATCCCCATTTTGCCCCATGTTGACCCCAAAAGCAGCAGGGACACTTGTCAGGCTTGTCCTCCAGCACCACGTGTGGTGGCCAGACACCACACTGCACCTCGCCGGGCGCCGTGTCAAGGACAGCAGCACAAACACAGGGCGTCCTTCCGCGGGTGGGCCCTGTGGGGTCACAGGGCCAACAGCGCCCGAGGTAACTGCCCTCCTCCAGGAGACCTAGAGAAGCGTCGCACCTGCCAAGCGTCCTCCCTTGGAGCATGGCGATGGGGCAGGCCACACGGGCTGGAATTCCAGGCCTGCCACCTGCTCTTGGAGGCTGGTCACAGAGCCACCCTCACCCTCGGCTTCCTCCCCGCAGCTGGCGATGACAAGAGCATCCGCTCTCTGAGCTCCGAAGGAGCCACCGAGTTAGCGCCAGTGACACACTCCCAACAGTCCCTGGCACAGAGGAACGCTCCAGGGGCATACACTGGGGTTAGGGCCCCGCAAGCCAGCAGCCTCACCAGGAAACGCCGGGCAAACAACTTGGAGAACACAATCTTCACAGAGCAGTTCATGGTCATGAAGAAGAACCCCCAAGGCTGTGCCCGTGGCAAGCTCGGACGCTGAGTGGGGAGCTGAGGGCGCTGAGGCCTGGGGTGGCCTGGGCCACTCCTCCCATCAGGGCCTCTCCTCTCCTCCTTCCTTCCCTTCTGACCCTGGGCAAAGACCTGCGTCTCCAAGGCTGAAGGCACCTAGGCGATCTGTCCGATGGCACCAGGGACAAGCCACACTCACCTCGGCCTGAACACCGCAGAGAGGACATGGGACGCTGTCCTCATGGATGGAAACCCTCCCAGCCCTGAAGTTACCAAAGCTCCTCAGTAAGCAGAAGACTCCCCCAGCTCCGGCCAGAGGAAACAGGCCTCGCGCACAGGCCACACAGAAGGCCGGGTGCAAAGAACTCCACGCAACACAGTCCTCCTCGCACGCAAAGCCCAGGAACTGGCACTGCCCAGGACACACGGAGAGAAGGGCAGAGGCGCCCATCACGCAGTGGGGAAGGGAGAGGGCACCCAAACCAGCAGAGTGCCACAGGGGCAGGCCCACCAGCACTCGGCACCACCAAAACCAGGCAGAACTGGAGCCCAGGATTCCAGAAGGCAAGGGGAAATGGCTTGGAATCACTGAAGAGCTCATTAAAGCAAATCTCCTGTTTATCCAACATCTGTAGTGTCACTGTGTAAATATCCATTAAGGTGCCAAATCAAGTATTAAGCACTGTCTATGCTAAAGTCAATGTTCTATAATGCATAGGACTTTGCAACAAGAAAAAAGAAAGAAAGAAAGAGACATTAAAGAGAATTATCTGTAATCCATGAAATTGACAATCACATGCGTGTTTACCCCAGAGCAGGACCTACTGCCTATTAAGCTCTTCTGCTCTGGGGAGAGGCTGGCTTTCCCAGGCACTGGGGTGGGGGTTGGGGGAAGACAGTGAGTTTAATACTCACCTATCCTGCAGGGGACTAAACAGTACCAGGTCTTTGGGATGAGGTCCCCACAAGGCACAAGCCCTACCTGTACCACCTAAAAACCAATACAGCAGTCCCCACTTACCCACTGTTTCACTTTCCATAACTTTGATAACTAATGGTCCACCAAAGCCTTAAAAAACTCAATGGAGAAATCCAGAAATAAGTCATAAAAGTCTTAAATTGCACACCATTCAAGGAGCACAATGAAACCTCACACCATCCCATTCTGTCATCCCAGGACGTGAACCATCTCTTGGTCCAGCGTATCCATGCTGTATATGCTACCTACCCATTAGTTACTTAGTAGCCATCTCTGTTAACAGATCAATTGCACAGTATCCTAGTGCTTCTATTTTATTATTAGCTATTGTTAGTCACTCTAATTTATAAATTAAACTTTATTATAAGTACACATATACATCAAAAAACAGGATCTATCAGGTTCTGCACTATCCTTGGTTTCATGCATCTATTGGGAGTCTCAGAATGAATCCCCCGTAGATAATGGGGATCTATTACACTGCAGCAATTAGTGGAGAGAAAAGTATACATGTAAAAACTAGAGCAAGAGTTCTAGAAACAGGTATTTCTAGGACTCCAAAATAACTACAGAGATCGCAAAACCCATGACCAGGGACTCGGCCCTGCCCTCACATTTCTTACTAGTCCCTGGCACGCTGGGGGCCCTCTGTGGCATTAGCTAATACAACATGACACAAAGTCTGTTTCATGAACAAGAGCCTACTCTGCTGCGCCCCCACAACCGCAGGCAGGCTGCCGAGCCCTGTCTTATGCTAGTTTCACCCCAGTATCATTTCAAAAGCTATTGGCAGGATTCTGATTGAAAGGGTGGCAACATTCCACCCCACCTGTGTGACAGACGCCCCCCACAATACAAATAGCTTGATTTTTAAAAATAAAACACAATAACCATCAGAGTAATGAGCACCACTCCCACATGTGAACACGCTGGTGAGCCGTGAACGGAAGGAGCACTCCCCTCCCCAGCCTGGAAGGGTGAGGCTGAGGCAGCAGCGTCAGGTCTCCAACCCGTCACAGAGATGGACTCTGCAGAGCTTTCTAGTGACTCGGGCCTTACATACCACACAAGGGGCTGCTCCTGAGGCCCCGGAGAGCCAGTGTGGCCTCAGGAGCCTGCAAAGGGCCTTTTCCCTGATTGTTTAATCCCAGGACACTTGAGGCAGATCAAGGAGACAAAGTCACTGGGCCAATGGGAGGGTCTAGCCCTCTGGGGACCCTGGTGATCACAGTCACCATGAAGGGAAGATTCCAGCCCCCACCCAGAGAAGGGCCTGGTCAAAACAGGGACACATGAAGGCTCCCATACTGGCTCCTGCAGGGACACGCACCGGACAGCGCCTGATCCAGGCACCTCCGTACCAGCACCACACAGGCCCTGGGCAACAAGGTCAAAAGAGGGCAAGAGAAGCCACAGAACACGGCGGCACCTGCACGGGGCCCAGAGGAGCACTCTGGCTGTACTTCCAGGGTGCTGCATGGACAGCTGCCGTTAGGATGCTGCCTGGTGTTTATTTCTACAACTAAGTGCCGATAAATTTCCATCTTAACTTCAGGAAAATAGGTCTCTGAAAGAGACACTGTGGCCCACTAGGCTAAACCAGACACCCTGTGCAGCAGGGAACATGTGGTGACTGGTCTCCACGACCAATTCCCAAGCTAGATTACTTACAGACATGGTGTGCTTCTTCACTCACCGGCCTTATCTCTTTCTGCTGGGACAGAAGTTCCTTTAAAAAAAACTTCAGTGGCACACCCCTGTAATCCCAGCACTTTGGGAGGCTGAGACAGGAGAATCACGAGTTCAAAGCCAGCCTCAGCAACAGCAAGGCGCTAAGCAATTCAGTGAGACCCTGTCTCTACATAAAACACAAAATAGGGCTGGGGGTGTGGCTCATCGGTCAAGTACCCAAGTTTAATCCCTAGTACCCCCACCCCCCAAAAAAAACTTCCTTGGGACAACTCACCATCCTAGGCAACCCGACCCTAAGCACTGTGCTGAGCGAGTGTCAATCCAATGACGCCCAGCTGGAACCCTGCAGCGGCCACATGTGGTCACCACCCCTTCTCAGGTGGGAGAGCCAAATCAGAGAGCTGAGTGATGTACCCTCGGCCCCAGCCAACAGGCGCCGGAACCTCAGCCACAGCCCAGCTCCGCCAGGGCCAACCATTCCCTTTCCAGTTACCTGCCCCTCTGGAAGGCAGAGAGGGACAGGGCTGTCATGGGTCTGGGCTTGGTAGCCTCCTCCACCCCTGCCAGGTGAAGGCAGGCACCATGTTCATCTCCCTCCCAGTGGTGGGCAGGTCACCCTCCCCCCCACCAGAACCGAGCACCAACACAGAGATGCTCAGTTGTGGAGAAGAGGACAAGAATGTCATTAAAGCCACAGCCCCTCTCGGAGGTTCACTGCCCAAGACATCAAGGTATAGAGGCCCCTGTCCTTAAAACTGAATTTTGACATTAGATTCAGGACTATGAATCTGTTCTAATGCCACACGACAGTTGAGCTGCTCTGTGAAGGTGTGGGGATCAAACTGCACTGTTACCCATCTCCCTCAAAGTCACCACCAGGAGGTCTGTGGGGGCCTGAGTACAAAGAGTTGCTGGTTCCCTTCTCTCTGCAGGTGAAACACCCAACCACATGGTGCTGTGGCCCAACAGGTTCCATCAAATCCTTCAAGAGGCAGAAGAAATTCTTGACAAATCTGCAGCGTCAGAAAATCAATTCCCAAATGCCACGGAAGTCCCTGACAAGCCCAGGGGGCATCTGTGCTGAATGGGAACGGATTTCTTTCCTTAAAAAGGACCAAGATAAGAGCAAGAAGCGTATTTACATTTTGTCTACAGACCTGGGCTCCTGGGCCGAGCTGGGCGGGCAGGAGTAGGGGGAGCCAGCGCCACGGCCAGTCGGGCCTGGCAGCCGAGAGCTGACGGGAAGGCCGGCGCTGCGCTGGACGCGATCCAGCAAAAACTGGTCTGTACATGGGAACACGGTGTCAGACGGAGGGAGAATCAGCTTGTCTGACTTGTGGTTTTCTTGACAACATTCATCTTCTCTTGGCCTGATACAGGGCAATTAGTGCTTGTCAGCTGAATCATGTGTTATTAAGATCATTCAGGCATTTTTTAATTACGGTGAGCGAGACAGACAGTAATGAGATCCCCAGCAACTTTAACTTTCCACTTCCTTTTCAGATAAATCTTAGGCTGCCTTTTTTTTCTTCCTCTTCTTTTCTACTGATGTTTCCAAAGAACTGTTCATTCCTGCAGGTAGGTACTTGCAACTCAGCCCCTGGGTCCCCAGCTCCACACAACGGCCAGGGGGTGGGAGTGGGGTTCCTTCTAAACCAATCAGACAAAGACACCTTTCTGCAATGTCTGCTCACTCTAGGTGGCATGGGGCAGACAACCTCGGCTTTAAAATTTGCTCCAAGCAGAGAGTCCCACTCCTGAGCCTCCCGACCTGGGGCCCCAGCTGCTCGGCTCACTTCTCCCTGGTTCCCGAAAGGCTGCGGCCTGTGCTCAGCAGACTAGGTCCTCCCTCCACACCACTCTGCCCCCCATCGTCCCCATCACGCGCCAGCAATACCCAGGAAGCGGCAGGCGATTTATTCTGCTTTCAGGGTCTGTATTTCACTCTATTTGCTTTTAAATTAGCAATTCTCAAACACGGTCAAGAACAGTAACTGGTCCAACCTGAACCTAGGCTCACAGTCTCTGTCTTTTTAATGCTCCCGTGTGTCATTATTTCATTGAGAGGATAATTCTCCTTTCCTGGGAGATTTCAAATTCTTGTGGCCACAGTTCTTTCTCCTTACACTGCCAGGAGCCCTGGCATGCCACCTGTCTCCTCACAACGACAGCAAGCAGGGTCTGGGGGCTGTGCGATGAGGAAGAAGCACCCGCGCCCATTCCTGCTGGAGACAACGCTCCCCCGGTGGCTGCGCACTGCTGTCAGTCCCAAGAATACAGAGGCTGGGTGCTGGCAATGGCCGGCCACAACGGAAATTTCAAAGGCAAGTTCCTTCATGCCTATGACCCTTTCCTAGGAGTCTTTGGATGAAAGTGATTTTAAAATGTCCTTTCCCTAAGACTGTTCAAGAGGGAATCTTAACAATGCATCCAGGGTACACCTTTAGTCATTTAAAAAGCCAGCCTCTGCTCGTGGGCTTCACGCCACCCCACACTGAGACCCAAACACGCTCCTGCCCACAGGAGTCTCCCTGTGCTTCCACAGACCACCCACCACCAAGTCGCAGGACAGGAGACAGATCAGAGCATGACTCCACGGTCCCTCACACTCCCTAATGCACAAGGAGGCTGTCCCGCGCTTGGCGACACCAGCTGGATGGCTTCCACAGAGCCGCCTGCCACCTCTGGGCAGGAGCTGAAGCTACAGGTGAATCCTTCCTACACCTGGAACTCCACCAAGGACCCTGCGGGCAGCACACACAACACCCAGCCCCCCACTCTACCTCCCAGGAAGGCTGGGCCAGAGCTCAGGGTGAAGAGGCAGGCCCTGCGTGTGGCAAGTGAGCCCGCCGAGGGGGGTCGCGCTACCCAGAAGACCCCTGCTGACTGGGCCCCCAGAATCCAGCCTCTGTGGGGCCAGCCAGGCCAAGAGCAGTGAAGAGCAGCCTCCCCCACAGCAAGGGGCTCACAGCACCGGGAAGGAGTGAAAGGCCAGTGGCCAGGGGACGGTTATTTATAAAAACAAAGCAAAAGGTCACATTACCTTCCAGAGCTAAACCAGAAAGAGGATAAGCCCCCCACTCCTGCACCCCAGGGACTCCTGGACTCAGCTCAAGGGCACAGGCAACCTTAGGGGACACTACTGCCCAGACCAGCTTGAAAAGGCCTTGAAATGCGTGGCTCCAGACCCTAAGCTGGCAGCTGGCATTACTGCAAAGAGTGGGCAGGCCGGGCGGGCCAGGCCGGCGCGCTGCAGCACAGCCTGACAGAAGTCCTCCAGAAAACGGCTCCTACTTGGAACCTGTACGCCCTGGGCTTCATCTTTTTTAAGAAAAAATTTTTTTTTTAATTCACCTTGTCTCGAAAAGGATATGGCTGTTTCTGTGGCTTGGAAACCACACTTTGGAACCAAACTACACAGAGGTGGGCTCCTGTCTACCCAAATGCCAGCTACAGCTGTGGGCACCTGCTCTCCCAGCCACTGCAGGCCTGACCGTCACCGTGGGTGTACAGCAGACGCAGATGACTTTCCTGGTCAGCCACCTCTACATGGCCAGTCTGGTCTGCACACTCTTTGCCGTGGGCCCAGTACTTCAATGACCATGTGGCTGAACCCCTGCCCGCAGCCTGCGAGGTCGCCACTTCTCCCCTAAGTCTCTGGCCTACGTGGTCCACAAGGTGTGGTTACTGCAGATAGATAAGGAGGGGAGGGCACCCACAGGTGGCCATGGGAAGGGCCACGTCCCAGTTACCAGCTCCAGTGCCTCCCCACCACCAGAAGCTTCTTCGCATCTTAGCCCCCTTATAAGGAAACCGTCTCCCAGAGCTGGAGGGTGGTGAAAGGATCCCAGCCGTGGGGGGGCGAGGCTCTCTCCAGGGTGCTGGGGCGGGGGCTGGCAGTACGACCACGTCCACACATGCACACATCCACAGGCCCGCAGGACAGGGCCCTGCAGACACAGCAGCTCTGCATCCACGGACATACGCACTGAGTTCTTCAAGGTGGCACTGACTGTAGAAGCAACGTCAGGAAGCAGCCCAGACACCTACCGGGGGACTGAGTACGTAAAATATGCTGGTCCTTGTCCTGCAGCACAAGGCAGCTTCTGTGCAGGTATGCGCACGCGCACACCGGGCAGAGCAGGGGACAGCCTCATGCCTCGTGTACTGATTTCGAAGGTGTGAGAAACAATTTTTAAAACATACAAAAACACGATGCCAAGGAGCCAGCATGGCATGCTATGTGCAGATGGGGACAGCACTCGTGCTTGCTTTTGTGTCCTCAAAGCAGCTCTAGAAGGGTCTCCAGGACACCATCAACGGTGGGCGGGGACAGGGGCAGTCGGAGACTTCTCTCTAGGTCTTATCCTGAACCATGAGATCAAGCTACCTGCTCAAAGGTGAGCACCACAAGGGTGCAGCACCACGTTTCTGGAAGGTGACACAGTGATGTGCACCCAGGTCTTTAAATCACACCGTGTTGTCACTCTCCACAGCTCCTGGAAACCGCCTAAGAAAATACATAGACATCAGAACAATTGTGGACAAGATGTCGGGTGTCCTGGGACACTCGCCATGAGGGTGACAGGACTGGGACACAGCGGGAACTATGGAGCCACATGGGAAGCACAGGGACCCACAGGTGTGCGTGCATGTGCACCTGTTTTTTAGCTAATATTGGAAAAGAGCTTTAAGAGCCCAGCAAACTCGAGGCGGAGGACAAAACCGGAGAGCAGGCCGACGTCGCTCCACTCCAGCTGCCTGAGGCTCACGCGAGGCCAGCACAAAATGCCTGCGAGGTCCCTGCCCCCAGAGGTCCCCGCTCATCGGGTTAGTGTGAGCTTTATTTCCTGCACTGCACTTTTTTGTAGCTTAATTTTTACTGGTATTTCTTACTTTTTACAATCAGAGATAAAGTCACTTCTATGGGGGGGGGGGGTTGTACCACGTGAATCGTCGTCTTCCCTTGATCAGGAACATGCAAGGCCTGGACGGAGAGGACGCAAGGCAATGCAGCCAGGAGGAGCAGCCGCCGCTGGAGCCCAGGCTGGCACGGGGCCGCCCCAGGTCCTGCCCGCCCTCTTCACCAGGTGCCTCTGTAAAATGCAGGCGGGGTAGGCGGACACTAGACCAAAACGGCAGAGTGAGCACAGAGGCAGGGAGCTGGGGCGCGGGACGGCTTCCTCCCTTCCCTCCTGTATCTGGCACAAACAGTTCTTCAGCTTATTATAGGGCAGCGTGACAAAAATACATTCTAACAGCAATTAAACACCACATCTAACAGCCAAGTGTTTTTGGTTAATAAAGAGCTCTGCTTATGATAAGAGAAGTCATTGTCTAACTCAAAGCAACTGAAACCTAAGCCTGGGCCCCACTGCTAGGAGTGATGGAGATGTTTTTTAAACACCACCAAACACCGCCCGGCCAAAGGCATGAAGGCACCTGAAAACCTGAACTCTAACCAAAGGGGTCTGGGTTTGGGCCCTTGCTCCCTGGCCCTGGACACGGTGACCTTGCTAGCCTCACTGTCCTCCCCTAGACAATCGGCCCTGACCTGCTGCCTTCCCCTCTCAACTCTTCCCCGCCATCAGCCTGAGTATCAGAAATTAAAGTAACCAGCCCAGCGCACGACGGGAACAGGGCAGCAGAATGAAGTCTATCAATAGACAATGTCATAAACGGGGGCATCTGTCCTTGAGGCTCTGGGGCCAGCAGCCCTGCCAAAAAGTGTGAGTTCAAGGGCTTCTGGAACTGGGCTCAACACTATCGAACTGTGTCGCTTAGGTGAAACTGTTTCCAACGGTATCAGCCACGTGACACCACCACAACTGACTGCCATCTTGCTTCAAAGCCTCTGACCTGCCAGCTGCAGCAACAGACTCAGCCCTCGAGTTGCCCAGCACCAGGCTGGAGGCACAGCCTGGAAGAGGCAGGGGCTTCAGGGTGCCTTCCCCGCCCTGACCACTGGGCTAGTGACATCTCCCTGAAAACCCAGGACACCACCCCAGAGCTGTTCCAAGAACTCAGATCCCCATCTTCAGAATTCCCACCAGTGCCTGGCATACAGGGGATCCGCCATAAATACTTCCTTCCTCCTTGCCTGCATCTGGCCCCTCAGCTACCTGGGATTCTGGAGAGGAGTTCCAGGGCTCCCAGGAGCCAGGTGTCACTTGTCTTTTAGTAAAATGGAGCTAAGACTCTCTGGGCCTTCTTGTCCTGCAAGGGTGTTGTGAGGGTTAACCGCAAGGGCAGATTAAGCTCTGGCTTCCTCAGAGAGACACCCAGCAAGCCAAGCACAGGTCCCAGTCTATCACCACTGCCTTTAGGATCACCCCCCACCGCTGGCACGAGAGGAATGTCCCCTGCCCTCCCACCAGACGCGATAATGGGAATTCAATTGAGCCAGAAGCCCCACTCAGGCTTCTGGGAGGCCTCAGCCTGGGAAGAGGGAATGTGCCTCAGAGCCCATTTCTTTCAAGGAACTCAACAGTCTGTGGACCCCCAAGGGTGGGGAAGCACTGCGGGGCCTCTTCACTGCAGGCCCTGCTCACCTGCAGGGAACCAAGGCCAGGACAACTTCCTCTCAGAAGGTGCCACCCTAAGAAGATGCAGAAGCTGTCTCCTTAAAACGCGGAGAAATCTGAAATGTTTCACCCACCTTTCGACATTTAAAAAAAGGAAAGAGAATGTAGATGTTCTTCAATAAAAATAGAGCCACTGTGACTTCAGCATTCTGGAAGGGAGCAGGAGGAAGAGGTGCATGCACCCATCTTCAAACACTGAGGCTAGAAGAGCAGACGGGGCCTGAGCCTCCGCACGCGCACAGGCGCACAGGCCTGGGCTCGCTGCTCCCCTGCCTCCAGAAGCCGGTGTCAGGCCACAGGGAAGCCTGAACAGCTCCTGCCGCTACCCCCAGCTTGAAGGAAGGTTGACATTTTGCATGTTGCTACTTTTAAAGGCTAAAGCCTGACCGCTGAGTGCCCGCCACACCTCCCCTGCCCTTTCCTCCCCTCCTCCCTACAAAGTCAGCACTCGCTTTCCCCAAAAAACAGCTTCCTATGTTCACTGGATCTTTATGGTTCCATTAGCAACGCAGGGAACTGACGCATCACTGACAGGGTCACGCTGCACACCCCCCCCAGTGGCCTCTGCTGCTGTGCTGCTGAGCCTCCCAGAAGGATGGTGTGCCCCAGCGCCCTCCTCCTGCAAGAGCTCCACCAGGGGACAGCCGCCCTCCCAACAGATGCCTGAGTGTCCCCCCCTCGGGATATGAGTCCACAAATGATCCTGTGCACGTGCCCAAGAGCATGCGGGTGCGTCTGGGGGAGAGCGCCCCTTACCCAGGTGCCTCCCACAAGCCCAGCTCTGCGGGCCTTGCAGCTGCTCCCACCCAGGCACAGGGCACAGGGCTGTGGCTGTTGGGCCCTCTCCCAACTCTACTTACGCAGGCTGAAAACTGCCATTCTTGTAAGCCCCTAAAAAGGCTTTTACTCAAAGCTACCACAGTGGGACTGAGATCATCCCCTCAGCGCCTCTGATCCAAATTCAATGCAGCCCTATACTTCCCGCAGAGCCAGGCAGCCAGCCAGTCAGGACACGGGGTCCCCTCCCCTGAGCCTGGATGAGGAAGGGTAGGCCCTCTGCCGCGAGGGCTCCCCATGCTCCCACCCAACAGGCCACAGGCTGCGGATACTTGGGGGACATGTGTCCGTGCTGAACTTTGCAGGCATCTGCTCTTACCGTTCGTTGCTGCCCAAACACCACAGCGTAACTACGCGGCATTTACAGTTTGTCAGTTATAAGCCATCTAAACATTTTATGTAAGAGACGTGAGCACCTTGGATCTGGGTGCCCACAGGGATCTGCAATCCGCCCTCTACAGAGCTGGGAGGACAGAAATGCACCAGAAAGCAGCGCACAGAGCCAGGCAGGGGCACCCCTGTAATCCCTGTGACTCAGGAGACTGGAGTAGGAGGGTCGAAAGCTCCAGGACAGCCCAGGCAACTGAGTGAGATCCTGTCTTGAAAGTTTTTGAAAAGGGTCGGGCGGGGGCTCAGTGGTGGGGCACTCACTGAGCCTGTGGGAGGCCTGGGTTCAACCTCCGACTTGCAAAACCAAAAAAAGAAGGGTGCAGACAGAAAGCTGAACAATGACTTGTTGTAGGCTGTGGATACAAAAACATCAGAGAAAACAGGGTGTCCCTCCTGTCGCACCCCCACCACCCGACTCCTGCAGCTCTGACTACCCTGCCCCACGGGGCACAGCAGTGAGCTCAGCTTCAAGATACATTCACAAAGCTGAGAGGCACAGGGCCCTATGCAGGGCTTTTCACATTCTTATTTATTTATTCTTCATAAACACCTACCCTAAAATTACCCATTAACAACTGTAACAAGCAGAACTGGGGGGAAGGGAGGGAGGCCTGCCTATCGAGGTCTGGGCTCCATCTTCAGCAGCACCAAGACAATACACACTCAAGCAGGACTTCAGACTGTCCTCACAGCTTCAGCGGAAAAACTTTAAAAGGGGAAAAATGAAGGCTCTACCACAAAGTGTCAGGAAATCCCGTGGAGGCTGCCCTGCCATTCCAGGGCTGTGTCCCTGCCTGCAGTCAGCGTGGAGATGGCTGCAGCACTTCTCTTAAAGTCACATCCTGGGGCCTTCTCAGGACGCCCACCACCAACTTCTAGACAAGAGTTCTACGGCAGGCAGGACAGAAACAGTGGGTGCCCACTCGTCCCGCCAGGAGGACCGTCCCTGGGCTGGGAGCTGAGAAGATGATACGACCCTGTCCATACAAGTAGCCAGCAGAGCCCAGCAGCTGCCCTGAGCTGCTTGACCCCGGGACACACCCACGAGGAGCCAAGGGACAGGCCGTGGGAGTGCAATGCCACCAGGGCTGGAGACAAGGCAGCAGACAAGGTCCCAGTGAGCAGCAGACTCAAGACAGGCAGTGGGGACTGTGGGGAGGGAGCCAGGAGGGGCCAGGACTGCCTCCCAAGCAGTGGTGAGCATGGGAACTGGGGGGCATGGGGGGGCAGACCACAAAGCAGGGAAGGCCCTGGGTGAGGGTGGGGTCCCAGCTGGCGTGTCTGGGCTCAACAGGAGAGCGAGGCTCACACTCCAGGGAAAAGCAAAGGCCCCGCGCCCGGCCACAGCACTGCTCCCACCTGCTGCACCTGCTCTCGGGCATGGCTCATGGCCTTCTCCACGCGAGGACACCAGGCTCCCCGTGCCGGAATCCAAGGTGCCCGGCATGTGCACACTAATCATGGCCTCCTGACCTTCGCTGACCTTGTGCCACGCTGCTTTCCCTCTCAGCCCCAACTACTGCCCTCCTCTCGACACCCCTAACTGCAGGGCCTTGGGCCTTTGGCCTTCATCCTTTCCTTGCCATTCTTTTCCCCAGGGCACTCACTCATGTCAACCAACACTGCAAGGCATCAGGAAGACCTGCGGCCGATTCTGACTGGGGGCTCAACTTCACGCGTTCAGTCCACTCGCTGATTTAGCAGCTGCCACGTGCCAAGCCCCGATAGAAACCTGATTCTCCCCAGCCATGCCACATGCACCACAAGCTCAGCCTGGTCTCCTGCCACCCCATCTGCACACCAGGCTCCCAGGTGGAGCTACTCTCGCTCCTCACCTTTGCTACAGTCCAGGCTGCAGGCCCTCAGGGACCAGCCACGCAGTCACCCAGCACCTCCTGGCAGGACACCCACAGCGTGCCACCTGCCCTGAGGCCTTTCCGCCTTCCCCTCGGGACCTAGCCATGGCATCCTCAAAAGTGTCAAGTGTACAGGCCCTGTCCCCAGTCAGGGTTCCCGCCCCCACAAGTGGCCTCTGTCCTTCAACCCCACTTAGGAGGCCGCCCGCTCCTTGAGGCCTTTCTCAACCACTCTGCACGGTGACCTCCCCCTGCCAACCTGAAGCACATGAGGGTCTGCTCTGAGCTCTGTGCTCCAGCCAACCTGAACCGACTCTTAGGCCAAGGACTTGCCACAAGCGTCCATGATGGCCTTCGGGGCTCCCTAGAGGTGGGGGCAGGTATGCAGTAGTTGTGGAGCACAGCACTGAGTGCCCTGAGCACCTGGCCCCAGGCACATCAGCAGTGCAGACAGGGACACAGGTGTGTCCTACACAGACAGCTCCTCGCCCTGGGAGAGCCACAGGCACCAGCGTAAGAGTGAAATTGGAGACAAGGGCAAATGCAAGACTGAGCCCTGAGAACCCAGCAGGAGGTAGCAGCCAACAGCCCCACCCCAGAGATGCCCCAAGACAGGGCCGAGGGCCAGGAAGTAGGGGCACGCGGAGGACAAAAGCCACCTCCACCTCGGACTGGGACAGCCCTGCAAAGGGACTAGAGAGGGACACACAAGACTGGATTTAATGCTAATGAAGGAAACTTGGGCCTTCAAATGACCCATCCTACAGGACTGGCCGTTAGCCTCCTAGACCTGGAGGCGACAGTGGGAGCCGAGCCAGTGAGTCAACAGAGCAGTTGGCTTGAAAACAGAGAAGTAGCCCCCTGAAACTGAACCTTCAGGAAAGGTCCCGAAAGGCAGACCTTCCACAACAGGCTCACCCAGTGCCGGGTGAGGACACAGAGGGTGCTGCTCAGAGCCCACCTGCATCCTGCCAGGAGGTGCTGGGTGACATGAGGACCTCCCCTGAGCCCTGAGGGCCTGCAGCCTGGACTGTGGCGAAGATGAGGCATGAGCATAGCTCCACCCTGGACTCTGGTGTGCAGAGAGGGTAGCAGGAGACCAGGCTGAGCTTGTGATGCATGTGGCATGGCTAGAGAGAATCAGGTCGCCGTCAGGGCCTGGCACGTGGCAGCTGCTAAATTAATGTGTGGACTGAATGCATGAAGTTGGGTACTGGGTGCCTCCCTTTCTCCCCATGATGACAGCAGCGAGCTGCATGCAGGTGACCGTAGCCTGGTGGCTGCGGGCACAGGAAGAACAGGACCCTATGGCTCAGACTGTGCAGCTCGCCCCTTGGTGGTCAGGGCCACTGAGGTTGCGCACGGAGAGCGCCTCCACAGCCTCTGCCACTGTGGCTCCACGTATCCAGGATGGCACCTGGGGGAAGGAATGACTGGCACTTTTCCTCTTTGTAAAATGAAACATTCAGGAGTCAAATGCAGCTCCGCAGCAGAGCAGGTGATCATCCCCATGGAAATCCAAGTCATCCTCAAGACAGAAACTTCGGTGGAACTTTCTGGACCTCCTGATTCATACTACACAGCCAGCTACCCAAAGCCTCCAGCACCTTCCTTGTTTAGCTCTGAAGTCCATCAAATGCCACAGGGCAAAGCAGCATCACCTCCAACTCCTTGTACTACAGCTTGCGTTCAGACCGCCCTCAGCGTTTTGAAATTCCCTGATTTCATTTGCTACCAACAATTTAATGAGCTGTTCGTTCTACCAACCATGAATGACCAGCCAACAACGAACCTTGCTCATTTATGCTCCAGTTTAATTTGAGTCCTTGAAATAAATGTTGGAGTCTGCAATGAAGGGTGGGGTAAGATTCTCTTGCCTGGGGCCTGCAAAACAAGCCTGCTAAATCTCTCTTCCCTGGTGGCTGTCAAGGCCACCGGCCTAGTCAGGCTGCCTCAAAAACAGGCACTGCCTGCCCTAGAGTGCAAGTCTCCTAGAGTGCAAGTCCCTTGAGGGCAGGCATGTCATTGTCAGAGCTAAGCCCTGACCCCCTGCTATGCCTGGCTCTAACTAAAAAACAGTAAAAGATCAGCCTAATGAACGCCTGAACAGCCCTCCCATCAGGGCCACTAGCACACATCTCCGTATCTCCGTAAGGGACACGCACACACTTAGCATTCGGGAACATCCTGTGTTTAGAGGCTACGTGCAAATGTCAGATCGGATGCCCACTGCTCCACAAGCACATGCTGTCTGGCTGCTCCCTGCCAAGGGCTCTTCTGTCATCTGAAAATAATATATTAAGTTACGTAGAATTACCAATAAACATTTAACAGCATGAGAAACACAGTAACTCTACACAGTGAAATTCTTAAAGGAACAGCCAGGCCATTTTGGCCAAAAGAATAAAGAATTAACTTAGCTAATCTGCATGAACATCAGTGCCTCCACAGCATCCAGAAATATGTTCTCAAAAGGTCATGTGCATAAACATCCACTGTAAAGAATAAAAACAGTTGTTCTGGGTTCCTTGGCAAATAAGAATAACCACTCTATAACAAGAGCAACTGCCGGTGGGCATCTGCGGCCAAACAGACGGGGCTTTGTGCACCTGGTGTCCCCACCAAAGGACCACAGGGGCCTTGAGCTGGTGTGGGGGAAGGATTGGGCACCCAGCAGAGGAGCCTGGGTCCCTGCCTCCTCCTCTTGCCTCTCACAGGCCGTGGGCAGAGCCTCATTCCCTCTGAGTTTTGCTTTCTTTCTAAAAAACTGTGAGTCCGGGCTGGGATGTGGCTCAGTGGTAGAGCACTTGCCTAGCATGCGTGAGGCACTGGGTTTGATTCTTAGCACCACATATAAATAAAAGAATAAAATAAAGGTCCATTGACAACTAAAATATATTAAAAAAAAAAAACTGTGAGTCCAATTTTGGCAATTCTGCAAAAAATTCCAAACATTGTAAATACGATGTAAGAAACAGCATTTCCCTATTTTATTTATTCATTAGAAATAACTAAGGTGGCTCACAAAATATAAACTTCCTGTCTTGAAACAACGCTAGTTGAAACATGAAGTTTAAGCAGGTCTTAAAAATGACTGCCCAACATCAGGGAAATGTCAATCCAAACTGCAAAGAGCAGGAGACCACGTCTCACCCAGCAGGGCATCCACTGCCCACAGCAGGGGAGCGGGGTAGGAAGGCTGCCGAGGGTGTGGAGAGGAATCCCTGTGTGCTGCTGGTGGAGAGCCTTGGAAAGCTAAAAATTAAATTACCACGTGACCTGGCAAATCCTCTCCTGGGTATACAGTATACTCACATGAATTGAAAATAGGGTCTCAAAGATACCTGCTCACCTGTGCTTGCAGCAGCCCTGTTCACAAGAGCTGGCGGGGAGCCACCCAGGTGTGCACTGATGGATGGGCACACGAGTAATGCAAGGTTACTCCACTTTAAGGAGGAAGGACTTTCTTTCTTCGAGACAGGGCTGGGCTACAACTGCTGGCTGCAGGAAGTCCTCTTGCCTTGGCCCGCTGAGTGACTGGACTGCAGGTGCGCACTGGTCCCTGGCTAGGAAGGACACTCTGACACTTGCTACAAGAATACATCTTTGAGGACACTATGCTAAGTGAAATAAGTCAGTTATAAAAAGATAGATACTGTGAAATTCCACTTATCTAAGTCCCTAGAATAAGCAAATTCACAGACAAAGAATAGTGGCTGCCAGGGCGAGGACGAAGTGGGAACAGGTAAAGAGAGAGTTTTGCAAGACAAAAGCACTCTGTGGCCAGCATCGCGAGAGGGGCCCACAACAGGGCTGCACTTGACACCACCAAACTATGAACCAAGAGGTCAGTTACAAGAGTAAATTTTCTGTGTACCTTACCACAACAAAAATCAGAAAAAGACAAAACCAAAACCAAATTCCATCACACATGCATTACATGACTCCCGAGTTCCAAGAAGAACGCAAGCCATCGCCTAGGAAGGGATGTGGCCCACAAAGAACTTCAGATCATCTCAGGAGAGACGGGTGGGGTGTCAAAGGGGGACCTATGACCAGTCACAGGAGGAGGATCTCACTGGCACTGAGTCAAACGATTTGAGTTATGACAATTACAGGAAAATGGACATTTAAATACCACCTGGATAGCTGTTACTAAGAAATTTGGGGGGGAATGATAATAATGATATAGTAGCTGTAATTTTTTAAGGCTTCTCTTTGGGAGATATATACTGAAGTGTGCACGGATGCAATCAGATGCGATGTCTGGGATTTATTTCAAAGTTAAGTCAAGGTGAGGATGAGAATCCGGATAAAGCAAGGCTGCCCAGATACTGACGGGTTTGTGTACAAAAGGAGCCATTATGATCTGCGGGGGAAGGGAGGGGAATATATTTGAAATTGTTCATAACAAAAAATAAAAATAAATAAAATTACTGTTGTGTTGGGCTGGGATTGTGGCTCAGTGGCAGAGTGCTTGCCTCGCATGTGGGAGGCACTGGGTTCAATCCTCAGCACTGCATATAAATAAATGAATAAATAAATAAAGGTCAATCAACAACTAAAAAATTTTTTTAAAAAATATTTAAAATTACTGTTGTGGAAAAATGTGTCTGGAGCCAAAATTTTCCAGATAAACTTAAGCAGAGGATTGTGCACTCTAAACTTCAGGTGTGACATTTCCAGACACTCATGAGGATGAGGAGACCGACACACCTGCCCCGACTGCAAGTCTGAGGACCAGCCAGGGCTCACGGGGGCTGCACATCCCAGGACTAGGTCTGTCCCTCAAGATGAACCAGGCCTCTGTAACTACCGGAGCAGAGGGAGCCCCACCCTTTCACAGGCCAGTGGACAGGAAGGGGAAGTCCCAACACCTGTGGCCTGCCCGGGGCCCAGGCGGGTCGCATCACACAGGCCAGCTGCTCTCAGTGGAGCTGAAGGGCAGTTGGCGGCGGGAAGGGCAGAAGGGGAGTCTCAATAGCCTGGGGTCGTGTGCAAAGTGAACGCACCTTCTAGTGCGCAGCATACTGCATCAACCTACCAGGAAGGAAGCCGCCTGAGGACAAGGGTCAGCCTGTCCTCCCGCCACGGCCAGAACCCAGACCCGCAGTGGCACTGGGCCAGGAGCTCAGTGAACGCCTGAAGAGCTACTGACGACAAGAACAGATATCACAAATGCACAGTCAGAGAAAAAATCCCAAGGAAATGAATCACAGCGTTACCGGTGACTATTATTCGGGTAGTGGGATTATGGGTGGCTGCCACAAGGCTCCCAGCCAGCCCAGCATGCGAAAAATCTCACGCACGCTTCAAGGCCCAGCAGGGCCATCACACAGATGAGGACTGTCTGGACTTGTTCTGCACCCTGCCCGTCCCTGCTCCACTGACCCCCAGCCCCCGAGTCGAGGTCCGGGCACTGCCCTTCCCCACAGGACGGGTCCCTAGGGGTATGGCTGGCATCAGAACCAGCTTCGATCATGCTGTGCAGTTTGTTCAATTCAGACGGCATTCAGCTCCAAAAGATGGGGGTAAAAACGAGCAGCAAACCCGACACCTGTCACTGACTCTTAACAGCTAGCTGCTCAATGCGGAAACACACTTTCCCTTGGTAGATTCGGTTCCTTAGAGAATCAGCCATTACACAGCATTTCAGTGTGAGCCACATGGAGACCGCAGTACACGTGACTCTGCCCATGGGGACAAAAAACGACCAAGGTGAACGCAGCCGAAGGCAAACACCACATCCCTCACCAGCAGGGACGGGTGCCCCCCACCTCGTCCCTGTGGACTGCGCTCAGCCAGATTCCAGGGCTCGAGAGAGCCGTTCAACTCCTAGGCTCACCATGAAGACACCCGGCTCGCCCTCGGGGCTTCAGAGACTCCTTCCCAGTGTCCAGCTATGTTCAGGCTGTGACAATGACACTGTAAGTTTTTAGAAGAGAAATATACCTTTTAGATATACATATCCGTCGAAGATTTATGCATAAACTAATGTAATGTCCTTTTCAGAATCCCAAAAGTGCGTAGGGAGATGCAGCTAGGCTGGCCACAAGCTCCTAACTCATCAGAGTGGGGACAACGTGTGGTGCCCGTCATCCTTGTCTCGTGTAGGTTTGAAATTTTCCATAAGGAAAACTTTTCTTAAATATCTTGTAAAACACCAAACAGCAGCAATGCTGTCACTGTCCTTGCTCAGGACAGTCCTTGTTACCAGCCTAGGCCTTCCAAAAAATCAGAGGAGGACGGGGAGGGATGGTAGCAGGGAGAGGAAGGAAGGGGATAAAGGACAGCCCACTGCCCGTCTTAACATTGCCCCAAAGCCTCGCGCCGGGAGAGCAAGGGAGCAAGCCGCCACCACTTGGGGAGAAGAGGGAGCTAACTCAAGTTATCAAGTCAGTACAGAAAACAGGCCGTGTCAGTATTAGATCATTAAATCAGCATTCTGGCAAAAAACAGTATTTCCAAACGTTCTGATGACAGCCGGATCAAACCCGCCAATACTTGACAGTAATAAATACAGTTATTTGGGAAGAAAAATAGGGAGTGACCTTACAGCTCCACTCAAATATGCCAAATAAGGAGAGCTTGAAGCAGTAGGAAATGGAAAAGAACAGCTAATATTTGGCAAGCTTCCTTTATGATCAACAAATTAAAATGTTAAGGAAGCAATTTGTTGAGAAAAGATATTTTTAAAAGAAGCTGAATCATGCAGGTTCAGCCCCGGGTACGGTCAACTGGTAATTTTAAATCATTTTTTAAAAGTTAATGTTTTCAGCCTCCAGAAATGGCATTTAAGACATCACTGAGTTAATCATGAACCCGCCTCCCTCCCGCGCAGGTGGGGGCGCCTCCTGTCTCCTCTCCCCAGAGCTCCTGAGGGGCTGTGGCAGGCGCTTTCATGACAAGGGCAGGCCAACAAAACTACAGCCTCCAGTCCAGCTCCAGCACCAGCCCCCTGGCTGCCGATGCATTTCCAGTCACAGCCACCTGACCTCAGTTCTGGAGGGCTCCATGTCACTGACTTCTGCACCCCCTGGAGTCCACGTGCGCTGGCCTCCAGCACGCATAAAGGGGAAGCCATTCTCAGGTCCAGAGTGCACCCTGCCCAAGCCGCACAGCCCACAACCGCCACTCACCAAGCACCTACAGTCACCTGTGCTGAAAACAAGGTTCCCATCTGCAAGGTTCATGTGTTCAGGAAAGGGGAGGGAGGCAGGAGACAGGTTGTGTAAACAATGGGTCACATGACTGACCGTAAGTCATCTAAGAACAAGCCAGGGAAGCAGGGAGAGGGCCCAAGAGGAGGCGCTATCTCATTCAGGTCGCCAGGGACACTTTGGGAAGGAAGCAACTCAGCAGAGACCTGAAGGAAGTAAGACCAACCAACACAAACCAAAGCCAGGCCCTCTGATGCCTGTGGCTGGGTTGGGTCCACTTGCTTGGTTACTGGTGGCTCTCTCTTTGTTATAACCTCAATAAAAATCACAACACTCCATTTATTGTTTACCAGGTTCCCTGGCGATGGGCCCCACTCCTCAGGACAACTGGAACACAATGGTCCAGCCGCAAAACGCTTGTTGTTTCACCATTAAAACTGCACGGAGAGCCCAGTGTGCTCAGTGGAGGAGGGCCTGCAGGCGTGTGAGGCCCTGGCTCCGTCCTCAGCACCACACACACCTGGTCCCTGAGCTGAGTGCCTGGTTCCATGTGTTCTCAGCTTTATGCTGGCATGTCACACTGGGGCCCTGGGCATGGGGTGCAACTCAGGATTGGACCACAGTATTGATGGCCCTCAGTAGCCATCCAGGCCTGGGTGGCCCTAAAGTGAGTGTTCAGCTCCTTCAAGAACTGCCAGCACAAAGTGACCACCTGCCCATGGAGGACAAAAGGTCGAGTGGGTTGTCTTTTCCAAAGCTGAGAGAAGAAAACAAGTAGGAGCCAAGAGCCCGGCTGCATGGTGGACCTTCCACCCCCTACAGGTTGGCCACAGGCCAGAGGCAGAACCCCGCCCTACCCAGCCAGGATGGAGAAGTTGGTGGCTTACTAAACAACCAGGAAAATCACCACTGCTACCTGTGGAGTCAGACTCAGGGTTGTCATGGACCCACAGACAGATGCCCCTTAGCAAGTCTCGTGGGGACTTAGTGGGTGTTTCCCGGGGACTTGTTCTGATCAGTGCTCATCTAGCCGAGCATGCCGTCCCTATGCACAGCCAGTGGGCTGCTGGATGCAGACCCCCCCACCAGGCACACTGAGAGCAAGGGGCTGCACTCGGCCCACCCACAGACATCCAGAGACACAGATGCACCCAACCTCGCTGACAGACTGGGTGCTCCCTGGCCCCGGTGTCCTTGGGCATGATGAAGCACACAAACCACCAGGAAGAACCTGCAAAAAACCTTGCAATTACATGACACACGTGGGGGGCCAAGTCATTCTGAGCTCTAGACCTAGTGGGGGTGATGACCTCACCCCTGCCCGACAAGCTCTGCACCCCCTGTACCTATTTATGGAAAGACAGTGCCCCAAGAATCAAGAGCCTAGCATGCTGGCCTCAGCTGCTGATCTTATCCTCTCGCTTCACCTGACTCAGACCCACGCTCTTTACTTAATTCAAAACAGCTGATTTCAGAGGTGAACCATCCTCATGTTTCACGATAGTCCCCATCATCCCAAAAGCTACATGAGGGTGGTGAGAGGCCTTTCTGTGTTGACAACATCTTTTCTGTGTTGACAGTGGATGAGAGCCGTGCGTGCTGACCCCTGGGGGAAGAGTGTTTCCTTTTATTTCTACAAATATTCCACAAATATGGCATTTATCAAATGCAATCCCTGTGACATGCACAGCCCTGTGGGAGGTGCTGGGGTTCCAGAGTCAAGCACAAGCCCTGCTCAGAGAAGCAGGCCACCCAGAGAGGAGCAAAGCCAAGACCCAGATGGCGTGACATGAGGAGTAAGGGCAGGGACATAGTCGGGCCCACCACAGCCAGCGGCTCAGGGAGGGCAGAGTCCACCTGCTGGAGGATCCAAAGGGCTTCATTCACACAGAAGCAGGTCTCAGGGAAGAAGGAGGGTGCCCCAGGGAGCAGGAAGGTGGAGGTGAGCCCACTGGGCAGTGGAGGGCGTACAGGGGAAAGCCGGGAGCTGGCAGCAAAGAGCGGAGCAAGTGGGCATGAGGGCTGCGCCCAGAGCCACAAAGGGTACCAGGAGCAACTGGCTCAGAAGGCAGTTCAGTCTAAGGAACCTGAGTGACAAGGGACACCTGCCACCCCAGGGAGCTGGCAGGAGGTTTGCATGTGGCCAGCCACAGCAGTACAGCAGCACAGTGGCCACCGTGAAGCTGTGGCCATCAGAACTGGCCTAGTGTGGCACCCTGAAAGTCACTAGCACCAGGAAGCAGCAGCCCTCCGGGCCTGCAGGAAGCAGATTGCACTGCTGTGCAGCCCAGCTGAGTGCCGCCCCCTCGGCTTCCCAGCTACAGAGAGAAATTAGTCCACTCTTGTCACATCCCACAAAGGCCACCTCACTGCCCACATCCACCAGGCTTCCTGACAGCACCACTGTGCACCCAGCTAGGAGCAGAGACGACAGGGTGAAGATGGGAACAAACCACAGCAGGGAGCGTCCCCAGCGCCATGCTGCGGGGTCGAGGCCCGAGCTTGCCTCCCACGCACCGGCGGACCAGGGCCACCTCAGAACATGCGGCCGGCCGAGACAGAGCTCCAGGCTGAGTGCTGTGACCTCAGTAATGAGGCACCAACAAACCCTGGAGGACTCTGCCCGGGCCACCTGCGCACCCGGTGAGAGACACTGCCCACCTGACCCGGCACTATGGAGAGACTGCACTTACGGCAGGGCCTCACCTCAGGAGCCCCCGGCAGGCCACACCACCAGGCCAGTGAGTGCAACTAGGTGACACATGGGCAGGCTGGAAGGCCTGCGGGCCCGAAAGCCCTGGGGTGGGGAAGGCAGAGGGTCTGGCGGGAGCAGGATACCCGGCACACTGAGAAGAGCCTCCCCGACAGCGGACCACCCTCTGGCAGGAAGCCAGATGGCGCATGGTGGCAGACGACAGCAGAGGGAGGGCATGGACGCAGCGACCGAGGCACGGGGTCTGCGTTCAGTCCTCAGCCCGTGTGCGCACGAGCAGGATCAGGCCTGGGGCTGTCCCCAACACCAACAGGGGAAGTGGCTGTGGAAAGAGGAGGTGGCAAGAATGCGAGGCGCGTACCGTCCTGGTCCCGCGGGCAGGCTAGGACGCAGCATTACCAGCTCCAGCGCAGAGCGTGCCTCCTGCAAGGCGCTGGGCTCAAGGAAGAAGCCAGTCCCCCTGTGCCACGGAGGCAGAATGTGCACCCAGGCCTCAGCCACCAAAGCCCACACTGCTGCCACCACCACCAGAGGGGCCTCGGGAAGATGGATCTGAAGACCATCCGCAAACATGTGATCCTCGAGGTCACGCTCAGCAGCTGGCTGCAAGGAGCCCCCAAAATCTCACTTTGAAAGACAAAATCAATGTGTTTCCAATGAAACTGGAGTCACATGTCAGGTTGAACGGGAGGTAGACAGGCTCGAGTTACCTCTGCTCCCTCCGGAAGAGGAAGGTGCAGGCCCACAGCACCAGGGCGGCACCAGGGCAGCGCAGGCAGGAAGCCCAAAGCTCAGCCCGAAGCTCTGGACAGCCCCAGCAGCCCCAAAGCAGAGGACACACCGCTCTGTCCAGAGAGCCGAGCAGAACCACTGGACAGAACCTGGCAGGCTCTAGAAGGGGCGACAGGTGGGCAAAATGCCACGGCAGGAGCAGACCGCCCCTGCAGGCAGGAGATGGGGGTTCCTCAGAGCACATGCGGGGCCGGGAATGAACACCCCAGCCCAGCCCCTACAGATGAGTGGTGACTGGCAGTCCCCAGCCACCCCACGCAGCAGGAAAACCCAGGTCTCTGGGCTAGAGGAACATTGACCAACAAAACGCCACAGCACTGACGCTCGGGGGACCACGTGCAGCAAGGTCACAGAGCTGTCCCACCCAATACGCATGGGACTCCCACACCAGCACCGGGGTGTCTTGTCCTTGAGCGGCAATAGATGACAAAACGCCACTCGACTCGTGAGGAAGCCTGTGCCTGGACCCCGATCCGTGGGAATGAGCACGAGGCGGGAGAGGGGCCAACCCTTCCCAGCCAGCCTTGGCCATCAGGAAAGCTGCTCCAGCCCCCTGGGACCCCGTGGCGGCCTGGATGGAAAGCAGCTCCACGGGCTGTACACAGGAAGGGCTTCCACAAGCTCAAGGCCAGGCGGCAAAGGGACGTGGACATCTGTGGCAGAACTGCAGGGTTTCAGGGCTGCAGCGTAACAGATAGAAAACTTAGGACAGTGGTCACCTGTCCCAGGTGGGGAGAGCACGAAGGCAGAGTGCTGGCTCTGGGGACAGTGGGCAGGCGCGTGGATTCCTGTTACCACACACTGCACCCAAAACGTGCGTCGTGCAGTGCTTGCGAATCATCTGTTGTGTGGGGATTTTACAAAGGGAAAGCAGTGAATGCAGGGAATGAGGAGAAACCCACAACAAGATGGGGTGCAGGCAGACCCTGCGAGAAGAGGTGCTGCTTCCACCGACAGTGACCCCAGATGGGCCTGGGCACGAGGAGACACAGACACGAGCTGCATGAGCAAGCGCAGGCGCACTGGAAGGCTGGAAAAGCCTTGCAAAAAAAACACTTTAGAAAGTCAAAGACGTGAAAAATGAAAGAAAAGTCGGCAGATTGCTCCTTGAGGGGAAGCACACCAAACAAAAGGCGCTCGGGGACAGAGAGCCAGGCGGCCTTCCTGAGGCCTCAGACTGACAGGACGGCCCTGTGAGGTGCCCAGGAACGACAGCAGCTCTGAACCCAGGCCTGCCTGCACGCTCAGACAGGGCTGTGCAAGCCACGGCTCGTGACCAGAGGAAGACGCGGACACGCTCTACCAAGAGTTCCTAGGGCAACCACCCCTGAGATGCACAGAGAGAGGGAGGAAGGGGCCCAAGGCGAGGAGAAGCAGCAGCCCCCAGGCCTCTAGCAGGCCTGGAGCAGGAGTGGCTGTCACTAAGGACAAGGCGCACCTTCCATGCATTTCGACATTCTAAGAGAATCATGCTGCCAAAGGCAGTCAGGGATGCGTTATGCAAAAGTAGGCAGAAAAGGCCAGGCATGGTGGTGTGTGCTTATTATAATCCCTGCAGCTTGGGAGGCTGAGGCAGGAGGATCGCAAGTTCAAAGCCAGCCTCAGTAACTTAGGATGACCCTGTCTCAAAATAAAAAAAGGGCTGAGGATGTAGCTCAGTAGTTAAGCATCCCTAGGTTCAATCCCCAGTACCAAAAAAAGAATGTATGCAGAAAAGTACTATTTATATTATTTTCAAACACTGAAGGTCTGCAAATTGACTGAGCAACGAGAAACAGGACAACTTGAGGGGGGGGGGCTGAGCACTAAACCCTCATCCACTCTCACACCACAGCGGAAGTAAATCCCTGGCCCCGACCAGCCAAGGAAGCCGCACAGACCGACTGCTCTAGGCAGTAACTAAGGACAGAGAAATGGCCCAGGGCTGGCTCTTTATTAATAATCTTATAACATTTTGATAAAAAAATGAAAAGATGTTTTGAAAGAAAGAAGACATGCAGGCACAATGGCTACCTTTAGATAATTTTTATTTAAAAATGAAATACATTCAGAGGAGATAGGATGTAGAACATTTTTCCCTCCCCCTCCCCTTTTTCTCCCTCGAACAATAAGGGCTAATGGAAACTATTAATCCTGCCTTCTCCCTCTTGAGGAACTCATCCATGACCTACTTTCTACCTCATGAACTTGGACCTGGTCAAAGTGTCAAGTGCAGGAGGCTGCCCTGCCTCAGGCCTCCAAAGAGGCTGCCTGGGGCAGCTGAACTGAAAACACAGCCAGGAGGCCCAGGCTTTCTGGGCCAACTGTGCCCTCTACTTCTGTAGTCCCAGGCCTGCCAGGCACCTGGGCACACCTGTGCTGTAGGGAGCCACCATACCCTTACTGGAGAGTGAGTTCTGTTTTCCTTGAAATCAAAGACTTTTTACCAATGAACTTTCTCCTTTGCTTCTGAAATCCTCTCTGATGTGCATTCTTCTGCATAAGGATTTTACCATTTCCTCCAAATTCTTATTTATCTTAAAGTCAGATCAATGTATGTTTTGTATGAATTTCCTATGTTTGCAGTTCAGGCGAAAGAGCCATTCCACATGAAATCACAGGACACAGGAGGAGTGTGCTAATATTAGCCACTCTCTCTTCTCCAGACCCCAATTCAACCCCCTGGAGAAGCACAGGCTTCTACAGAACAGCCCAAACCTGCTACCAAGTATGAAACACCTATTTGGAAACCATCTTAGGATCTTGGCCAAGAAAACAAAACTCAGTGCCCAACACAAGAGTCTCAGGTCCCCGGGGGCTGTGAGCAACCCTGAGAGCACAAACCCTTTCCCCGTCAGAGAAGGGCCTGGTGAGCATGGCGGCACGCCGAACACCCTTGGGCTTCTACCTACTGTTCATGTGTGAAGCGCCTAGAAACTGCTCTTCACAGTTCCCCACGCTCTACAAAGGGAGCCTCCCTCTGCACGAAGAGGTAAACTCTGAGCTAAATACGGTGACCCGAGAGAGGAGAAATACACAGGATTGCTGGTCCCAATCAACATAAGTCAAGGTCCTTCGTCTCAAAAATGCTTTCACCCTCTGGATCTGAGAGGACTTCCACTTTCAAAGTCTTTTGTGTAAAAAGTTTATCTCCCAATAGTAAAAGCCACCAGGCGCCAATGTTATGTGACTCACTATTTCATCTGCCCACTGACCACTGGCAGAGGAAGTTACTCACACCCAGAAAGCTTGGACATTAAAAACTCACTCTAAGCCGGGCACAGTGGCACACACCTGTAATCCCAGGGGCTTGAAAGCTGAGGCAGGAAGACTGCAAGCTCAAGGCCAGCCTCAGCAATTTAGTGAGGCCCTGAGCAACTTAGTGAGAGCCTGTCTCAAGATAAAAAAATTAAAAAGAGCTGGGGAGGGGCTGGGGTTATGGCGCAGTGGTAGCGTGCTCAACTAGCACGCGGGAGGCACTGGGTTCGATCCTCAGCACCACATAAAAATAAAATAAAGATATTCTGTCCACCTATAACTAAAAAAATAAATATTTAAAGAAAAAAAAAGAGCTGGGGACGTGGCTCAGTGGTGTAGTGGCCTCGGCCAGGTTCAACCCCTGTTACCAAAAAACCCTCACTCTACAAACTAAGTTGGCTCACATGGAGGCAGACTTCTTTAATCATATAAGGGAGAAAAAATAAATAAATCTCTGGGAAAAAGTACAAAAGAAATAAAAATACTAAGCAGCAGCACATCAGCGGGTGCCCGGGAACCCGGCACTGACGTGGGGCTGACACCTCCGGCGGGGTCAGGGCCTGCCGTCTTTCACCGTGAGGCAGTCTCTGCTGGTGAGCCACCAAGGCCACCGTACTTGACTTTTTCGTTTTGAGACTAAAAACAAAACAAAACCCCGAGGACACTACATCAGGTGCAGCCCTGAGCTGAGTCTCAGTGATTCCTCCATGAAGCAGGGACTCTTCAGAGGAAGCGGTGACACGCCCAAAGTCACAGTTAACAAATGGGGAAGAGGGAAGATCCAAATCAGACAGGTCCTCTAGGCCTCACCACCACCCAGACCACCCTGCCAGGCGGGGCAGGAGGGGCCTGAGGGGACCTGAGCATGCCCACAGGCAGGCCACCTGGAAGTCCACGTGCTCTCGGGCCCTGTGAACCGCCACCTCTGAGCACCAGTGCCTCGGAGGACCCACACCATGACGGAAGAAAAGGGTCAGCAAAGTTAACTACCCAACACTCATCTGTGATCTTGGCCTCGACGCTGCTACCCTCCGCGCCAGAACAACCCACTTCCACCAGACAAGCCTGGCCCACAACTCTGCAATCCTGGCTGTCTCCTGCTGCCAAGCTGGGGACTGGTCCTAATGGCTGCTGCTCCTGGGCCTGCCGCCTGTACTGCCCTGGCCAGCTTCCAGTCTGCTGCTGAATGTGCTCACAGGTGATCGAGACCATCACAACTGTGTGTAGAAAGGAGCTGGTTTAGAGCAAGCTGGGGCGGGGGCGGGAGCCTCCCTGTAAGGCACAGGCCGGCCCTGTGCGGCCCTCCCAGCAGCTCCCACCTTGTTCAGAAGCTCAACCTGGAAGAACAGGGAGGAGCTCTACTAAAATAGAGCTCAATAAAGTCTACCATGCCTTTCAAAAAACCTAGACCAGTGCTTATCAAATGTCAATGTGACTATGAGTCACCTGGCCACCTCATAAAAATGCAGATTCTGACTCGGTAGGTCTGGGGCGGGGCTCTGAGAGTCTGCCTTTCTAATTAGCTCCCAGGTGATGCCTAGGTTGCTGGTTAAGGGTTCGTAATGAGCAGCAGGGTGTGCTGTACAAGAGGATTGCCACGCGTGCCTCACGAGGCAGCTTAAATGTTCTGGCAGCCAATCCTGGGCCCATCCAACCAGCTCCCTCTACTCACCCCTCTATCGACCCCCACACCACAGATGAGAACCAAAAGATCTCAGCCAGGACGCAGGCGAGAATGTTGGCCATACCCAGCATTTTGGGTGAATACACACAGCACAGTAAGGCCCTGATTACTTACCTCCCAGTCTCAACCGTTATCCTTTCATGGCAGCCCTTACTTGCCCATCCCACCATGCTCAAAAACAAAGTTAAAGTTAAAACACAAAGCACGGAGGCAGGACAGCCAATATCTGTACAGCAAGAGTACCAAAAAGAAGGAAACGGAAAGGAAAGGTAGAAAATACTTGGAGAGATAAAAGCATTAGAATTCTCTAAAAAAAAATAAGACCCTATGAAAGGGTCCGTAAAATACCAAGTAAGATGGGAAAGGAAGAAAAATCCACATTTGGATACATCAAGATGACATTTAAGAACAAAGATAAGGATACAAAGAAATGAGACCACCTACCCAGAAACAAGAGTCACACTTTCACAGCAGGTTCTCAACTACACCCCTCTAAGCAAAAAGAAAATGAGGATAACTTCAGGGTTTCCTGTGTGGTGTTTTATACCCAGCTGAACTGTCTTTGAAATGTGAGGGTAAAACAAGCATATTCTCAGACTTTGAAGTCTCAAGCAACTTTTATGGGAGAAAGATTTCTTTAAATGTAGTATCATTACAAACACTCTAGCAAGGAAGAGAAAAATTATACTAAAAGTCCAAAATTATGTATAGGAAGAGAAATACCTTGTGAAAGTCTGATATTCTTTTTAATAAACCCAAAGAAAAAAACAATAAAATCAAATATACAGATAATACATTAAAAAAAAAGGACTAAAATCCTAATCCAGTGGTTTCCGCGCACTCCTGGGCTTAGTGATCTCCTGCAGGACAAGGTGAAACGCAGGTTACTGGCTCCATTCCCACCAGGAGTTTCAGATTCAGTACCAGGAAAAGCTCATTCTGTTTGCCATGGAGCACCACTCTTAATGGTGCCACTATCAGAACCGAGGACCCCAACAAGGGAGAAGGTGCTCAACACCTAAACTGGTAGAGAGAGAGAGACTGGCAAGCTTTAGAAACACTGTAGCCCCTACACCAGGTGAAACAAATGAACTTTAAAAATCAACTAAGGCACACAGCGGGGTGCAGGCTGGGGGCGTGGCTCAGTGGTAGAGCACCTAGGCTGGAGGGAGGGGAGGACAAAAGGAAAGGAACTTACAGAGAAAACCAAACATGGGAGAGTGAATAACATCGAGAGGAATCCAGACTCTGAATTCCAAAAGAATAAAGACACTGAACAATTTTTAAATTCAGCACGGGAAAACTCAAGTCAAAAAAGCATTACAAAAAAAGAGTAAAAAGAAATGGTAAAAACACAAAATCCAAGACGGCAAAAGTCCTAATATAATCACAATTACCATAAGTGTATACCTGTTAAAATTCACTCAGCAGACACCCGGGCTGGGTTTAAAAAACAAGCCCTGGCCTCCTCTATCTGCAACAGACGCACTCGCGGCAGAGGGGCATGGAAAGACTGGAAGCAGAGCAAGAGAAAGCGTCAGCACCGGACAAACAGAAACCAAAAGCAAAAGGAAAAAAACAGGATCGTTTAACATCAAAACCAAAAGAATTTAAGGTGAAAACACCCTGAGGATTAAAGAAGGGTCCACATTACACAAGAAAAACAAACGATAAGTCAGGAAGATTAAAGATTATGATCATACACACAGCCTTAGCATAATATAATGTATCAACTGCCAACACTACAGGAAAAAAATCATTAGAGGCACGAAGGACTAAGGAACATGAATATACTGAATATGCTGAGTGAACTGAATGCACCATAAGAACATAGAACATAGGTATTCTGTATATAAACAGATGTAAGCATTCTCCACTCAAACTAAAAACACATCCTTTTTGAACACATGGAATGTTCATAAAAATCTATGATGTACAATGAACCAAGGGGGTTTCAGATATCCCAAAGAACCAAGGTCAAAGGACTGTGTTCTCTGACCATATGTAATAAAATCAGATCAATAACCTAAGAGAAGCCATTAAAGAAAAATGTC